>OU343061.1:41603812-42203812 GCA_910593695.2 Ocypus olens
TTCGGTAATACAATTACCATTTTCAAATAAGAAGACTGAATGTTTGAAAATGGTAATTGTATTAGCGAAACTTAAGTCACAAAAATAAATATATAAGTTATACAAAACAAAGTTAAAAGTGTTTTATTATAATATTTAAAATGTATAACGAAGTAGAAGCCTCCAGCATAAACAATATGATAAAAAGGGTTAATATGATGAGTGAAGTTGAAATTAACTCTTACATTTTGCTGAGTTCCTATTACTTGGGCTTTCCTTGAACTTGGGCCTTCACCGACCTTTCCTGAGATGAATTGAATTCAGTTTCACCACGTATACCTTTCAAGTTTAAATTAACTCTTGCATCTTCTGCATCTTCCTATGTTCCTATTACTTCGGCTTTCTTAGAATTTGCCTCCACCGACCTTTCCAAAAATAAATCGATGATGTTCCTGCAACGCCTTCGTCTATTCCTTCTCCTACATTCCTTTTACTTGAGCTTTTGTTGAATTTGCCTTCACCGACCTTTCCTGAGACAAATCGAATTTCCTTTCTGCATCTTCCTGGGTTCCTATCACTTGGGCTTTCTATGAATTTGCCTCCACCGACCGTTTCAAAAACAAATCGATGATGTTCCTGTAGCGCATTCATTTAGTCTTCTATTTCTCCTGCATTCCTTTTACTTGAGCTTTTTTAGAATTTGCCTTCGCCAACCTTTTACGGATTAATTATTGATAACGTGGTATTAAATATGGGACGAAATATTGCAGAATCAATTGTGCAATACTTTAAAACATGAATAGTTGCAATTATTACTTATGGAAAAATAAGATCGCCTGTTAGGAGTTCCAATTTATATTTAATGATTATGATTATTTGATGATATAATGAATTGTTTTTTTTAAATAAAATTCTGGATATGAAATAAGTCGTTAGTTTTATTTTTTAATTGCTCCATTACGAGAAAATATTATGATATTATTATATTTTCAGTTCTTCGGATTATCAAATAAGACTTATGTTCAAAGTCTCATATGAATTGCTCAATTTGGCGAGGTTTTTCCAAAGTAATTCAAGGTCATATAGACTGATCATAATGAAAATAAACTCCAAAAGTTTTGTAATTGGTTTTATAAACATTATTTTTTTACTGACGAAGGAGTAGATGAAAAATTCTGAAAAAAATTATGAAAATAGTCCATCCAATTAACCATTTGACCAATTTTTTCCAAGGTCATTCAAGGTTATTTCGACACTGAAAAAATTTCAAAAGAATAATATTTTAAAACATGAATAGTTGCAATTATTACATATAGAAAAATAAGATCGCATGTTAGGAGTTCCAATTTATATTTAATGATTATGATTATTTGATGATATAATGAATTGTTTTTTTTAATAAAATTCTGGATATGAAATAAGTCGTTAGTTTTACTTTTTAATTGCTCCATTACGAGAAAATATTATGATCGTGAAAATTAGAGGAAATATACGTTTTGAGGTTTCAACTTCAACGATTTCTGTACAAAATTTTCATGGAATTAATCGATTTGTGCACAGAACGGCTCATATGTCGATTTAAATTATATTCTTTTGTATTTTAAGTTTTCATAATTTTTAATTTCATATTTTATTCTTATATATCCCCCTCTTACTGTAACGTTTTTTTTTTGTAATCTGTAAATTTGAGTGGTCAATAAATATAATAATTATTATTATTATATATCTAGTTGACAAGAATATTTCTGTTAGTTATCTTTCAAGCAGTCCTACTTTCCTCATACTTGAGATTTTTCTGTGGTCTCCGCATTCCCCACAACGACTTGTAGATTCATCCACAAGTGTTCTTCTGACCGACTAACTGAACAGGAAAACATGACTTTACAAAGGATAATCAATTGTATGCGAATACACCCGTTAAAACTTTCTCAAGGATCAATCGGTAGTCCTTGCAGAGGCCCATGTCACAATACACCAGAAATGTTTAACCCAGAGAGCGCCACCGTCCCTTTAGACGCCAATAAGTAAAAACTTCACAGTTCGATGATATGTTACTAATCAACCTAACAGTAGACATTTTAAATTAATAAGTTAAAAAATTCTTTGATTTACGGAAAATTTTGGTAGGCATATTTTAAATAAATATATACCAAAAATTATAGATTCGTGGCTAAAAATATATTTCGGCCCTAAATGGGTTAAGATCCACACAGAAATATAACGATACGAGTTCAAGGCTGATTCTAGGGGTTCCGAGGTAGTCCACAACGAGTCCTTGCTCTCAGGATATCAGAAGCACGCAGAGTATTAGAGCATTGCTGCTTTGAAAAAAACGGAACAGTGTTTTTTTTTCAAGATATATTTCAAACCATTTAAAATATTATATCATACATTGTCTAAGATATTATCCATATTTGATGGTAAATTGTGGTGTATTAAATATATTCAATACTCTAAAACTATCGTCTGCTATTACTGAGTAAGACAAGAGGCTTAAAATATTTAACACATGATACATATTAGGAATAATCGTGTATTTATTTAGAATCGTTTGTTTAACAAGTTTAATTGGATCAGTTCAGATTTAAGAATTGTTAAAATGTATTATAACGGAAGTGTATAACTTACTTTCCAATTTGTTTATATGAGAAGTAATTAACATTTTCCTCTGAATAGACATATGGTGGTTGAAAGAGGATCTTTAGCACAGCAGGAAAGTAGGAGTGTGTAGAGATTTCGTTAGGGCTAGTATTTTAGACCTCGTGCTTATTAAAATCAATACTGAAGTTGCCCACACAGTATTACGTAACACAAACTTTGCGGGGAAAAGTGGTAACCACAAAGAAATCTCAAGTGTAAGGAAAACAGAAGAACTTGAAAGATATTTTTAAAGTTTAACTTATTTTTGCTATTTGAGATATCGACTTCTAATTTTCATGAACTAGTACCCACACCTATTCTACGTATTTTAAAAATATGTTTTTGTACAGGGTGTCCAAGTATAAATAACAGTTTTTTTAATCGAACACCCAATATTATATACTTTATTTTTAATCCCCTTAGGAATCTAATAAAAATAGTATAAGATACTATGGGTCTATTATAGACGGTTGGTTAGTTATGGGCAAATTTGTGGCAAAAACATGTACACATTCAAAATATTGGAGAAGCGTTCCTAGCGTCATTTTTTATACACTAGAAAATTTTCCACGTCATGAAGAATAAGTCACATCGGCTTTGGTCTTTTTACTTTCTCCGTTACGAAGTACGAGAAAGTATTGTGATCGTGATTTTTTTTTCAAAATTTTTTTTTACGGAAATATCCGTTTTGGGGTCCCTAGATGCAATTTCAACAATTTCTGGAAAAAAAAAATTGTGTCTGTGTGTGTGTGTGTGTGTGTCTGTCTGTGCGCGCTGTATCTCAAAAACTAATAAAGCAATTAATTTGAAACTTTGAACATACGTCTTATTTGATAATACGAAGAACTGGAAAGCTTTTGGTAAAATTTCGTACATCGGAAGTGGGTGTTTACCTAAACTGTTTTTTGTTTTTTGCCAATATTTTCTTAAATATAAAAAATATCACAAAAACATTTAAACAAACATCGAAGACAATAAAGAAATGAACATCTTTTGCTTGAAAATATTTTTCATAAAATGATTGCTATTCGAGAAAAAAAATTATTATTTTTTTTTTAATTTTTGGTTTATAATTATGAAACGATAATAGTTACAGCAAATTTATGTGAATAATAATTGTAGATAATGCCAAAATGAACAACTTCTAAAGAATAAGTTTTTTTCGAAATCTCGTTAGTTTTTGAGTAAACCGAGTTTTTGAATTTGAAGTATAATTTTTCCATCTTTCATGATTTTGACGTTTTAAACGTCAGTTTCATCAAGTTTACGCAACGCTCGATGTATATTTAAAATATGATTTCAATATCTACTGCCATCCCTAAAAATTTGAGCTTTTCAACTTTAAAAGAAAAAAATACTTCTTTAAAAGAAGAAAAACGAACCCAGAGGGTGCAAATGGCGCGTAGGGATGGTTCCAAAAATTTTAAAATAAATCCCAATGAAGGCCAGTCATCGCTTCTGTCATCCCTGAAAGTTTCAGCTTTTCGACTTGAAAAGAAAAAAATACGTCCTTAAAAGAAGAAAACCGAACCACCCCGTGGGTTGGTGGCGTTGTAGGGGTGGTTCCAAAAATTTTGAAAAAATTCCCAACGAAAGCCAGTTATCCCTTCTGCCGTCCCTGAAGGTTTTAGCTTTTCTACTTAAAAAGAAAAAAATACGTCCTTAAAAGAAGAAAAAAAAATTTTTTTTTTACCCGGTTTTTAAAAAATCATATCTCGGAAAACGGGGCAAAAAGTCAAAAAAGTGGCTCGATAAATTTTAGATATTTTCTTTAAGATTATTTTAAGACATACCGGGATCGTCCAGCTCCGACGGTTACGGAGGAGTTATTTTTTTTTTTTTTGGAAACGTGCAAAAATCGAAAATATGCTTTTGGAAAATCCCCCCCAGGGGCGGGGGTGAAACGAAACGACGGGACCGATTTCAAAAGCTTGCCCGGTTATCTGGGCGTCGATCTGCGCGCAAAAATTAATAAAATTTGACCGACTAAGGCCCCGATAAGGGGTAAGATTTAATCCTACCGCCCCGTTTTAAGGGTGAGTTTCGGGGGACGCCATTTTCAAAATCCTCCTCGTATTTTTGGGCCGACGTACTTTTATAGCGGTTTTTTTCTGGGCTGTGAAACATTTCTTACTCAATTAGTATACAGTGCGCGCCTATAAAGTGTGGAATATAGTCAGTAAAATCGAAATAAAATATTTTTGGAAAAAATCCTCGAACACGTCGATTTTCTTTTATAAAAATACACATTTTTGGATAAAAGTCGATTTTCAGTCGTCATTTGTTTTTGAGTAATGACGTCAGCCATTTTGTTTTTAAATGGCAACCCACTATTTTTATTCTTGATTTTGAGAGATCTTTTTCATTGTCGAACTAGAAGTATAAAAATGTTGCCATGTTACATGAGAAATTTTTCGAGCAAATGACAATTAAAGATGAGAACTCGATATTTAAAATTTTTCAAAATTACCTTGTTCCAGCGCACAGTGGTTCAGAATTCGAAAAAGCTGGCCAAAAGTCGAAAAATTAAAGTCAATATTTTGAGTTTAGTACAATATAGTCGTGTCCAGAAGGCTCCACTGGATGCCACAATGGAAAAATATTATTGTATCTACCGCAAAATGCCTCGTAATCCGCGTTCAAACTTGTTACTTTGTTAGACACATGGGAGACGTTCGGACGAGGTGAAATTTGGCGTCGGTTTTTCAATATAAATACTAATCTTTATGTGCTGGAATTTTTTTCCTTGTTATTATGGATCTTCTCGAAGGTAAATTAATGGTTATTACATTTAATATGCATACAAAATTTTTGTTAGCAATTATAGCAATTTGCGTTAAAAATAGGTGGATAGATTTTAAACATTTGTGGAAATATTTTTTGCCTGTGTATGCCTGTGTTCCTATAGCAATATAAATACTTATTATAGTGTCCTTTAACGTGATAAACAACAATTAGCTGCATTCACTTGCATTCCTCAGTGTAGGATGATTTTTATTGCTGATGTGCAATATCGTTGAAAAATTCGACTTTATATTTTATTGAATATCTTGTATTTATGATGTACAGGGTGTAGATGAACAAAACGGAACATAGGATTTCCGATGTTAATTTGTTATTATCGGAATATGATCTTCCCTGATCATTTTAGAAGAAAGATATCCTAGTCAAATTAATAAAAAAAGAACAAATAAGCAATTTGAAAGAAGTTTGTACGGAGAAAGTAAAACATAAAATGACAGACAGATAGACACTCATACAGACTTTTTTTAACAAAAATTGTCGGAATCGACGAAATGGATATTTCCGCAAAAAAAATGTTTGGAAATTCTTTTCAATCACCATACTTTCTTGTAGTTTGCACGGAGAAAGTAAGAAATTAATATGCCAGACAGGCGGAAATAGAGGCAGACACACAGACACACATTTTTTTGCAAACATTGTCGGAATCGACGGAAATGGATTTTGCCACAAAAAAAAATGTTTGGATTTTTCTACGATCACAATATTTTCCCCTAGTTTGTAAGGAGAAAGTAAAAATAAATATGACAGGCAGACACACAGACATATTTTTTTCACAAAAATTGTCGGAATCAACGAAATAGATATTTCCGCAAAAAAAAATATTTAGAAATTATTTACGATCACAATACTTTCCCGTGTTTGTACGGAGAAAGTAGAAAATAAATATGACAGACAGACACACATAAAGGCAAACACACATATTTTCTACAAAAATTGTCTGAATCGACGAAATAGATATTTCCGCAAAAAAAATATTTGGAAATTTGTTACGATCACAATATTTTCCCTTGGTTTGTAAGAAGAAAATAAAAAATAAATATGACAGACAGACAGACAGACAGACACAAAGGCGGACACACAGACACTTTCGTTTTTACAAAAATTGTCAGAATCAACGAAACGGCTGTTCCGCAAAAAAATTGGAAATTTTTTTACAAACACTATATTTTCCCATAATTTGTACAGAGAAAGTAGAAACTAAATATAACAGACCGACAGACACAAAGGCATACACATATATCTTTTACAAAAACTGTTAGAATCGAAAAAAAAATATTTCCGCAAAAAACATATTAGGAATTTTTTTACAATCACAACACTTTTCCGTAGTTTGTACGGAGAAAGTAAAAATCAATATGACAGACAGACAAACATGTTTTTTAACAAAAATTATCGAAATCAACGAAATGGATATTTCCGCAAAAAAGAATGTTTGGAATTTTTTTTACAATCAGAACACTTTCCCGTAGTTTTACGGAGAAAGTAAAAAATCAATATGACAGATAGATAGACACAAAAGCAGACATACATTTTTTTAAATAAGAACGGAAGTTTTTCACTAATTTTCAAAATAATCATTAAATTGTTCTTAAAGTTGCGAATTTCTTCAGTGTGGCCAAATAAATGTAAAAACAATTGTGACCAACTTTAACTTTTTAAAATGTGCTCAAAATTGATTCTGCTTTATGATTTAAGAAAAATCTAACTAACTTTTGAAATAATCATGTGATTAACCGAGTAAATTGTTATACTGAAGTTGCGAATTTCTCCAGTGTAGCCAAATAAATGTAAAAACAAATGATACAAACTTGAAATTTTCAAAATGTACTAAACATTGATTCTTTTTTATGGTTAAAAAATAATATCATCTTTACTAAATTTCAAAATAATCACCCGAGAACCCGAGTTAATTGTAATATTGAGATTGCGCATTACTTCAGTGCTGCCAAAAAAATATTAAAACAATTGTTACCAACTTAAAATTTTCAAAATTTACTCAAAATTTATTTGGTAAAAGAAAGATCTTCTACACACCCTGACTAACATAATCACCAGAGAGCTGGGATCATTGTTATTCTAAAATATTGGATTTCTCCAGTGCGGACAATAATAATTTTATCGCTTATGTCCGCCATATTGGATCCGCCATTTTTAATTTTTCAATTTTAACATCAAATTCATAATCTGCGATTAGTACCTATTTATGTCAAAATTTATCAAGATTTAGACTTTTGGCCAGCTTTTTCGAATTCTGAACCACTGTGCAGCGCTTGTAGAAATTTTTCCAAACAACAACGATCTTGACCTTTTATATAATACAATATGGTTTCAGCAAAACGGCGCATTCCCGCAGTCGGCACGTTTTTTTTATAGGTTTATAAATTAAAATTCACTTGGTTTGTTTCACGATTAAATTGTTTTATTATCAACTAGTTTCGGCTTAGTGCCATTTTCAAGAATGATGTACAAACGAAATTTTATGGATTATATATACATTAGGTGACCGTCGATCAGGTAATAAGGGCATTTAATATCGGGGAATTCCAAAGTTCCTCGTTGTCATTGACCACTCGTTTTTTTTATTTTTTTTATTATTTTTTTTTAATCAAACGTGTAGAAATTCTTCTTGAATATTTTGAATATTTTCCAGGCTAATTCTGCGCATTTATCTCTTTCGCGGGCTATTCTATCGGTCCTCACCTGCCTATCCACCTATTCGTAATGCAATTGTCCAAAAAACGCGCATAGTGCGGGGTTGCACCATCTTACTGAAATCATATTGTATGTATGGAAGGTCAAGATCATTTTTATTTGGGAAAAAGCGCCGGAACAAGATAATTTTGCAAAAACTCTAGATGTCAAGTTCTCACCTTCAATTGTCATTTACTCGAAAAATTTCTTATGTAAGATGGCAATATTTTTATACTGCCAGTTCGACAATGAAAAGATCTCTCAAAATCAAGGAAAAAAATAGAATGTTGTTGTTTAAAAACAAAATGGATGACGTCATTACTCAAAAACAAATGACGTGTATTTTTATAAAAGAAAATCGACGTGTTCGAGGAGTGTTTCCAAAAATATTTTATTTCGAATTTACTGACTATATTCCATACTTTAGGCGCGCACGGTATGGACCCGCGCGGCCATGTTTCGTGTAGAAAAGTGACCTCACGGACGGGTCTCGAACCTGCACCGATGGGGTGCATAGAAATAAATTTGTAACATGTCTTAATTCGCTATTGTTCATGATTATGTCTGAAACACACATTAATAACCAATGGTTGATATTACTTATACGTCTTCGCATAATAAACCTGAGCGAAGTTAGTTACTAATTCTTCAATGTTTACTTGTTTATATTTTAAATTTTGTTTATATAATTTTGTATAATTTTCTCAGATTTGTATTATTTTTAGAGATATTTTTTGTATTATAAAGGGAAATTCCCGTAAATAAATATATTATTATTATTATTAATAAATGACATTTTTCGATTCGAATTTTTTTCAACGCACACTACATTTATTACTAAAAAAAATCATGTGAATTAATGAATCATGAATTAACTTGAAACTAACATAGCGGGCATAATTAGATTCAGAAAAATAATGTCTAATATTATAAAATTAGAAAAGTATATGCAGCCATTTAAAAATTTTAAGTTGACTATCATTTGGCAATGAAGTTGATTTTGAAAAAATATATAATTACCGTCATTTTACAGTATTTAAACAGCCATTGACTTTATTTTTTAGTTCATTCAAATCGGTCAATAAATAACAGAGTTATGGCGTTGGGCGTTTTTTATCAAACACACGGTATATTAATAGAAATATAAATACCTAGTTTGCTAGATTTATAAATAAAACTTTTAACGTTTATTCGGTTGGTTGCCATTGTTAATTTATAATGGTTAATCGGACAATGAATTTTTATTGCTCATTATTGCCAATATAATCAATTTGTAATATTTAATGATGGCCCACGATCAATTTCTTATGATGTCATTCCGTTCCAACGACCCAATTAGTCGCATTATTGTGCGTTTTCAAATTGTGACACCGGTGATTATTTCCTGTTAGATTGCATTACCTGCACTTTCATGAGCCTTACGAATAAACATGCGTTTCATATTGGATGATTTAAATAAATGTCATTCGAACTTTTGAAATAATAAATTAGGATAAGTAATCAAAACTATTATTCATTTATTCAGTTAATTAATTTCAAATATACAGGGTGTTTCTAAATTGATGCGATAGATTTTAAAGGGTGATTTTTCAGCAAAAATGAAGGGAGGTCTTTCATATAATTTTTTGTTCAAAACCCCTTCCTTTCCAAGTTACATCCCTCTAAAGTTAATTTTTTTTAAAATTTAATATATCCACTATCTAAGTAAGGACAATACATAAGACTATCCCCGAGCTGTAGCGAAACTCTTTAAGGGGGTAAGTGCCGCGTCGAAAATCGAAGCATTTTTGATGGTCAGCATATACATAATTCTGAAGTTAATATCAAATATTAAGAAATGATATTTTGCACATTTAGAGAGAAAGGTTTAAACTATTCGTCTATAGAATTTGATTTTTTTTTTAAATCATCAGACATACTGTATAATTTATCCTGAAAATTACCAATTTTGGATGGATATCTGGAGCTTTTCTCTGCAAAGAACTGAAAATGTAATGCTATAGAAAAATAGTTTATACCTTTGACAACAATATGTACGTAATAAAATTGTCATTAGTTATCAAATAAAGTCGCAAAGGCGTAAGAGCTGCACCTCTACAAACACGAATTTGCTTCATTTTCGCCGTTGTAATGAAGCATTTTATATCAAACCAGGAGGCGCGTACAAACAAATTTACGTACTCGATAAAATTTCAGGCCCATGATTGTGGCGATTATCATTTTCTATTAGACCGTTCTGGTCCAACTCTAGCGGTACCCCCTTAAAAAAAATGTGTACCCTCCTTTTCTTCCGTAGCCTCCATGCCGAACATCCACGATGTCA
This sequence comes from Ocypus olens, assembly GCA_910593695.2. Lineage (NCBI taxonomy): Eukaryota > Metazoa > Arthropoda > Insecta > Coleoptera > Staphylinidae > Ocypus > Ocypus olens. Next base: position 41,614,251 of record OU343061.1, read on the forward strand.
ATCCGTCAATGGCGTATTGATATAATAACAAACACAGACAGGCTAATAATTAAGAAAATATGTGCATTATAGGAACACAAAATGTCATATCTGTCCATTCGAGATGCTGCAATTGAACCGACCAATCCTTCATGTTTGGAATTTGCGCCTAACTTGGCGCATTTCGCTTTTGCTAAATACTTTTGGGTCATCCTCGGACAGTAAATCACACACTCGGTACGAAATGAATTCGAATTGCACTTTCTCCTTGGAATTACAGAAGGTGTAATTTACTGCATTCATATTAATCCTACATCGTAATGGAGAATATAATAAATTTGCATAACATGAGCAATAATTGTATTATATAAACAGTTGCTAAAAGTATCTGCTGTACTGTGTGTTCATTTTCAGCATACATTAAAAATAAATAATAGGTTTTTTCCTAAACGGGAGAGAAAGTAGATTTCTCAGCCCTCGAAATCGTAAGAGAAATAATCATTTCTCTCCCTACGAGTTTCCATTATTTATTTTAACTGTCACGCCTGACAGCGTTTTTTTATAGGTTAGGTTTTAGAAACGAACGTTTTACTCTTAAATTGGGTATTTTTGGAAAGGCAAGAAAAATTTCTGTTAAAATATACTGGGTGTTCCATAAAGAAAACGTTTCTTTGCATTTACCGAAGGTCTTGTTACTTCATAAAAATAGCATTTAATTACTTAAACAAATTTCTATTGTTAAATAACGTTTCGATAATTTTCGAATATAAACTTATTATTTTTCGGTTACCAAATATTGCTTGTTTTTGCCCTAAAAATAGGAATATCCCAGAAACGGTTAAATTTAGCACAATAAAAGTTATTGTCAGTTTAATTAGTATTAAAAACCAGTGGCGGCTCGTTATGTAGAGCCAAGGAGCCATGGCACTACCTGTAGCTTCAAGCTCAGCAAGAATTTTTAATTCTTAAAACACCAGTTACTTTAATCTAGGAAGATAAATCGTTCTTTCTTTCTTCAAAAAAGGAGAAGGGGGTTTATATGTATTGTATAAGTGGCTCTACCATCAACATGTTCCACGAGCCGCCACTGTTAAAAACTACGCATAAAAATGTAAAAATATACCTTGTGTTTCATTAAAAAAAAAGACTGTGTTGCCTCTCCGTTATGGGTCACCCTGTATACATAAAAATATTTTCCGATTATAGAGTCGCTAATTATCAACAACTTCTGTATGAATGATATTTTTCTATTTTAAATATTTAAGGCCAAAAAGTTACTTTGACGCTTTATTGTATAACAAAATTCGATCGCTGAAAAAGTGCAATCAAGCCTCCGTGGCGCAATTGGTTAGCGCGTTCGGCTGTTAACCGAAAGGTTGGTGGTTCGAGTCCACCCGGGGGCGCTTGTTTTTGTGTTGTTGCGAATGTTATCATCGCACAGGAAAATTAGTAAATTCTCAATTGGTAAGGAGAGGACATTGATAACACGCTATAATTAACCGAGTTTCCTTTGTAAATTTAAAAATACGTACTTGAGCAAATACCGGGTGACCCAGGGATCTGTAAAAGCTCCATAACTTGTTTGCTATTTGAGATATCGACTTCTAGTTTTCTTGAACTGGTACCCGCACTTATTCTACATATTTTAAAAATATGTATGTTTTTTTACAGGGTGTCCCAATATACATAACAGAACAAAGTTATGTTTTTTTAAATGGAACACCCTATATTTTATACTTTATTTTCAACCCACTTGAGAAGCTGATAAAAATAGTATAAGGTAGTATGGGTCTATTATGGATGGTTGGTTAGTTATGGGCAAATTTGTGGCAAAACATGTACACATTGAAAACATTGCAGAAGCGTTCCTAGCAAAGATAGCATCATTATTTATACACTAGAAAATTTCCCACATCATAAAGAATAATACACTTCGGCTTTGGTTCTCTTTTATTTATAATAATATACAGGGTGTCAACATACGCAAAACAATGGATAAGTATTTTTTTTCAAATGGAACACCCTATATAAGTTGCCATCAATCTATGACATTTGTAATAAGCTTTCTAATGATATACAGTTTGCATAACAAAATATTAAGGATTCTTGAGATTTATCAATAAAAACATATTTCTTTTGCTACCTTTCGCTGATTTGTGGATTTTCAGCCAAAACTATCGTAAAATCGTAATATCGTATATCGTAAAACGCATTTTTTGATTTTTCATTAATTATTTTAATAATCAATTCCAAATTGGAGCTGTAGCTACTCATTACAGATAAAATTCGAATAAATCTGGAGACTTTTAATTTACCAATTTAATTAGTATTATTCGAATTTTAGTGTAAAACTCGACCCTTAATTTACATCCTATGTTTATTTGGAAACTTACACCAACAAAAAAAAAGAACGCCCCCGGGTGGACTCGAACCACCAACCTTTCGGTTAACAGCCGAACGCGCTAACCAATTGCGCCACGGAGGCTTGAACGTTACAATTTAAATGCTAAATTTTAGCACGTAAGTAATATACAGGGTTGGATAAATGTGTCGAAATACTTGATCTGTTAGGGCGACCTAAATCTTGACACCGTAGCGGGCGCTGGGTCTCGCAGACTTAAGCAAAAAAACAATCTCCTACATAAAAGTTGACTACATTTTTTTAACTAAAATATCATACAAACTCTTTGCTTTCCAAACGTGAACTAAAGAAGAAATCAGTAAGGTACTCGGCTAGAAAACTCAAAAAAATAGTTTGCTGAAAATTGACGAACGTTTATTCGAGCACCGGGTCTCACAGACTTGACGCCCGGCCCGGATTAATCAACAATTTCAAGGCCTGTGCAAAAGTTTCACGAAATTTCCAAATTACATTTTACTATTTAATTTTTTAAAAACCTATATCTTTGCAATTGTTGAAAAGGTGTCTATTTGAAAATGTAAAAATATACAGGGTGATCCGTTTAACGAAAACTTCTGATGACGTCATATTTCGAAAAATAGGGTAGCTGTTGAATATTGAAGTACGTTTATTATATTCAGTATAAATAAAACTGTAATTTTTTTTAAGTAATAAAAAAACAACAGTTGTTTAGCCAGAAATTAGGTGTTCTGACACATTATCCTAACCCTGCATTTCTAATTTCGAATCCTGAACTGGCACCTTGTGGTTTTTTTAACCTGTAAATTCCTGTATTATTTATGTATAATTTTTGAATTTTGTTTTATTTGTATTTTATGTGCAGGTTATAAAAATAAAGGCCTATTATTATTATATATAATATAGAAAATGTGCCTCTTGTCTTTGTCTTGGTCTTTCTTTTGAATTCAATCAATCGTGTTCAGTTGAAACACGGATATTTAGTCATCATTTTAGTTCTCTTGAATTGATTTTGATATTACAACTGTCAAGTTTAATAATTTTGTGTGAAGTAAGAATCGACATTGTTTGCCTCCACAGCCACCCATGACTGCTATTTATGTATAAATAAATATGCTAAACTACAATAAATTTTGGACACCAGTCATATACAATATAATTAATGTGCTAAAAATTATTATTTAATATCTAAAAAACAAGCCTCCGTGGCGCAATTGGTTAGCGCGTTCGGCTGTTAACCGAAAGGTTGGTGGTTCGAGTCCACCCGGGGGCGATACTTTTTTTTGATAAAGTAATTATGTCAATATTTCAATACACTCTGTTTATATTACGATACACACTAATATCTGATATCTATGGTTTATATTACGTTTGTTCAGTTTTATTGCATTCATTATTTTCTAAATTTTTATTTCAGTATTTGTTACTGAAAAAAAACTTCGTGTACATAAGAATCACGTCAACAATTACTGACTTATTATTTACAGAGGAATCTAACTCACCATCCCAACAAGATGGGGTTTATTTTTGTAACATCTTCTTGTGCGAATAAAAGTAGGTTCCACCGAGATTTGAACTCGGATCGCTGGATTCAAAGTCCAGAGTGCTAACCGTTACACCATGGAACCTTGCATAATCTCAATTACAGTTAATTAGCTTACAATCAGTAATTATTAACAGAAATTAATTAAAATATATAAAATAGTAATAAAAACAATCTTCTGAAGTAACAAACTCAAGTAGAACATTAATACTATACGCTGATTGCAGACTTATTGTCTACAGAGCAAGATGAATCTGACGTATCATCCCAACAAGACGGAGTTTATTTTTGTAACACCTTGTTGTGCGAATAAAAGTAGGTTCCACCGAGATTTGAACTCGGATCGCTGGATTCAAAGTCCAGAGTGCTAACCATTACACCATGGAACCTTGTATAATCTCAATTACAGTTAATTAGCTTACAATTAGTAAATGTTTACAGAAATTAATTAAAATATACGAAATAGTAATTAAAATAATCTTTTGAAGTAACAAACTCAAGTGGAATATTAATACTATCCACTGATTGCAGACTTATTGTTTACAGAGCAAGAGGAATCTGACGTATCATCCCAACAAGACGGAGTTTATTTTTGTAACACCTTGTTGTGCGAATAAAAGTAGGTTCCACCGAGATTTGAACTCGGATCGCTGGATTCAAAGTCCAGAGTGCTAACCATTACACCATGGAACCTTGTATAATCTCAATTACAGATAATTTTCTTACAATTAGTAAATGTTTACAGAAATTAATTAAAACTTACAAAATAGTAATGAAAATAATCTTCTGGAGTAACAAATCTCATATAGACACACGAAAATACTTCTCAACACAGCTGAAGGATCTCGTGATGGGCAGAGCTTAACAAATTACTAATCATAAGTTGATGGGTATTATCAGAATTGCATTTACTTCTTATCTATGCAGAAAATATTACCGTACCAAAATTGAAATAATAAATTATGAATATTGAATACTAATCATTGTTTAAAATTAATACTTTAAGTAAACATATACTTGTAAAAGATAAGACTACAATGCGTTTAGTTTATGTACTTATATTATAGCATATGTTTTTAGTCGTTTCAATAGTAAATGAAGGTTACCGTTACTCAAAACGTCCTTTAAAATATATCCAATGCTATTCAAAACGGCACTTAAAGTACAGAACTAAAGTATTTTTTAACACTCAAAATGGCACTCCAAGTACTTCTACTGCTACTCAAAACGGCAATAAAAGTACTTTTGATGAGACTAAGAGCTTTAAATGCCAATCAAAACTAAAAGTACTTCTATTGTCACTCAAAACAGTACTCAAAGTACTTCTAATGCTACTCAAAATGGCTCTAAAAGCACTTTTAATAACAATAAGAACTTGTCATGCCAATCAAAACTAAAAGTACTTCTAATGCCACTTAAAACGGCACTAAAAGTATTTTTTGCTACTCAAAACGGCACTCAAAGTACTTCTGATGCTACTTAAAATGGCAATGAAAGTACTTTTAACGACTTGTAATGCAAATCAAAACTAGAAGTATTTCTAATGCCACTCAAAACTGCACTAAAAGTATTTTTTTGTTACTCAAAACGGTACTCAAAGTACTTCTAATGCTACTCAAAACGGTACTGTAAGTACTTCTAACGACACTAAGAACTTGAAATGCCAATAAAAACTAAAGGTACTTCTAAAATCACTCTCGCTCTCAAAGTATTTCTTTGCCATTCAAAATGGCACTTTATGTACTTCTAATGCTAGCCAAAACGGCACTATAATTACTTTTAATGACACTACCGACTTGAAATGCCAATTCAAACTAAAGGTACTTTTAATGCCACTCAAAACGGCACTCAAAGTATTTTTTTCAAGTCAAAATGGCACGAAAACTACTTCTAATGCTACTCAAAACGGCACTAGAAGTACTTTTAATGGCACAAGGAACTTGAAATGCCAATCAAAACTAAAGGTACTTCTAATGCAACTCAAAACAGAACTCAAAGTATTTTTTGCCACTTAAAACGTCCTCTAAAGTACTTCCAATGCTACTCAAAACGGCACTAAAAGTACTTTTAATAACACTTGTAATGCAAATCAAAACTAGAAGTATTTCTAATGCCACTCAAAACGGCACTAAAAGTATTTTTTATTACTTAGAACGGTACTCAAAGTATTTCTAATGCTACTCAAAACAGCACTGTAAGTACTTGTAACGACACTAAGAACTTGAAATGCCAATAAAAACTAAAGGTACTTCTAAAGCCACTCAAAACAGCACTCAAAGTATTTCCTTGCCACTCAAAAAGGCACTCCATGTGCTTCTAATGCTAGCCGAAACGGCACTATAAGTACTTTTAATGACACTAACGACTTGAAATGCCAATCAAAACTAAAGGTACTTTTATTGCCACTCAATTTTATTTTATCACACTATTATTTATTCTGTGATTAATTTGTAGTTTTGATTTGTAGTTGTACTTTATTTTGTTATCCTGTCAATGAACATTGAGTCTAAATAAATAAATAATGCGATTCAAAACGGCACTTAAAGTACTTCTAGTGCCACTTAAACGACACTACAAGTACTTTTAATGACGCTAAGAACTTGAAATGCCAATCAAAACTAAAAGTACTTCTAATGTCACTCAAAATAGCCCTCAAAGAATTTTTTTGTCACTCATAACGGCGCTCAAAGTACTTCTAATGCTACTCAAAACAGCACTAAAAGTACTTTTAATGGCACTAAGAACTTGTAATGCCAATCAAAACTAAAGGTACTTCTAATGCTACTCAAAACAGAACTAATATTTTTTACTACTCAAAATGGCACTCAAAGTATTTTTTTCCACTCAAAATGGCACTCAAAGTACTTCTACTACCACTCAAAACGACAATAAAAGTACTTTTAATGACACTAAGAACTTTAAATACCAATCAAAACTAAAAGTACTTCTATTGTCACTCAAAACAACACTCAAAGTACTTCTAATGCTCTCAAAACGGCTCTAAAAGTACTTTTAATAACACTAAGAACTCATAATGCCCATCAAAAATAAAAGTACTTCTAATGCCACTCAAAACGGCACTAAAAGTATTTTTTGCTACTCAAAGCGGCACTCAAAGTACTTCTGATGCTACTTAAAATGGCAATGGAAGTATTTTTAATGACTTGAAATGCCAATACCAATCAAAACTAAAGGTACTTGTAGTGCTATTTAAAGCGGCACTAAAAGTATTTTTTTCCACTCAAAAATGCATTCAAAGTACATACTTCCAATGCCACTCAAAACGGCACTGAAAGCACTTGTAATGACACTAAGAACTTAAAATGCCAATTAAAACTAAAGGACTTCTAATGCCACTCAAAACGGCACTAAAATTATTTTTTACCGCCCAAAACGGCACTCAAAGTACTTCTAATTAATTAATTTATTTATCTGCCAACAGAAATGATCCAGTTACAGGGAAAAATTAAAATTATATATAACTAAAAATAAAACAATTCTAACTAAACTAATTATAAACAAACAATATGTTTAATATTTGCTAATGCTACTCAAAACGGCACTATATGTACTTTTAATGGCACTAAGAACTTATAATGCCAGTTAAAACTAAAGGTACTTCTAATGCCACTCAAAACGGTACTCAAAGTATTTTTTGTGACTCAAAATGGCACTCAGAGTATTTTTTGCCACTCAAAACAGCACTCAAAGTACTTCTACTGCTACTTAAAACGGCAATAAAAGTACTTTGAGTGACACTAAGAACTTTATGGTAAATGCTACTTAAAACTAAAAGTACTTCTAATGTCATTCAAAACGGCACTCAAAGTACTTCTAATGCTACTTAAACGGCACTAAAAGTACTTTTAATGACACCAAGAACTTGTAATGCCAATCAAAACTAAATGAACGTGTAATGCCACTCAAAACGGCACTAAACATAATTTTTTGCTCCTCAAAACGGCACTCAAAGTACCTATAATGCTACCTAAAATGGCAATGAAAGTACACTTAATGACACTAAGAACTTAAAATGCTAATACCAATCAAAACTAAAGGTACTTCTAATGCCACTCAAAACGGCACTAAAAATATTTTTTGCTCTTCAAAACGGCACTCAAAGTACTCAGTATGCTACTTAAAACAGCAATGACGGTACACTTAATGACACTAAGAACTTGAAATGCCAATCAAAACTAAAGGTACTTCTAATGCCACTCAAAAGGACACTCAAAGTATTTTTTGCGACTCAAAATGGTAATCAGAGTATTTTTTGCCACTCAAAGTAGCACTCAATGTACTTCTACTGCTACTTAAAACGGCAATAAAAGTACTTTAAGTGACACTAAGAACTTTATGATAAATGCCAATCAAAACTAAAAGTACTTCTAATTTCACTCAAAACGGCACTCAAAGTACTTCTAATGCTACTCAAACGGCAATTAAAGTACTTTTAATGACACCAAGAACTTGTAATGCCAATCAAAACTAAAAGTACTTGCAATGCTACTCAAAACGGCACTAAAATATTTTTTTGCTACTCAAAACGGCACTCAAAGTACTTATAATGCTACTTAAAACAGCAATGAAAGTACACTTAATTACACTAAGAACTTGAAGTGCCAATACCAATAAAAACTAAAGGTACTTCTAATGTCACTCAAAACGGCACTAAAATAATTTTTTGCCACTCAAAAATGCACTCAAAGTACTTCTAATGTCACTCAAAACGGCACTGAAAGTACTTTTAATGACACTAAGAACTTGAAATGCCAATCAAAACTAAAGGTACTTCTAATGCCACATATTTTAGGAAAAATTAATTTATACTTACTTTTTTTGACTGACGTTTAATTGAGGTATCGGAGTGAAATTTAAAGACACAAATTAATACGAGAAATAATTTATTACACAATTAAGACATAAAAATAAACTATAAATAAATGGTAATTACAACATAAATAAATTAAATTAAAGAGTAGAGAGTAAAAATAAAGTATTTATATTCAATAAATTATGTACACAACTTTATTTAAATATATTAAAGAAGAAATATTCGGTCTAAAAATTGAAGCATTGATAATATTATTCATCATTATTTTATAAAAAATATTGAAGAAGAAATATTCGGTCTAAAAATTGAAGCATTGATAATTATTCATCATTAATTTATAAAAAATATTGAAGAAGAAATATTCGGTGTAAAAATTGAAGCATTGATAATTATTCATCATTATTTTATAAAAATATTGAAGAAGAAATGTTTGGTCTAAAAATATTATTATTCTTCATTATTTTATTTTCTTCTATTTTTGAAGAAAGTTTTCGATCAATTGCTTCCAAAACGTTAATTAATTCCTGGATGAATTACCGACTTTAGAGAGTCTAAATGCGTTTTAAAAATATCCTGAAGATCACGATCCTCTTCCTGAAGATTATCGTTATTATTGTTAATTACTTCTTCAATAGGAATAATCGGTAACTTAACGCGAAGTTGCTTTCGTTTTATTTTTCCGTTAACTAGAACGTATGGTTTGTCCCCAATCGGATTTTCTTCAGAGTTGCGATTTGCGTTAAGTTGTATCGTTTGTTTTTGAATATCTACATCTTCGGCAAGTTCGTTTGGATGTTTCTGACTTGTTTCTTCCCGGATATGACTCGATACAATTCTTCTAATCTGGTTAAGTCCTTCATGCAATTTTTCCGTACGAATATCTTTAATCGATTTCCGATTCCCCGCATTTATCTTCTTTTCTTCAATCACATATTGAGGTGATTTTTGGGCAAGTTCTTCACCAGTTCTCAGAATTGGTGATTTAATCGATTTCCGATTCCCTGCATTTATCTTCTCTTCTTCAATTACATATTGAGAAGGATGTGGTAATTCTTGGGCGTTTTGAATTCGTGTTTTTGAAGATCTTGAAGGGTACCGGATATCAATTTCTTCTACTGGAGTTTTCGATTTCGGCGCAATTTCCTCCTCGGCGGGAATGATTGGCAGTTTTAAATAAAGACGCTGTGTCCTGATTTCCTCCGGTGCGCCATTTTTAGAGTTACGAATGGTGCTCTTGATTAAGACTTTAGGTCGGATGACTGATTGAAGGGAATCTAAGTGTTTCTGAAAGTCGATGTCGGTTGGAATTTGATTTTCAGAAGTAGTTTCGATTTCTTCATTAGCTAATTTTGGTAAATTTAAGTTAGGCCTTGGTTTTCTTCTTCTTGCAATTTGCTTTCTTCTAACTGATTCTACCGCGTTTAGTTGATTTTCCACTGGCTTCACTATTTCTTCACTTCTAACTGCAGGTCTCCTGATATTCTCAATTTCTTCATGAGCTAGTTTTGGTGTTGGTAAATTTACATTAGGTCTTGGCTTTCTTCTTCTTGCAATTTGCTTTCTACTAACTGATTCTACCGCATTTAGTTTATCTTCCTCTGGCTCAACTATTTCTTCACTTCTAGCTGCAGGTCTGCTGATATTTTCCTTTTGATGAAGCTTGATATGCTGTTTAAGGTCTTCTCTGGCTTGTTTGATAATTTTGGACTGGACGATGCTTTGAAGATAATTTTCATTCTCTTCCACATCCCGTATATCTTCTTTAGACGTCTTGAAATTAACACTTCTGATATTTTCTTCTTGATTGAGCTTGATATGCTGTTTAAGGTCTTCTCTAGCTTGTTTGATAATTTCTGACTGAACGAGGCTTCGAAGATAATTTTCATTCTCTTCCACCTCCTGCTTATCTTCTTTAGACGTCTTGAGATTAACACTTTCGATATTTTCTTCTTGACTGAGCTTGATATGCTGTTCAAGGTCTTCTCTGGCTTGTTTGATAATTTTGAACTGAGTGAGGCTTTGAAGATAATTTTCATTCTCTTCTACATCCTGCATATCTTCTTTAGACGTCTTGAAATTAACACTTCTGGTATTTTCTTCTTGATTGTGCTTGATATGCTGTTTGAGGTCTTCTCTAGCTTGTTTGATAATTTTGGACTGAACGAGGCTTTGAAGGTAATTTTCATTCTCTTCCACATCCTGCATGTTTTCTTTAGTTATCTTGAAATTGACATTTTCATTACGATTTTGCTTAACTTCTTCAATCATTTCAGATTGAGGAGATTTTGATAATATTGGAATAACATTCCGTTCCAAAGTCGTCGCGTTTTCTTCAATCTGAATTGTATGCGAGTCGAATTTTCCTACTCCATGTTTGTTTTCTTCCCGGACATGATTTTGTAAATCTTGCTGAATTTTTTCAACAACTTCCGGTGAAATGATCGTCTTTAGTGAATACTTAACTTCCTGTCTGCTATTTTCTTCCTTTGGAAGTGCTAAAAAATCAAAATCGTTTATTGGCTGTGATAAATTTTGATTTTGATCTGGTTTTGTTAAGATTGGTAATATAAATAAATTGTCATTATTTGCGTATTGGGAATCTTCTTCTTTTAATTCTTCTTGATTTGATTGCCGAAATGCAGATGTTTTAGCATTAGTTGAATTCAAGTTTTGCTGCTGCTCAAAATCAGTCAAAATTCCACCATGTTCTTCGTTATCTTCATCAGCAACTTTTAAGTTTTGCTGCTCAAAATTAGTCAAAATTCTATCATGTTCTTCGTTATCTTCATCAGAAGTTGAATCAAAGTTTTGCCGTTCAAAATCAGTCAAAATTCCACCATGTTCTTCGTTATCTTCAACAGCAATTTTTAAGTTTTGCTGCTCAAAATTAGTCAAAATTCTATCATGTTCTTCGTTATCTTCATCAGTAGTTGAATCAAAGTTTTGCCGCTCAAAATCAGTCAAAATTCCATCATGTTCCTCATTATCTTCATCAGCAATTTTTAAGTTTTGCTGCTCAAAATTAGTCAAAATTCCATCATGTTCTTCGTTATCTTCATCAGTATTTAAATTAAAGTTTTGCCGCTCAAAATCAGTCAAAATTCCATCAAGTTCTTCGTTATCTTCATCAGTATTTAAATTAAAGTTTTGCCGCTCAAAATCAGTCAAAATTCCATTATGTTCTTCGTTATCTTCATTAGTAGTTTTTAAGTTATTCTGCTCAAAATTAGTCAAAATTCCATCACGTTCTTCGTTATCTTCATCAGTAGTTGATTTAAAGTTTTGCCGCTCAAAATCAGTAAAAATTCCATCACGTTCTTCGTTATCTTCACCAGTCGATAATTCTTCATCCTCCCCGAAAAGTGTGTTATGATTGTACAGAATATCCAAACCGTTAATTATGTATTCTTCATTTTCGGACGAGTTATTTTTTTGAAGCTCTTCAAAGATTTTGTTTAGAAGCGTTTCTTCATTTTCCGTCGCGAATATTTTTGGAAGCTGTTGAAATGTCGCGTTGTTTTCTTCGTGTTTTGAATGATGTTGATTAATACTTGCGAAAATTGATTCTTTATTTCTTCGATCCATTTTTTGCACATGATTTGTATCTTCTTCTTTTCCAGATTGAGTTTTCGAAAATGAGCGACGATTCCCAATTGTAAGTATATCTTCTTCTTTTCCAGAAAGTTCATGACGATTACCACTTGAAGTTTGAGTGTTTTTATATTCTTGGCCACCTTTAACTTTTGATAAGATATAATTTTGAATCATGTCTAAACCATCTTTATTTATTAAAGGATCGTCTTCTTTTGAATCTTCATTTTCTTCGTCTAAGCCGAATCTAAAATTTAAGTTTTCTTTTGCGAAATTATTCTTGATGTTTATTAAAGGATCGTCAGCTTTTGAATCCTCGTTTTCTTCGATTAAGCCAAATCTAAAATTTGGGTTTTCTTGGACGAAATTATTCTTGGTGTTTGTTAAAGGATCATCTGCTTTTGAAACCTCGTTATCTTCGTTTATGCTAAATCTAATATCTATGTTTCCTTCACCGAAATTATTTTTGATTACATCAGCATTTGAAGAAATTACACCTTCTATACTATCTTCAGTTTCTTCATTTTTCTTCCTGAAATATACTGAATTCGGGTAAGGAGATACTTCATCTCTACTCAATGTATTATACCGATTTTTTGCAATTTCTTCATTCTGTTGCTTTGCTTCAATGCTTTCTTCACCGGAATTATTTTTGTTTACATCTACATTTGAAGAGATTACACCTCCAACACTATCTTCAGTTTCTTCATTTTTGTTGCTAAGGTAGACTGAATTCGGGTAAGGAAATACTTCATTCCCACTTAATGTATTATACAGATTTTTTGCAATTTCTTCATTCTGTTGCTTTGCTTCAATGCTTTCTTTACTGAAATTATTCTTGTTTACATCTACATTTGAAGAGATTACACCTCCAATACTATCTTCAGTTTCTTCATTTTTGTTGCTAAGGTAGACTGAATTTGGGTAAGGAAATACTTCATCCCCACTCAATGTATTATAGCGATTTTTTGCAATTTCTTCATAACGTTGCTTTCCTGCTCTTTCTTCGTTTCTTCGTTCTCCATTTCTTCTTTCTTCGTTTCTTCTTTCTTCATTTCTTCTTTCTTCATTTCGTCCTTCTTCATTTCTTCTGTCACTATTTAAAGATTTTACGTCGTTCAAACCAAACGAAATAATCGCCGATTTCAATTTTGCTTTGTTGTACATCCCATAGTATTCCGGGCTTGTCAAAATCCGTTGCATCAGTATTGGCATTGCTTCTTCGGAGTCTGAGTAATCGAAAACATCGCCACGATTCGAAGACGCCTTCTTCATTTTTTGGTGTTCCTGGTCAAAATTGGTCAAAACCTTACCAGTTTCATCTATGACCGTCGAAATCTTTCCAACATCTTCTTCAAAATCATTAAAGGCGATCACATTATCTTCAACATCGGCATCTGTGAATGAGTTTCTATTAAAAATAATGTTTTGTTCTGTAAGACTTGGGATATTGTATTCATTCAAAATGTCAGTTTTTTTAGGGCTAAGTTTAACATCACCATCTTCAGGTTTTTTTTCTTGGATTATCTCAGCACCTTGGGATGTAGGACTAAGTTTAACATCAATATCTTGGGAAGTAGAAATAAATTTAACATCAACACCTTGGGACGTAGGGCTAAGTCTAACATCAACACCTTGAGACGTAGGGCTAAGTTTACCATCAACTCCTTGGGACGTAGGGCTAGGTTTAACATCACCATCTTCAGGCTTAGTTTCTTGGATTATCTCAACACCTTGAATTTCATCTTCATAATCTTCACCAGTGTCTATAAAAGCTGATGGATCGATGACCAACCCAGGTTCTCCCGATAGAGGAAATATTAAAGATGTATCATCATCACCATCAACGATGCTAGTACCAGTTTTGAAGATACTTGGGAGGAATTGTTGGATTTGAACTTCTCCCTCAAAACCTAAATGATCCGACCCTGAATCATCTGCACCTTCTAATATTTGCGCTGCTGCTTCAATATTAGCCAAGGGTAGAGCGATTTCCTCTGTTTCCTTCTGCGAATCTATTATTGAAGAAATGCCGACTTCGTCTTCGAGGTCTTCTATTGGTGCAGATTTAAATACTTGACTTTTATCCGTGCTTTGTCCAAGATCTATGATGTAATGTAAACCCTGAGGTTTCGCTTCTATAAAATTAGGAATAGAAGATTGTGGTTTTAAAGTTGTTGAGATTTCTTCTTCCAGTTTCTTGAGTTCGGTTCCAAATATTTTTTCTCTTACATTTGTTCCTTCTTTAGAAATATAAGATTGTGGTCTTAAAGTTGACATTGTTGTTGCGGTTGAGATTTCTTCTTCCAGTTTCTTGAGTTCAAATATTTTTTCTCTTGCATTTGTTCCTTCTTCGTTTTCCCGTATTGGTAAAGCGAAAGTTAACGTTGATTTTAAAGGTTTTTTACTAGTTGGTGAATATTCTTCAGAGATAAAGTTAGTATTTTCTTTAATTTTTTGGTATTGTATAGAAGGTACTATTTCAGTTTCTTCTCTTGATGAACCTAAATTAATCGTATAATGTACGCCTTCAGGGTTTCTTGTTCCAGGCTGAAGAATTGGGTCGGAACCTTCCAAAATGCTTAAACCTATAAATTGCTCGTTAGTGTTTCCGCTGTTATCTTCACCAGTCGGCCCGAAATTAATTTTATACCTCACATCTTCTTGCCTTCTTCCTTCAGTTTGAACGACTACATCAGTACCTTCTAAAATGTTTGGATCTTCATTTTCTCCAGCCTTGGCAAAGATTTTTCTTCTATTATCTTCATTTTCTGATCCCATATCAATTACGTAATGTACACCTATGGGTCTTCTCATTCCAGATTCAAAAACAATATCAGTACCTTCTAAAATGGCAGGATCTTCATCTTCAAATTTTGGTTTAGATGCACTTATTTCTTCTGAAGTTTGCCTTCTTCCTTCAGTTTGAATAACTACATCAGTACCTTCTAAAATGTTTGGATTTTCATTCTCTCCTGTCTGGATTTTTCTGCTATTATCTTCATTTTCTGATCCGATATCAATGATGTAATGTACATCTTCCGGTCTTCTTATTCCAGATTCAAAGATAAGATCGGTACCTTCTAAAATGGCAGGATCTCCATCTTCAAATTTTGGTTTTGTTGCACTTATTTCTTCTGAAGTACTGGGTATTGTTACTGATGAAGTTACTGCTTCATTTTCTTCATTCGTAGATTTTAAATTAACAAGGTAGTATACAGGTTTAGGTTGTTTTTCTTCAAGGGTACTACCCATGTCAGTACTTTCTAATATTATCGCCGCGTTTTCATTTTCTTCTAGTTTAATAACATAATGTACACCTTCTGGACTTTCAAGTTCAGAATCTTCAACCAAATCAATTCCTTCGATGATGCTTGGATCTTTGTCTTCTAAACTATCCTTTAGATTTTTATTTACAAATTTTCCTTCGATGAAGTTTGGATTGTTATCTTCTGTTGTTCTATTCTTCAAATTTTCATTTCCAAATTTTTCTTCGATGAAGTTTGGATTGTGATCTGTTGTTCTATCCTTCAAATTTCCATTTCCAAATTTTTCTTCGATGAAGTTTGGATTGTTATCTTCTGTTGTTTTATCTTTCAAATTTTCATTTATTAACTGCGGTGATCCTATTAAAATATTCGAGTCTTTCTTCATTGAAGGTGTTGATGTCTTCAAATCATTTTCTTCAGTATCAGAGCTAGGTCTAACCAAATATTTAACATCTTCAGGTCTTCTTATTTCCACCTTATTAATTAGATAAACTCCTTCTAATAAATTTGAGCGTTCAGGCTGTGTTTCTTCTTCTTCTTCTTTTTCCAGTTTGATGAGGTAGTGTACACCCTCAATTTTTTTGGGTTGGATTTGCGCTATCACATCAGTTCCTTCCAAAATGTTTGGGTTTGAAAACACCGGGTTCTTCATTTCTTCTGGTTCTTTGGTCAGCGTATAAATAATATATTCACGTTCTATTTCTTCTTTGGATTTGATACTTTCCGATTTTTCTTCATTTGACTTCGATGCGGAATTCCTTTCTTTTTTATCTGGTGGATAATTTTCTTCTATCGCCTTGGTAAATATTTCTTCTTTCCGGGAAATAGAAATTTCTGGAAAATCAATATTTTCGTAAACTTCATCTTCATCTTTTCTATTCTTCACATTTCCTAAAGGCGTGTAAATTATATATTCACGTTGAATTTCTTCTTCCGATTTTTCTTCATTTATCTCTTCTATTTCGGACTTCAATGCGGAATTCCTTTCTTCTTTATTTGGTGTATAATTTTCTTCTATCGCCTTGGTAAATATATCTTCTTGTCGGGTGATGGAACTTTCTGGAAAATCGATATTTTTGTAAACGTCATCTTCATCTTCATCTTCATCTTCAATTTTTATATTCTTTTCATTTCCGAAATTGATGGCATAATGAACACCTTCCATTCTTCCACGTTCCGGGATTGAGACAACGTCGGTTCCTTCCAAAATATCTGCAGACGTAGTTTTTGGATTCGTTTTAAATGAAGATTTTCCGTTTTGGTCTTCAGGTCCCAAACTGATCAAGTAGTGTATTGCTTCGACTTTTCCGGGTTCGGATTCTGAAATTAAGTCCATGCCTTCTAATACTTCTTCTGGTGAGTTGTTTGTGATCGCGGGAAAATATATTTCTGGTTTTTGAAGAAGAAATCCCCGCCCATTTCCTGAATCAACTTTTTTTACTACCGGAAAATTGAATTCTTTATTTGTAGAAATTGGTGTAACCAATTTTTGGTCATCTGGAGGAAAATATATTTCTGGTTTATGAAGAAGAAATTCCCGCCCATTTCCTGAATCAACTTTTTCTACTACCGGAAAATTGAATTCTTCATTTGTAGAAATTGGTTTAATCAAATTTTGGCCATCTGTAGGAAAATATATTTCTGGTTTTTGAAGAAGAAAGTCCCGCCTACTTCCTAAGTCAATGTTTTCTACTACTGGAAAATTGTATACGTTATTTGCAGAAATTGGTGTAACCAATTTTTGGTCAAAATTTGGAGCTTCCTGGTTTTCAAATCCATTTTTAATCTTCTTTATTGCTTCAAAATTTTCTTCTACTGCTTTAAAATTGTATTCGTTATTTACAAAAATTGGTGTGACCAATTTTTGGTCAAAATTTGGTGTGACCAATTTTTGGTCAAAATTTGGAATCTTCTCTGTTGCTTTAAAATTCTCGTTTTGTGCTTTTTCGAAGTTATCTTGTTTTGGAAATTCTTCAAATCCGGTTGACATGAATTTTGTATTACCTCTGAAATGTGTAGATCCTCCGTGCTTTAATTTGTTACCCGCATCTTCCTTTTGGATTTGTGTTTGTGCTTCAAGTATTTCTTTTGAACTTTCAGGATTTGTCACTGCTGGAACATCATGACTAATTGCTGTTGGAAATTTTAAATTAGGTAGCGTTGGAATTTGATTTTTCTGTAACGATCCTACGAAATTCTGGTACTCATCTTTCTTCACTTCAACGATTTTGTAATTTTGCTGTAAAGATTCTACAAAATCATCTTTCTTCACTTCAAGGATTTTAAAATTTGCATTAGTAGATGTTTCTCCTGTAATGATCCCTTGCGAAGATCCTGAGAAATCTCGATTATCTTTCTTCACTTCAAGGATTTTGTAATTAGCTTCAGTTGATGTTCCTCCTGTAATGATTCCTTGCGATGATCCTGAGAAATCTCGATTATCTTCTTTCTTCACTTCAAAGGTTTTGTAATTAGCGTCTCCTGTATGTGAAGATCCTAAGACATCTTGATTATTTTTCTTCACTTCAAGGATTTTGTAATTGGCTTCAGTAGATGTTCCTCCTTTAATGATTCCTTGCGATGGTCCTGAGAAATCTCGATTATGTTCTTTCTTCACTTCAAAGGTTTTGTAATTAGCTTCTCCTGTATTGATCCCTTGTGAAGATTCTAAGAAATCTTGATTAACTTCTTTCTTCACTTCAAGGATTTTGTAATTTTTGTAATTAGCTTCAGTAGATGTTCCTCCTTCAATGATCCCTTGCGAAGGTCCTGAGAAATCTTCTCTCGTCCCTTCTTCAAAGTCTGGCCGTGAAGATCCCGATGAATCTTCGTTCTCAAGTTTATGAACGAATTTGTGTAAATCATTCGAAACCGACACAATGTTGTACTTTATACCATCTTTGTCCTGCGCTTCTTGATTTTGATCGATTTCTGTTTTCGGAAAAATGTTATTCGCGGTTTCAGGATCTAAAACAATATCGTAGTAAATATAGCTCGGTCCCTGTTCGTCTTCTTCCTCTTCTTTGAATCTGCTACCGATTGAGAATTTAGGAACGGTGTCTTCATTTTCTTCGAGCAGTTTGATTTTGTAGTGGACGAGTTTGTCTTTTGCATTTGGTGGTGAATTTTTGGTAATGTTTTGATCTCCCGCGAGATGGTTTTGTTGCAAGTTGATTTTTCCCTCTTTGCCCACAGTTTCTTCTTCCTTGGGATTGTGTTGTCCTTCGTTATTTCTTGTAGTAAATATTTGGAACGGGGAATTCGTTGTTACTTTGGGTATTTGGCTTGGAATTGCTGCTTTTGATTTTTCAAGCTCCAGTTTAAGTTTCGATAAAAGCGTTGGATCGAAAGCAAGCACCTTTGGAATTTCAATTTTTTTTGTATCTGAGGAAGGTGTTGGGCCAAAATTTTCTTCAGGCGATTGTTTTGACTTCAATGATTGGTGAAGATCACCAATTTTTGTATTCTTTGATTCGGCAGCTGAAACATGTTTGGATTCCAAATTTTGCTGGACTCTTGATCCGAAATCTTTTGGGTTACCAATTTTTGTATCCTTCGATTCGGCATTTACGTTTGCAAATTTGGAAAGTTTTGATGCAAAGTCCGATTCGAAATTTTGTTGCTCGAAAAGATTTTTCACGTTAACAGCTGCAAATTTTGGATGGTTGTGGTCGGGTCCGCATGGTTTCTCGATAAATTTGGAATCATCGTGTTCTTTCGGTGGTCCTAAAAAATATTGGTCTGTTCCAACGTTGTTTAACTCTTGGGCGCTTTTAACGTTTGGGTTTTCTGTCGCAAATTTTTTATTAAGGTTTGGAAGTCCTTCTTCAGTTTGTTTTGGGTATAAAAAAATATTTCCTGTATCAAAAAAAGTTTGAAAATTCTGTTCCGTCGAAGGTGCGTATTCAAAAATTAAAGGCTGCTTGTTCAAATTTTGTTGGTTGAAGTCCAAAAATGTTGGTGTGTTTTGTGGAGCTCCGTGGAGATGTATGTTTTGTTCCAAAATCTTCCCAGATTGTCTATTTCTTGGATCAAAAAAAGTTTGCTCGGTTTGGAAATTCTGTCCCGTCGAAGGTGCTTCAGAAATTGGAGGTTGCTGGTTCAAGTTTTGTTGGTTGGAGTCTAAGAAAGTTGGTGTGTTATCAGAATATGTTTGTGGAGTTCCGTAGAGATGTATGTTTTGTTCCAAAATTTTCCCAGATTGTCTGTTTCTTGGATCAAAAAAAGTTTGCTCGGTTTGGAAATTCTGTCCCGTCGAAGGTGCTTCAGAAATTGATGGCTGCTTGTTCGAATTTTGTTGGTTGGAGTCTAAAAAAGTTGGTGTGTTATCAAAATATGTCTGTGGAGCTCTGTAGAAATGTTTGTCTTCTTCCAAAACCTTCTCAGACTGTTGTTGCTTAGCTTCCAGTAATGCTTGTTTCTTGTATTCTTCAAAGTTATTTCGAATATTTTCCTGCCAATCGTTCGATCCTGAAAACAGTTTGTTTTCTGTCGCGATTTTTTTATTAAAGTTAGGAAATCCCCCTTGAGTTTGCTTAGGGTATACAAAATTATTGTTTGGATCAAAAAAAATTTGCTCGATTTGGGAATTCTGTTCCGTCGAAGGTGCTTCAAAAATTGAAGGTTGCTTGTTCAAGTTTTGTTGGTTGGAGTCTAAAAAAGTTGGTGTGTTATCAAAATATGTTTGTGGCGCTCCATAGAAAGGTTTGTCTTCTTCCAAAATCTTCTCAGATTGTTGTTGCTCAGCAAAATTATTGTTCGGTCCATTTCTTGGATCAAAAAAAGTGTACTCGGTTTCGGAATTCTGTTCCGTCGAAGGTGCTTCAAAAATTGAAGATTGCTTGTTTAAGTTTTGTTGGTTGGAATCTAAAAAAGTTGGTGTGTTATCAAAATATGTTTCTGGAGCTCCGTAGAAATGTTTGTCTTCTTCCAATGTCTTCTCAGATTGTTGTTGCTCAGCTTCCGGTAACGCTTGTTTCTTGTATTCTTCAAAGTTATTTCGAATAGAATCCTGCCAATCGCTCGACCCTGCAGCCAGCTTTTTGTTTGTTTGGTCTTCATCAAAGTTTCCATTGAAACGCTGAGCTGAAGAATCAAAATCAAAACTTATTTGATTGTTGGGTTTTATATTTTCTTCTGCGTTTTGTCCAATAACATTTTGACCAGATTCAAGTAAAGTTTGTTTCCTGTATTCTTCAAAGTCTTTTGGAACAGAGTATTGCCAAAAGTTTGGTTTAGTATCTGGATTCTTGTTAGTTTCGTCTACCTTCAAATTTTTGTTGAAATTTTGAACTGAAGAATCAAAATGTTTACCGTGTTTTATATTTTCTTCCGCATTTTGTCCAAAAACATTTTGACCAGATTCAAGTGAGGTTTGTTTCTTGTATTCTTCAAAGTTTTTTGGAACATAGCCTTGCCAAAAGTTTGATTTAGTATTTGGATTCTTGTTTATTTCTTCTACCTCAAAGTTTTCGTTGAAACGGTGAGCTGAAAAATCAAAATTAAAATTGCCGTCTTCTCTATTTTCTTCTAGTTTTTGAACGGCTTCAAGTAAAGCTTGTTTCTTGTAATCTGCAAATTGTTTTCGTATTGATTCCTGAAGGTCTTCATTTTTGTCAAAATATTGTGGAGATGCATCAAATCCATTTTTGAAATGTTGAGCTGAAGAATCAAAATCAAAATTGCCATCTTTTCTATTTTCTTCTAATTTCTGGCCGGCTTCAAGTAAAGATTGTTTCTTGTATTCTTCAAATTGTTTCCGTATTGATTCCTGAAGGTCTTCGTTTTTGTCAAAATATTGTGGAGATGAATCAAATCCATTTTTGAAACTTTGAGCGGAAGAATAAAAATAAAAATTGTCGTCTTTTCTGTTATCTTCTAATTTCTGGGTTCCTTCAAGTAAAGCTTGTTTCTTGTATTCTGCAAATTGTTTCCGTGTTGATTCCTGAAGGTCTTCATTTTTGTCTAAATATTGTGGAGATGAATCAAATCTATTTTTTAAACGCTGAGCTGAAGAATCAAAATCAAAATTGTTGTCTTTTCCATTTTCTACTAATTTTTGACCAGCTTCAAGTAAAGCTTGTTTCTCGTATTCTTCAAATTGTTTTCGTATTGGTTCCTGAAGATCTTGGTTGTTGTCAAAATATTGTGGAAATGAATCAAATCCATTTTTGAAACGTTGTGCTGAAGAATCAAAATCAAAATTGTCGTATTTTTTCTTTTCTTCTAATTTTTTACCAGCTTCAAGTAAAGCTTGTTTCTTATATTCTTCAAATTGTTTTCGTATTGATTCCTGAAGGTCTTCGTTCTTGTCAAAATATTGTGGAGATGAATTAAATCCATTTTTGAGACGTTGAGCTGAAGAATCAAAATCAAAATTGTCATTTTTTCTATTTTCTTCCACTTTCTGAACAGCTTCAAGTAAAGCTTGTTTCTCGTATTCTTCAAATTGTTTTCGTATTGTTTCCTGAAGGTCTTGGTTTTTGTCAAAATATTGTGGAGATGAATCAAATCCATTTTTGAAACGTTGAGCTGAAGAATCAAAATAAAAATTTTCGTCTTTTCTATTTTCTTCTAATTTTTGACCAGCTTCAAGTAAAGCTTGTTTCTTGTATTCTTCAAATTGTTTCCGTATTGCTTCCTGAAGGTCTTCGTTTTTGTTCAAATATTGTCGAGATGAATCAGAGCCAAAAATTAAATTTGGATGTTGCTTTTCTTCAATGTTTGGTTTAGCGTAATCTAAAAAAATGGGTCCGTTATAAACATTTTGGTGATGGGCTGCGTAGACTCCTTTGATTTGATTGATATTTTGTTTTTGGTCAGCTTCGAGCAAAGCTTGTTCCTTGTATTTTTGAAACTGATTTCTTCTCCTTGTTTTCCAATCTGAGTTTGATCCAAAAGCTGTTGAAGCAGAATCAGTTGCGCCATTATCTGAATTTGCCAAAGGGTTCGAATTTACTGTTGAAACAGAATCAGTCGCGCCATTATCTAAATTTTCCAAAAATTTTGAACGAGGAGATGTGTAAGAGTTTCCAATTCCGCTACTGGTTTCAGCATTTTTATTTTTCTGCAAATACGATGTCCTTGCAGCGTTTGGGTAAAGCTTCGTCACGTCTTCAAAGTTGAGGTTTTTTTGATATTTTTGATAATTTGATATCTCTTCGGAATCGATGTGATGTGGAAGATCATCTAAATTTGCCAAAAAGTTAGAATATTGATTCGAATGAGGAAGAGTGTAAGAGTTTCCACTGGTTTGAACATTTTTATTTTCCGGTAAATACGATGTCCTAGCAGCGTTTGGGTAAAGGTTTGCAACGTCTTCAAAGTTGAGGTTTTTTTGATAATTTGATATCTCTTCGGAATCAATGTGATGCCGTGGAAGATCCAAATCGCTTGGGAATGATTGCCCAACATTTTTTTGTTCAATTTTTGAGTCTCCAAAGTTATTTTCATGCAACTGATCCAAATCATTTGGGAATGGTTGTCCAACATTTTTTGATTCTCCAAAATTTTGTTTCTCTTGGAAGTGTTTCATTTTGTGCGACTTGATGTGGTGTTGTGTCAGATCTAGATCACCAGGGTATGCGAAAATTTGTTTGGTCCGGCCAACCAGAGTTTCCCGAAAATTCGGTTGATTCGTTGTGGACGGATTTGCTTCAATGGTGAATTTTGGAAACGCTTCCTCTTGCTTGAAATCGTATTCTCGGACGTAGTGCGGTAAAATTTTTTGAATTGTGTCCATTATTAGGTTTTCGGTTAAAAATTGGGAATCCTGTTTCGCATCTATTGGTCTTGGAGACGATGCTATAGCTCCTGCTTCAAATTTTGGAGAAACTTTTTTTGGGTAAACACCTCCGGCTGATTCGTGTTCCTTTCTCGCAAAGTAGCTTGGACTATAAGTTAGTCTTGAATACGGTGCTGCAGCTTCTGCTCCAAATTTTGGAGCAACTTCTTCTAGGTAAATACCTCCGGCTGGTCCGCTAAATCGTGAATCAAAATCAGATTTTTGTAAACCTGATAATTCATCTGAAGAATCCGGACCTATAAACTTTGATGTTTCTTCAAGATCGAAATTTACCTTTATGCCTTCTACATCTGATGGAGGATACAATCCAATTTTTTCGGAGGTGAAAGAAATAAAATCAGAACCACTATCTTCATGAATTGATGAGGAATACACATTGGAATTGCCATCATGAACTTCAGAAAAGCTTGATTTTTGGGTACTTGGTTGAAACTGTAAATCTTCTGGTGAAGGATAGAGTCCATTTCTTTCGGAGATCGAAGGAATAAAACTAGAATCACCATCTTCATTAACTGAGGAGGAATACACATTGGAATAACTATCACCAACTTCAGAGAAGCTTGATTTTTGGGTACTTGGTTGAAACTGTAAATCTTCTGGTGAAGGATAGAATTCATTTCTTTCGGAGGTTGAAGGAATAAAACTGGAAGCATCATCTTCATTAATTGATGAGGAATACATATTGGAATAACTATCACCAACTTCAGAAAAGCTTGATTTTTGGGTACTAGGTTGAAACTGTAAATCTTCCGAGTTGAAGGTCTTAAAATTTTGCAAATGAATCCAATTGCTCAGTCCGTTATAGTACTGTTCGTTCTTCTCATAACTTTTAACAAAGCTTGGCTCTTGGGTGCTTGGTTGTGCGTCCAAACCTGCAGAAGTCACTCCAAAATCATCTTTCTTGAAGCCTGATTCTTGTTTGTAGTGAGGTAAGCTCTTAAATCTGTAGATAATTCCACCGGTGTTTGCAGGTGTTAATGTTTCCTGCTGTTGGTTACGCGTCGAAGGTTTTATTTCACTGTTAAATACAGTTTTCCTTTCGTAATGTGGAAGATGGTTAAACTCAGCAGTTTCAAATTCTTTGGGCATTTTTAGTACTGAAGTTTTAAGTTTGGAATTAATAATAGATTTCTGTGCTTCCCCAGATGGTCTGCGGAATTCTTCAGTACCGCGACCAAACTCAGTAGTTTCAAATTCATCTTTGGGCATTTGAACTACTGAAGGTTTAAGTTTGGAATCGACAAAAGATTTTTGTATTGCTCCAGATCGTCTGTGGAATTCATCAGCATCACGATATTCTGGTGATCTGTTGTACCCATTCCTTGGACTTTGACGAAAATTTTGCCCGAATTCTTCAACATTGTTTTGTTCTGGTAATCTGTTGTAGCCATTCCTTCGATGGAAATTTTGCCCAAATTCTTCAGCATTGCTTTGTTCTGGTGATCTGTTGTTGCCATTCATCGAACTTTGGTGGAAATTTTGCCCGAATTCTTCAGCATTGCTTTTTTCAGGTGATCTGTTGTAGCCATTTCTCGAACTTTGACGAAAATTTTGCACGAATTCTTCAGTATTACTTTGTTCTGGTGATCTGTTGTAGCCATTCCTTCGATGAAAATTTTGCCTTCTTAAAACATTTTCTTCATTTCGTTGCGGAATCGGAATCACAAATCTTTGACTTTGAATGTTCGAAAATCCTTGAAACGAAGGCGACAAATGTCTAAACCGCTGGATCGCTCCGGAGAAAATTCCCGTGGAGAGTTGCCTCTTCTTGCGAGTTTGGGCGATCAGATCATCTTTCAAAATCAACGATTTATGAACCACCACTTGCACGTACTTTTTGGATTTCTTCGTAAAATCCGTGACCGCAAACTGTCCGACTCCGTTTATGTTCGTAATGACGTTCTTCATTAATTCGGTGATGTTCTGGAAGCTCTTCTTACCATCAAAAACTGCTCTGCTGTTGGGAAAGTTGGATTCTTGAATTTCTGTATCGTGACGTTTCCTTCTTGAAGTTTTCTTCGTTTGACCTAAAATATTTGATTAAATTAAGTTGCTACTACACGATGCCATTAAAATTTTAAAAGGCTTTAAGATAAACTTAACACGTTGACCCTTTGTCAGTCACTGGTGACTGACACTTTGCTTGACGGGGCGAAACGCATATTTTTTCCATTGGAGCTTTGTCAATCACTTGTGACTGACACATTGCCTGACAGGGTGAAACGCATAATTTTTGCCATAGGAGCATTGTCAGTCACCTGTGATTGACACATAAAAAAACCCGTAACTTCATTTTTTTAAATAAAACTTAAAAACAAAGAAGACTTTTTTTGACATTTTACAAAAAAAACTTGCTGGCAGCCAATATGTTATGAATTTTAGAAGATCTTTAAAGAGCAAATTTGCCAGTGACGGCTCACGAGTTGACCCATGGTACGGCCGAGGTAGCAGAATTGGCAATACTGATAGGATCGGTTGCAGAGATCTGTATTACCACTTCTGCTGCCACGGCCATACCATGAGTCACCCCTCGGACCGTCACTGGAATACACTATTTCACTCTCTTACTGCAGATCTATGGAAAGATTTAGGATCTCAACTATCTTCAATACACAAAATTTGATTTTACCTTGTTTTAAAGAAGACTGTTCTTCACCTTCTTCTTCTTCTAATTCTTTCGTATTTCCCAAGTTTGAAGACTAACATAAATGATTGATCATTTTTTTTGGCTATCTTCAATGTAAACTCAACTATCTTCAATATACAAAATTTGATTTTACCTTAATTTTTAGAAGGCAGTTCTTCATCTCTTCCTCCCTCTAATTCTTTGTTATTTCCCAAGTTTGAAGATTCAAGTAATGATTTATAAAAAAATATGCAGCTATCTTCAATGCAGTCACATCTATCTTCAATACACAATATTTGGTTTTACTTTGTTTTAAAGAAGACATTTCTTTACCTTCTCCTTCGAATTCTTCCTTATTTCCCATGTGTAAAGATTAACATAAATGATTGATAAAAAAAAATATGTGGCTATCTTCAATGCAATCTCAACTATCTTCAATATACAAAATATGATTTTACCTTCTTTTGAAGAAGACATGTTCTTCATCTCTTTCTCCCTCTAATTCTTTGTTATTTCCCAAGTTTGAAGATTAACATAAATGATTGATAAAAAAAATATGGAGATATCTTCAATGCAATCACAACTATCTTCATTACATAACATTTGATTTTACTTTGTTTTAAAGACGGCATTTCTTCACCTCCTCCGCCTTCGAATTCTTCCTTATTTCCCACGTGTGAAAATTAACATAAATAATTGATAAAAAATATGTGGCTTTCTTCAATGTACAATCTTCAATACACAAAATGTGATTTTAAGTTGTTTTAAGGAAGACAGTTCTTGATCTTCTCTTCCCTTCATGTTTTTCTTATTTACCATGTTTGAAGATTAACATAAATGATTGATAAAAAAATATGTGGCTATCTTCAATGCAATCTCAACTATCTTCAATATACAAAATTTGATTTAACCTCATTTTAAAGATCACCTACTATTTCTAATTCTTTCTTATTTCCCATGTTTGAAGATTAACATGAATGATAGATAAAAAATACGTGGCTGTCTTCAATGCGATCTCGACTATCTTCAATACAAAAAATTGATTTTGCCTTGTTTTAAAGAAGACAGTTCTTCATCTTCACCTCTTTTTAATTCTTCCTTATTTTCCATGTTTGAAGATCAACATAAATTATTGATTAAAAAAATGTGGCTATCTTCAAAGCAATCTCAACCATCTTCAATATAAAAAATTTGATTTTACCTCGTTGTAAAAAAGAAAACAGTTCTTCATCTCCGCCTCTTTTTAATTCTTTCTTATTTCCCATGTTTGAAGATTAACATAAATGATTGATAAAAAAATATGCGGCCATCTTCAAATGCGATCTTAATTATCTTCAATATACAAAATTTGATTTTACCTTATTTTAAAGATCACCTCCTATTTCTATTTTTTTCTTATTTCCCATGTTTGAAGATTAACATGATTGATAGATAGAAAAAATACGTGGCTGTCTTCAATGCGATCTCGACTATCTTCAATTTAAACAAATTGATTTTGACTTGTTTTATAAAAGACAGTTCTTCATCTCTTCCTCTCTCTAATTATTTCTTATTTCCCATGTTTGAAGAATAACATAAATTATCGATTTCAAAAAATGTGGCTATCTTCAAAGCAATCTCAACCATCTTCAATATACAAAATTTGATTTTACCTTGTTTTAAAGAAGACTAAGGAAGACTTCAATGTAACCTCAACTATCTTCAATATACAAAATTTTATTTTACCTTGTTTCAAAGAAGACCGTTCTTCATTTCTTCCTCCTTCTAATTTCTGATTAGATTCGTTAGCTTCTTCGAATCGTAAAATTTTTGGATTTTCCGGACTTCCTGATGTGTTCTTGTTGTCAGTTACACTTATGAGTAGAGCGTCTTTGAAAAAATCGCTGTCTTCTTTGGTGACGCCGCTGTCGTTCTTCGAGCTGTGAATGATCTTCTCCACGTCTTCGATGTCGTATCCCTCGGGGTAGATTAGGACTATGCTGGTGTTTCCAAAATTTATGTGCTCTTCCACACGTTTTTTGATGGAGACTAGTGTGTTGTTTGGTAAGTCTGTTGTTTTCATGAAGTCGTGCAACGTTGTTTTCATTGGATCAGAGTCTTCAGCTAAAAATTGAGAATAGTTTTGTGCCTGTAGATTACTTTCAAAAATTTTAATTTCATATTATTATTGTGTTATGGCAAAGGAAATTACACCTGCAAATGGAAAAATAGTTTTTTTTTAATTTTAGGTTATTTATTAAATTTGTCAACTTTTCAATTTTTTTAATCTGAGTGTCAAATGTTTTTTTTTCTCATGACATTGTTATATAGTAATGGAAATTTTGCATGCAAAGAAGAAATGGAAAAATAGTTTTTTTTTTAATTTTGGGTTGGTCAACTTTTCAATTTTTTGAATCAGAGTGTAAAATGTTTTTTTTCTCATAACATTGTTATATAGTAATGGAAATTACGCATGCAAAAAAGAAATGGAAAAATAGTTTTTTCTTAGTTTTAGATTAATTTTTAAATTTGTCAACTTTTCAATTTATTAAATCCGAGTGTCAAATATTTTTTCTCATGACATTGTTATATAGTCACGTTAATTACGCATGCAGAAAAGAAATGGAAAAATATTTTTTATTTTGGGTTGATTTTTAAATTGTCACATTTTCAATTTTTTAAATCTGAGTACCAATTTTTTTTTTCTCAAGCATACAAAACAAAATCTAAAAATTACTTACAAGCACTTTCAGTTTTCGGTACTGTTGCAACCAATGGAAGTTCCGAGTTTAAAGTTTCATCTTTCGTTGATGAATTTTCGAAATGTGGAGAATCTTGTACTATTTTTGGCGTCTTTTGTTCATGATTTAATTTTCCATCATTACCTGCAACTGCAGAGATGTGATCATCTTCTGATCTTGGAGGAGATTCTTCCGTCATTTCAGCACCATCCTTCAACGTTGATTTCTCGGGTTCCTCGGTAACGTCAAAATTGCCTGAAGAATCTGTCTTTGAAGGAGTTTCTTCGAAAACTGATTCCTTAGTAACGTCAAAATTTATTGAAGAATCTGT
Source organism: Ocypus olens (assembly GCA_910593695.2). NCBI lineage: Eukaryota > Metazoa > Arthropoda > Insecta > Coleoptera > Staphylinidae > Ocypus > Ocypus olens. Next base: position 41,643,328 of record OU343061.1, read on the forward strand.
CTTTGAAGAAGTTTCTTCGGAAATTGATTCCTTGGTAATGTCAAAATTTATTGAAGAATTTGTCTTTGAAGAAGTTTCTTCGGAAATTGATTCCTTGGTAACGTCAGAATTTATTGAAGAATCTGTCTTTGAAGAAATTTCTTCGGAAATTGATTCCTTGCTAATGTCAAAATTTATTGAAGAATCTGTCTTTGAAGAAATTTCTTCGGAAATTGATTCCTTGGTAACGTCAAAATTTATTGAAGAATCTGTCTTTGAAGAAGTTTCTTCGGAAATTGATTCCTTGGTAACGTCAGAATTTATTGAAGAATCTATCTTTGAAGGAGTTTCTTCGAAAACTGATTCCTTGGTAACGTCAAAATTTGCTGAAGAATTTGTCTTTGAAGGAGTTTCTTCGGAAAATAATTCCTTGGTAAGGTCAAAATTTATTGAAGAATCTGTCTTTGAAGGAGTTTCTTCGTAAGCTGATTTCTCGGTAACGTCAAAATTTACTGAAGAATCCACTGTAGTTTCTTCAAAAACTGGAATATTGAGATCAGTTTTTGACGGTGGAGTGTTTGCTTGTGGTGCTTCAGTAAAAGCAACGTTATCTTCTTGTGAAGAAAATATTTTTGAAGCCGGTTCCGGAGTAATTATGATAATATCTTCATTTTGGTATGACGCAGACTTTTCAGTTACATCTGAAACATTGAAAAAAATATATTCATCTTTGCTTGAGATACATGCATTAATTTTTGTTTAAAACGGTGTGAGGTGGGTTGTATAATCTTAATAAGTATTTAAAACTGTTTTCGAAATGGTTTGAATTTGAAAATTAATTAATTTAACTGCGGCGCAAATAACAAATACTCCAGTCTAGCAAACTGGAGGTTACAGGTTACAATTATGTACGATTATTTAAAAAAATGCATTATCTTCATTTTTATTTGAAGAATAAATAAGCTTTGTAATTATTTAAAATTGATTTCGAAATTATTTGCAAATTAATTAATTTAACTGCGGCGCAAATAACAAACGTTCCAGTCTAGCAAACTGGAGGTTACCGGTTACAATTATGTACGATTATTTTCAAAAAATGCATTCTCTTCATTTTTATTTGAAGAATAATTAATCTTTGTAATTATTTAAAATTGATTTCGAAATTATTTGCAAATTAATGAATTTAACTGCGGCGCAAATAAGAAACGCTCCAGTCTAGCTAACTGGGGGTTACAGGTTACAATTACATATAATTATCTTATTTTTTCTTAATTATTTGCATTTGCAAATCAATTAATTTAAAATAAAATAAATTATGTTTAGTATCTTCATTTACGTTTAAAATATTGTATTACCTTCATCTTCATTCCAAACAGTTGCATCATCTTCATTCTTATTTGGCGTCGTTCCTGTTTCTTCCATACTTGAAACAGTTGCAAATAAAGCAGTCGGTTTATCTTCATTTGCAGTTGTACTTTCTTCGCTCCCACCTACAGGAGTTGCATTACTTTCTTCAAATATACTAGTGCTTCCATCTTCAATTTGATTGATGACACGTGTACTATCTTCTTCAGCGGAAGAATTTCTACCAGAACGAACATCACTATTTTCTTCAAAGCTAATAGTTTTTCCATCTTCAATTTCTTTAGAGGCAGATGTACTATTTTCTTCAACGGAAGAATTTCTGCCAGAACGAACATCACTATTTTCTTCAAAGTTAATAGCTTTTCCATCTTTAATTTCTTTGGAGGCAGATGTACTATATTCTCCAAGGGAAGAATTTCTGCCAGAACGAACATCACTATTTTCTTCAAATTTAATAGCTTTTCCATCTTCAATTTCTTTAGAGGCTGATGTACTATTTTCTTCAATGGAAGAATTTCTGCCAGAACGAACATCACTATTTTCTTCAACGTTAATAGCTTTTCCATCTTCAATTTCTTTAGAGGCAGGTGTACTGTAATATTCAACAGAGGAATTTGTGCCAGAACGAACATCACTACTTTCTCCAAATTGTATAGCTTTTTCATCTTCAATTTCTTTAGAGGCAGATGTACTATTTTCTTCAATGGAAGAATTTTCGCCAGAACGAACATCACTATTTTCTTCAACGTTAATAGCTTTTCCATCTTCAATTTCTTTAGAGGCAGGTGTACTGTAATCTTCAACAGAGGCATTTGTGCCAGAACGAACATCACTATTTTCTTCAAATTTAATATATTTTCCTTCTTCAATTTCTTTAGAGGCAGGTGTACTATCTTTTTCAACGGAAGATTTTCTGCCAGATCGAACATTTTTAGTCAAACCAATTGTATTTGAAATCTGCGTATCTCTGTCTTCATTTGAAGCATTTCTTCCAACAGCACTAAGACCTTCAAGTTCTTGACTTATATTATATTTAGTCTTCTCATTCTTGGTAATTGAATCAATTTCTTCAGAAGAATTATGTTTAGTCTTCAAATCCTTGGTAATTGAATCCATTTCTTCGGAAGAATTATTATTGTCTGCAGTAGCTTCCATATAACCAAATCCGTTTTGATCGATTTTTAGTAACTTAGCTATCTTCTGCTCAATTGTTTCATTTTGACGTTCCAAGCTTCTCAAACGGTTGGACAGTTCTTCAGAAATTTCATCCAGAATTTCATCATCATCCTGATTTAGGTCATTTTCTTCACTACGTGTGGTATTTGTTAAAGGTACAGTTTCTTCACTACGTGTTCTATTTGTTATAGGTAACATTTCTTCACTACGTGTTCCATTTGTTAAAGGTAAAGTTTCTTCTCTAAGTTTCTTTTCAACACGATTAACTAATTGATCAGATATATGTTCGTAAACATCGACAATATTCTTCAAATCGTCTTCATTATCTTCGGTCTTATTTGTGTTTTTAATTAGATTAGATTTTTGACCATCATCTTCTTCGTTATAAGCCAATGCTATTCGGTTGCCATCTTCGGTTAAGAGATCCTCAAGAAAAACTTCATCAACATTCTCGTCTTCGTTATCCAAAGCTATTCCGCTGCCATCTTCAGTAAAAAGTTCATCAAGAAGAAGCTCGTGTGGATCTAAATTTTCTTCACTGTTTTCTTCGCCATTTTCTTCTATTTGTTCTGGTTTAGTAATTACTTCAGGGAGATTATTATTGTTGCTATTAGAATTATTTTGTATTTTGCCCAAATTTTCTTCAATTTTTGGATTCTTGATACTTTTTGCTTCGTTGCCTCCAGAAAAAATATCCTCAAGTGAAGCTTCATACTCAGCTTTAGAATCACCAACTACAACTTTAGTAATTACATCAGGGTGGTTCTTATTGCTGCTATTAGAATTATTTTTGTCAAAATTTTCTTCAATTTTTGATCCTATGTTTGGATTATTTTCATTCTTCTTGGCACTTTTTGCTTTGTTGCCTCTTGAAAAAATATCCTCAAGTGATGCTTCAAACTCGACTTTAGAATCTCCAACTATAACTTTTTTTACAACATTTACTCCCTGTTCTTCATATTTCATAGACATTACTTCATCCACCGTTGCAAATAATTCAGATATTTGAGAATTCAAGTCTTCCATATTTTTAGAATTTTCTTCGGGCGAATCTTCCCTTTCAGCCATGCTTTCTTGTATATTCTGAAACATATCGTGTAGTTTGGAATACTGGGATTCTTCAGGTGATTGTATTTCTTCATTTTCTTCATTTGGAGAATCTGAAATTATGTTTATTGTTAAATTAAGATGAGTTATAAAATTTAAAAATTAAACTTACCACTTATTTGAATTGGCTTTTGCGGTATGATTTCTATTCGACTTTCTTCGTTATTCTTCTCGGAGTCTTCTATTGTTGGTGAATCTGAGAAAAGTATGATGAATTTAAAGTTGATTTTAAGTTGTTTAGTAAAATTTTTATTATTATTTGTCAATTTCATTGAAGTATGTCATATGACCAAAATGAAGATGGAAATTTGGAAAAAAATATATATACTTCACTTGCACTCAATTTGAAGAAATCATTAGAAAGTTGATTTTAATTTGTTTAGTAGAATTTTTTTCTAATATCTGTCAATTTGTTATAACTTGACAAAGTACGATGTCATATGACAAAAATGAAGACAGGAATTTGGAAAAAATATTTACCTTTCACTTCCACTAAGTTTGAAGAAATAATTAGAAAGTTGACTTTAATTCGTTTAGTAGAATTGTTTTTATTATTTGTAAATTTGTCTTAACTTGATTGAAGTATGTCATATGACCAAAATAAAGATGGAGATTTACGGAAAAAAAATTAGCCTTCGCTTCCACCAAATCCGAAGAAATATTATTATTTATTGATGTCTTTGAAGTTTCTTTATGTTTTTTTCATAAAATCTTCTTTATTTGACAAATCCTTAAAAACTCTTCTTCATAAAATCTTGAAAAGTTAATTTTTTGTCTAGTAGATTTTTATTATTACTTGTCAATTTGTTGTAACTTGATTGAAGTATGTCAAATGACCCAAATAAAGATTTTTGAAAATGAGGAAATTTGAGAAAAAAATATTTACCTTTAAATTCCACTCGTTCCTTCGGAATTTTCTCAATGTATTCGTCGCCATTTTGCTTCGATTCTTCATTGCGAGGTGTTTCTAAAAATATTTGGTGATTGAATAAAACAAAGGAATATATTTTATATTTAAATAAATTACGTACCAGCAATTTCTTCAATATGATTTTCATCCTTCTTCATCTTCTGTAGATGCTCCTTTTCCAATATCATCGCTTGGATCTCTGTGACAGTATCTTCAGCCCTCAAATCTTTATCAGCGGAAGGTATTTTTGAAGATTTATTTTCAGCATTCGGCTCTTCTTCTTCTGGAATTTTCTGTATATGCATATTTTCAGATTGAGGAATTTTTGTAAAAGTGGTATTCTGATCTTTCGCAGTGATATCCTTCAAAATTTCCAAATTCCTATGCAAATCTTCAAAATGTGCTTCTGCTTCTTTTGGATCTTCCGGAACTTCATTTATAAACTCAGTCGTTTCTTCCGCAATATTTTTCGAAGTAGTATTCTGATCAGCATCTTCCGCAGTAATACCCTTCAAAATTTCCAAATTCTTATACAAATCTTCAAAATGTGCTTCTGCTTCTTTTGGATCTTCTGGAACTTCATTTATAAACTCGGTCGTTTCTTCCGTAACATTTTTGGAAGTGGTATTCTGATGAGGATCTTTCGCAGTGATGTCCTTCAAAGTTTCCAATTTTTTATGCAAATCTTCAAAATGTGCTTCTGCCTCTTTTGGATCTTCTGGAACTTTATTTATAAACTCAGTCGTTTCTTCCGTAATATTTTTGGAAACACTCCTTGTCGTTCTGGTTTGAGTGCTTTCATTTTTCTCTTCAACTTGTTCATTCTTCTGAACTTCAGTAATCTCCGCTCTCTTCTCTTCTTCAATTTCCAGATCGAATGCATGTTTTTGTTTGGATATTAGGGTTTCTGCTTTTGTTTGTAGTTGAGGTGCTGCCGTGGTTATCTCTTCCTTTATTGCCGTTTGTTGACGTGTGGTAAGCATTGTAGATTCTTCAGATTTACTTTTGCAATTGGGCCTTTCTTCCAGTAATACTGAGGATTCAGGTACTGTCGTGGTTATCTCTTCCTTTATTGCCATTTGTTGACTTGTGGGAGTTGTAGATTCTTCAGATTTACTTTTGAATTTGGGTGTTTCTTCTGGTAATACTGAAGATGTCGATGTCTCAATAGTTTGTTCTTCTCTATTGGAATTGGTTTTGTCTTTATAATCCTTTGCCGGACTTTCTTCTTCACTCAAATTTGGATTCTTAACGCCTGTATTTGGATTTTCTTCATTTGTTTTATTTAAGGATTGCAACTTAATTTTTGTGTTTATACCATTAATTGATTTTAAATCATTGTCCTTTGTTGATTCCGAATTTTTCTGTTTGGTCAATTGTAAATTACCTGTATTTTGTAATTTTGTCATTTCTTCAAAATTATCTTTATTTATCAATTCTTGCTTGGCTGATTGTAAATTGCTTGTAGTTTGTAATTTTATCATTTCTTCAATATTACCTTCGGTTATCAATTCTGGTTTGGCTGATTGTAAGTTAGCTGTATTTTCCAATTTTGTCATTTCTTCAATTTTGACATCAAAATTATCCTTATTTAGTTCGCTTACTAATTTTAAATCTTCTGTTTTAGTTTCTAATTCTTCAGATGTAACATTGGCTTTTGTACTATTAAGTAACGCCACTGCTTCAGTTTTACTTTCTTCTGCCATTTTGGTTCTGTTGTGCTCCTTTAGAAGTTTCTGCCCGATTCCGGAAAATATTTGGTCAATGTCTTTGAATGAAGTGATGTTATCTACTTTCTGATTTTTAGATTTTTCAAAGGAATCAAAGTTCTTAGCTTCAGTAGAGTTTTCAATATCTTCAGAAGTATTAATTTCTTCGTCTTCTTTCTGGTTCTTAGATGTTTCAAAAGAACTAAAGTGCTGAGCAATATTTTCAGTAGTATTAGTTTCTTCATCTTCTTTCGGATTTTTAGATTTTTCCAAAGAATCAAAATTCTCAGCTTCGGTAGAGTTTTGACTATTTTGTGCCATGTTGGTTTTATTGTGCTCCTTTAGAAGTTTCTGCGCCATTCCGGAAAATATTTTGTCAATGTCTTTGAATGAAGTGATGTTATCTTCTTTCTCATTTTTAGATTTTTTAAAGGAATCAAAGCTCTTGGCATCGGTAGAGTTTTCAATATCTTCAGAAGTTTTAATTTCTTCATCTTCTTTCTGATTTTTTGATGTTTCAGAAGAACCAAAGTTCTGGGCAATATTTTCAGTAGTATTAATTTCTTCATCTTCTTTCGGATTTTTAGATTTTTCAATAAAACCAAATTTCTTTGCTTCGGTAGAGTTTTCAATATTTTCTGCCATTTTGGTTCTATTGTGCTCCTTGAGAATTTTCTGCGCGATTCCGGAAAATATTTTGTCAACATCTTTGAATGAAGTGATGTTATCTTCTTTCTGATTTTTAGATTTTTCAAAGGAATCAAAGTCCTTAGCTTCAGTAGAGTTTTCAATATCTTCAGAGGTATTAATTTCTTCATCTTCTTTTGGATTTTTAGATTTTTCAAAAGAACCAAAGTTCTGAGCAATATTTTCAGTAGTATTAGTTTCTTCATTTTCTTTCCGATTTTTAAATTTTTCGAAGTTACCCAAGTTCTTAGATTTGGTAGAGTTTTCAGTAGTGGTAATTTCTTCAGCAAAACGATCTGAAACTCTGTGTTTTGATACACTTTCAGTGCGTATCTTTCCTGAGTCTTCTTCGCTGGTTGTGTGAATCGGTTTCTCGGTTAAACTCAAGTTGGCAACTGCTCCACTTTCTTCAATTTTCTTCGTATCTGCACTAGTTGATTTTTCAGTGGTGGCATTGGCTCTATCCTTCACGTACAAAGCTTTGCTGGTAACAACAAAACTTAAAGTTTTCGGCGTTGTTGTTGCAATATTTTGCCTTACATCAAATGCTTCAAAATTATATTTCTTGCCCTTGTCGTTCTTCCTTATTAAAACTCCCTTTTTAGATTCGAAATTACTTTGATTATTTCCAGAATTTTGAATACTCTCAAACCTTAAGTTATCTGAAATTCCTGAAACGATTTCCTTTTCTTCTATAATTTTTTGATTTCTTCCTTTTGGATCGATTTCTTCTAGTGCTCGCTTTGATACTTTCTTCTTTTCAAACATTTCCAAATTAAAATTATGATCATTTTCAGTTGAAACTTCAAGACTAATGTTCTCGGAACTAATGTTCTCATCTTCATTATTTTCCTTCTGAAGTAATTTTCTGTCATCGATGACTTCAGCGCTATCGCGTTCACCAGAATGATTTTCAGCTTCTTCTTTGTCATTCATGCTTTTAATATCATCAATTGTGTTTATTGTAGTTTTCTCTTCTTCGCGAAGTTTGAAAGGATCCGTCACATTTTTTTCTTCAATTTTATTTTCTTCAAAGTGTTTAAGTTGGTGTTTTCCGGTTTGATCTGGATGTGCTTCGCTTATGTTATTAGGAACTAATTTCTTGATTTCTTCTATTACGCTTCCATCACTGTCTAATTGTTTATTTTCTTCAAAAGTATCAATTGCAATTGCATCGTTTTCATTATTTGTAGCACTGCTTGAAATATTTCCTTTTTCTTCAACTTTGCCTGTTTTGCTTGTTGAATTTTTCTTTGGATCCGATTTTATGGTTCCCAGGTGAAGCCCTTTTTCTTCAGCTTCGCCTACTATTGTGCTCGTTGAATTTTTCTTTGGATCCGATTTTGTGGTTCCCAGGTAAAGCCCTTTTTCTTCAGCTTCGCCTTTTGAGTTTTCCTTTGGCTCCAATTTTGTTGTGCCCAGGTGAAGCAATTTTCTAGTTTTCTCATCAACTTTAAGTTTCTTCCCAATCTTCATTATATGACTGGTTTGGATATTTTTGTTCGCATTGCCCTTTTTGTTTCCGGCTTGATTTGATTTTTTTATTTTCAAATGTTCCTCTCCAATTTGTAATAAATGTTCTTCATTTGCTGAATTTCTTCCCTCATTATTCCTTTCTTCACTCGTTCCAAAAGATAATTTAAGATTTGAATGTCCAGCGGTTTCAGTTGCATTTTCTTCACTTCCCCGGTTTTGATTAGTTCCTACAATATGTTCCTCTCCATTTTGTAATAAATATTCTTCATTTGCTGAATTTCTTCCTTTATTATTCCTTTCTTTACTCGTTCCAAAAGATAATTTAAGATTTGAATTTCCCGTGGTGTCAGTTGCATTTTCTTCACTTTCCCGGTTTTGATTAGTTCCTACAATATTTTCCTCTCCATTTTGTAATAAATGTTCTTCATTTGCTGAATTTCTTCCCTCATTATTCCTTTCTTCACTCATTCCAAAAGGTAATTTAAGATTTGAATGTCCAGTGGTTTCAGTTGCATTTTCTTCACTTCCCCGGCTTAAATTTTGATTAGTTCCCACAATGTTTCCCTCTCCATCTTCTAATAAATATTCTTCACTAGTTGAATTTATTCTCTCGTTGTTCCTTTCTTCACTCATTTCAGAAGATTCTTTGTCGTTAGGAACTTCGTTGATTTGTTTAATTGTTTTATTTATTACCCCGTTGTTCTTCTCTCTGTTTTCTTCTTTTTGGACTTCTGCATTTCTTCTCACACGAGGATAATAATAATCCTCTCTCGCCGCTTGATACAAGTGGTCATCATCAATATGATCGGCTTCAAAATTGTGAGCTGAACCCGAATTATGATACTCATTTCTTCGATTATTATTTATTTCTTCATCCATGATATATCTGTATCGGTTATAAGAATTCGTCGTTGCTTCAATGGATGCGCGATTAATAACTGTCCTTTTATTTTCCAACCAGCGTTTCACTATCCTATTCTTCATAACATCCACATCATCTTCTTCAATTTTTTTGGTAACCCTAAAGTAATACACACTGCTGTCCGTCATTGTAGGTTCTGCGGTTGCTTCAGTAGTAGGAATTGAAGATAACGGCTTCTGAGTAACGAAATCTACAAGATTGGCAATTCGTTTCGGCATTTTAGCAAATACTGAAGAAACAGTATCTTCACCTTCGGAAGCATCGGAGTCTTCAATTTGCCCAAACTGAAGAAGCTGATTTATAATTTGATGCGATCCAACTGACTTTGGTATTGGATCAACATTTTGCATCATTGGTAAATTTCCATCATCTTCTTCAGTATCTTCACTTTCATCCAAGCCGTTTAATTCGTAAAGCTGTGGGTTCCTCTGCATCGGTTCTTCAGGTAAATATCTCAGAATGAAGTTAGAAGCTTGCATGATCAGATTCAGTACTCTTCTTTTGAAGAGCAGATGCTTTTTTGCGAAGGCGGAGTTGTATAGCCTCTGGAGGAGCTGCAGGCCGCTCGTGTCGAAGCCCAGGTAGTCTATCATGGAAGTGAATTTTCCAAAAAATGAAGAAAACGACAGGTCTATGCCGTTGGGGTCGGTGAGAAAAGGGGCGAAACGTTTGACGAGGATTTTCTGTTTTCTGCTGATTTGTGCGTTTGTTAACGGTGCGAAGTTTGAAGATTTCTCTTCAATATCTTCAAGAGTTTGCGAAGATGAGAGCGCCGGGATTGCCGATACGGCACAAAGCATTAGGAAAATCTGAAATTGTGAACATTTTGTGAGATGAATTACGAAAGCTATTAGTAGTTTTTTAAACAAATTAGTTGGAATTTAAAAAAATCGTAAAAAATCAAAATCGTTGCGTAATTGTTTTACAAATACTAACAAATACTTTTGCACCTGTTTACTAGCCGAAAAAGTTTTCTTGCTTTAAAAATCCGACTACAACAAAAGTTATAATTTTTTTTATTTGTCCCAGCAATGAGATAAAAATTCTTGCCGGAATTTAAAAAAATCACAAAAAATTGAAATCGTTGTGTAATTGTTTTGCAACGGCTAACAAATATTTTCGCATCTGTTTACTAACTGAAGAAGTTTGCCTGCTTTAGAAAATCCGACTGCGACAAAAGTTATAATGTTTTTAATTTGTACCTGCAATAAGATTAAAATTCTAGCCCGAATTTAAAAAAATCAAAAAAAAAATAAATCGTTGTGTAATTGTTTTGCAAATGCTAGCAAATATTTTTGCACGTGTTTACTACTTGAAAAAGTCTTCCTGCTTTAAAAAATCCCACTGCGACAAAAGCTATAAATATTTTAATTTGTCCCTGCAATAAGATTAAAATTCTAGCTGGAATTTAAAAAATCTCAAAAAATTTAAATCGTTGCGCAATCGTTTTGCAAATACTGGCAGATATTTTTGTATCTTCCTACTAGCCGAAAAAATTTACCTCTTTTAAAAAATCCCACTAAGACAAACGTTATAAATTTTAAAAATAATCCTTGCAATGAGATTAAAATTCTAACTGGAATTTAAAAAATTGTAAAAAATGAAATTGTTGAGAAATTGTTTTGCAAATACTAACAGATATTTTTGCATCTGTCTACTAGCCGAAGAAGTTTACATCTTTGAAAAATTCCCATTAAGACAAAAGTTATAAATTTTAAAAATTATCCTTGCAATAATTTTAAAATTCTAGTTTGAATTTAAAAAATCGTAAAAAATTTAAATCGTTGTGTAATTGTTTTGCAAATACTAACATATTTCAAAATAATTTTGGTTTTTTAAAATCCGACAATTTTCTTGCGAGTTGCGAATTTTTTAAAATTCTAAATTTTGAATTGCCGAAAAAAATGGAAATAAATATAAATCGCGCAGGTAAAAAAATATTTAGTTTAGGAAACATCAATCTTTCAAAATAATTTTGGTTTTCTAAAATCCAACGATTTTCTTGTGAGTTGCGATTTTTTTAAGTTTTAAATTTTGAATTGCCGAAAAAAATGGAAATAAATATAAATCGCGCAGGTAAAAAAACATTTCGTTTAGGAAACATGAATCTTTCAAAATAATTTTGGATTTCTAAAATCCAACGATTTTCTTGTGAGTTGCGATTTTTTTTAAGTTTTAAATTTTGAATTGTCGAAAAAAATGGAAATGAATATAAATCGCGCTTGTGAAATTTTACAAAAAAATTATTTAGTTTGAAAACGTCAAATTTTCAAAATAATTTTGGTTTTTAAAAATCCAATAAGTTTCTTGCGAGTTGCGAATTTTTTAAAATTCAAAATTTTCAATTGCCAAAAAAATTGGAAGTAAATATAAATCGCGCAGGTAAAATTTTACAAAATTTTTATTTAGTTTAAGGAACATCATTTTTTCAAAATAATTTTGGTTTTTAAAAACCCAACGATTTTCTTGCGAGTAACGAATTTTAAATTGTTGAATGTACGACGAAAAAAATTTAAATAAATATAAATAGTGCTGGTAAATTTTTACAAAAAGTTTAGAAAACATTATTCTTTCAAAATAATTTTGATTTTTAAAAATCCGACTATTTTCTTGCGAGTTGCGAATTTTTTTAATTCGAAATTTTGAATTGTCCAAAAAATGGAAATAAATATAAATCGCGAGGGTAACATTTTATAAAAAAATTATTTAGTATAGGAAACATCAATCTTTCAAAATGATTTTGTTTTTTTTTTAATCCAATGATTTTCTTGCGAGTTGCGAATTTTTTTAATTCTAAATTTTGAATTGTCGAAAAAAATGGAAATAAATATAAATCGCGCGGGTAAAATTTTATAAAAAAATTATTTAGTTTAGGAAACATCAATCTTTCAAAATAATTTTGGTTTTTTTTAAATCCAACGATTTTCTTGTGAGTTGCGATTTTTTTTTAATTCTAAATTTTGAATTGTCGAAAAAATGGAAAGAAATATAAATCGCCAGGATAAAATTTTATAAAAAAATTATTTAGTTTAGGAAACATCAATCTTTCAAAATAATTTTGGTTTTTTTAAAATCCGACAATTTTCTTGCGAGTTGCGTTTTTCTTAAATTCTAAATTTTGAATTGTCCAAAAAAATTGAAATAAATATAAATCGCGCGGGTGAAAGTTTACAAAAATTTTATTTAGTTTAGGAAACGTCAAATTTTCAAAATAATTTTGGTTTTTAAAAATCCAACAAGTTTCGTGCGAGTTGCGATTTTTTTTAAATTCTGAATTTTGAATTGTCGAAAAAAATTGAAATAAATATAAATCGCCCGGGTGAAATATTATAAAATTTTTATTTAATTTAGGAAACGTCATTCTTTCAAAATAATTTTGGATTTAAAAAATCCAACGATTTTCTTGCGAGTTGCGATTTCTTTTAAATTCTAAATTTTGAATTGTAGAAAAAAATTGAAATAATAATAATAAATCGAAAGAGTAAAATTTTATAAAAAGATTATTTAGTTTAGGAAACATCATCTTTCAAAATAATTTTGGTTTTTAAAAATCCAACGATTTTCTTGCGAGTTGCGAATTTTTTAAATTCTAAATTTTGAATTGTCCAAAAAAAGGAAATAAATATAAATCACGAGGGTAAAATTTTATAAAAAAATATTTAGTTTAGGAAACATCAATCTTTCAAAATAATTTTGTTTTTTTTAAAATCCGACAATTTTCTTGCGAGTTGCGTTTTTCTTAAATTCTAAATTTTGAATTGTCCAAAAAAAATGAAATAAATATAAATCGCGCGGGTGAAAGTTTACAAAAATTTTATTTAGTTTAGGAAACGTCAAATTTTCAAAATAATTTTGGTTTTTAAAAATCCAACAAGTTTCGTGCGAGTTGCGATTTTTTTTAAATTCTGAATTTTGAATTGTCGAAAAAAATTGAAATAAATATAAATCGCCCGGGTGAAATATTATAAAATTTTTATTTAATTTAGGAAACGTCATTCTTTCAAAATAATTTTGGATTTAAAAAATCCAACGATTTTCTTGCGAGTTGCGATTTCTTTTAAATTCTAAATTTTGAATTGTAGAAAAAAATTGAAATAATAATAATAAATCGAAAGAGTAAAATTTTATAAAAAGATTATTTAGTTTAGGAAACATCATCTTTCAAAATAATTTTGGTTTTTAAAAATCCAACGATTTTCTTGCGAGTTGCGAATTTTTTAAATTCTAAATTTTGAATTGTCCAAAAAAAGGAAATAAATATAAATCACGAGGGTAAAATTTTATAAAAAAATATTTAGTTTAGGAAACATCAATCTTTCAAAATAATTTTGTTTTTTTTAAAATCCGACAATTTTCTTGCGAGTTGCGTTTTTCTTAAATTCTAAATTTTGAATTGTCCAAAAAAATTGAAATAAATATAAATCGCGCGGGTGAAAGTTTACAAAAATTTTATTTAGTTTAGGAAACGTCAAATTTTCAAAATAATTTTGGTTTTTAAAAATCCAACAAGTTTCGTGCGAGTTGCGATTTTTTTTAAATTCTGAATTTTGAATTGTCGAAAAAAATTGAAATAAATATAAATCGCCCGGGTGAAATATTATAAAATTTTTATTTAATTTAGGAAACGTCATTCTTTCAAAATAATTTTGATTTTTAAAAATCCGACAATTTCCTTGCGAGTAGCGAACTATTTAAAAATTCTAAATTTTGAAAAGTCTAATCTACGACGAAAAAAATCGAAATAAATATAAATCGTGGGGGTAAAATATTACAAAAAAATTATTTTGTTTAGAAAACATCAATATTTTAAAATAATTTTGGTTTTTTAAAATCCAATGATTTTCTTGCGCGTTGCGATTTTTTTTTAATTCTAAATTTTGAATTGTCGAAAAAAATGGAAATAAATATAAATCGCAAGGGTGAAATTTTACAAACATTTGATTTAGTTTAGGAAACATCATCTTTCAAAATAATTTTGGTTTTTAAAAATTCAACAATTTTCTTGAGAGTTGCGAATTTTTCAAATTAAATTTTGAATTGAAAATGGAAATAATAATAAATCGAGAGGGTAAAATTTTATAAAAAAAAAGTATTTAGTTTAGGAAATATCAATCTTTCAAAATAATTTTGATTTTTAAAAATCCAACAATTTTCTTGCGAGTGAGACTGCCAGAATTAGTTTCAAACTGTTCAAATCCATCAAGAAATATTGTATTTTTGACATACTAGAAAATGATAGACGTACCTCCACTTTAAAACAAACAAAATATCAGGACTCGAAACTTATTTTTTAGAAAAACAGAATATGCATCTTGTGATTTAAATAATTCTGAAAAAATGGTGACTGCCAGAATTAGCTTCAAACTTCTCAAATCCATCCAGAAATATTGTATTTTTGACTTGCTGGAAGATGATCGACATACCTCCACTGGGAACAAAATGTTAACGCTTGAAAATTGATTTTTTCCAAAAATATTTCATTTCGGTTTTACTGAATATATTCTATACTTTAGGCGCGCACTGTATTGAGACAAAAGGTTAAAATTTAAAAAATACTTAATACCGACCATTAATTTTTCTTTTGCACATATTTTTTAGAAAATTTTGACACAAACGCCCATGTTTGTTTTTTATTATTTATTTTAACTGAAATGAAGTACATTACTGTAAACGTGCAAAATTTCGTTGAAATAATAATAATAATAATAATGAAATAATTAGTGTTGATAACAAAATAGTCTTATACACGTCAAATACAAAATTAAAAAATAGTGAGAAAGGTTGCTTTACTCTCGAGTTTCATAAAAAAAAATTTCTACGTCCGTAACTTTAAATAAATTCGATAAAATCTTAATCAATACTTATAAGTTAAACTTTTTTAAATAAAGAAAATGATAATAATTTCTTGATCCTTGGACGAATTGGAAATTAATAATAATAATAATATTTAATCGGTATTTCCTTGAATTACTAGATGTGAATCACATATTTTATGAACGCAAATTAATGAAAAATACTGCACATTTTATGACGGACGTAGAAAAAATATATTATTGGCTGCGTTTACTCCATCAAACATTTAAAACAAAACATTACACACTTACTAGCGCATAAGGAAAACGCGTACTTACCAAAATAAGCTTCATTTTGATAACACAAATCACACAAGTCTCAAAACTTATTCACGACCATCATCACAATACGAAGAGCACACGTGCACCAACTATCACAAACAACACTCTGATCAGATCTGACTGCAACCCCCTGAGAAATTCTTAAATTGGAAACTCCCGACTTAATTACCACTAATCGAAACGCCGCCCTGCAGAAATTTACATAATGGGACCTTGGAATTTCGAAAATGCAAAACCAATTTAAAGCCATCGGGACACGACGTAAACACGTACTTAATCATTTCGACGAAATAATTAGGATTAGAGGATTGGAGAAATTGAACAGGTCACGTTTACAGCCGGGGTTATTAATGTGTTTTGAAAATTTCGCATTTTGGCTACCTGCCGGGGAATTAATGAAGGTGTATACAGTTTCGGCATGGGAATGTTTTATTGCGGATTATAAAAAGTTGTTGTGGGGTTTTAAAGGTTGATGATGCTTAAGTGGTTGGGTTCAGTAAAATTTGGCGGCGCCGAAAAAATTGGCGTTTACGGCTTTCGTAACTTTTCATGTTTAGTGTATTAAACGTCTGGGGTTTTTCTGATAAGGCACTCAAATTTTATAAAGCATTCCCGCAAAGATTCTAAACTCTCTTGAAACTTACAAAAGTTTCCGAATAAAAAAAATCGAATTCCATTTGTAAAATTCATTAAAAAAAAACTGCTATTAAAAATTTCACTTTTTAAAGGAAAAGACAAGAATGTTTATTAAAAAAAACGAAATCTATTTGTAAAATTAATTAAAAAAACTGCCATAAAACAATTAAGATTCTAAACTCTCTTGAAACCATTATCTAATACGAATATTTAAAACGATTTGGTGTGGTTAATGTTTAGTCTAAAACTGTTCATAACTTTGTGTAAATAAAATCGCTTCATATTCATGTTCCATAAATAACTATCATTTGCTTAGCAGCAATGCTGATATTCATTTTTTCTTAATAATTAAATTATTATTATTATCTAACAGACAGTCGCGAAATTAACTCAAAATTACAAATTCAGACTTTTTTTTTAAATTCGAATAATTTAAATACACGATTTTGATTTTTGAAATGCACAAATGCCAAAGGCGTTGTCCTATTTGGATGAGTCTCGCGTCATAAATGAAGGTGAAAATTTGAAAACTGGTAAAACAATAATTTGACCGATTTTTGTCAAAGGTGATACTATTTATTCGGATTTATTTTTAATGATGTTTGACAAATTAAATCACTTTATATTCATCGAAAAACTTGGAATATCGAGAATTTAATGTGAATACCTTAAATAATTTTTAATTGGTCGTACTCAAAAACAGGTGTTCCACACGGTTCGCATATTGGACCATCTTATTTTTATTTATTAAGATGTGACGGATGTTATAGGTTTTGGTGTATGTTTAACGTATGCAGACGACTTAAATTATATCAAATCGTAGATGTATGAATGTCACTGCAAATTACTTAAACAGGACTTGTTATATATATTAACAGATTTCATATTGGTAAACATACTTTTTCTGCAGCCGTCCCGAAAATAAACCTTTCGGAATGATTTATTAAATCGAAAGTGCCACTTTACATAAATCGTACCGAAAGTTCTTATTTTCGAGACGCTTTTCGTTACTTCCCACTCATCCCGTAAAATATCACTTTCGGAACTTGTTACGTAAATTACTATTTATTTCTGCCATACAAAAGATACAACAATTTGCGGAACAAAAACACCGACAGGACAAAGACAATGATTTTATTGCATCAGTATAGATATTTTATTATCATTTTTCACTTACATTTACACATAATTATATATACATTATTTTAAACAAGGATTATCAACAATTATAAACACAATTGAAATGTTTTCATATGTCTCGTTCGATTTTATTTAATATATTTTATTTAAGTACATCATCATACAAATAAATTACACTTAGGGGTGGATATTAAAAGTCATTTTGCGATCGACAGTAAAATTTAAAATTCTAAACTGATATTTTTCGTTAGTCCGTACTCGTTTATCAATTGTTCGTTGCGTGGGTCATTTGTTTTCGTAATGATTCTATGCGGAAAGAAGGAAAGAGAAATTTCGTATTTCGTTGTTAAATAGTAAAGTTGAAAATAAAGTAGAAATCCTCACATTAAATACATTTTATAAACACGAAATATTGCCTGAATATATTACCCTTATACAGGGTGTTTCAAAATTCATGCACCAAAAATTTTCTGCGTACTCCTCGTAGATAAAAATAAAAAAAATCCTTATGACAACTCTTGATAGGGAACAGTGGCGTCTCTTTAATATTTCTGCGAAGGGGTTAAATCCATTTTATTTTGTAGAAAATCGAGATTTGTCATAAGGATTTTTTTCTTTCTATCTACGAGGAGTACGCAGATTTTTTTTGATGCATGAATTTTGGAACACCCTGTATATGCAAACATCTTTATTTCCAGAAATAATACAAAAAGCAATAGTTTACAGTAAGTAATTAAAACAAGTAAATTTCTGGTAAATAGATTAAATCTGACGAAAGCTAATAATTAAAAAAAAAAAGTTTTTAGTCTTTGTAAGACTTAATTTTGAAGATTTGTGAACTGGTTGAATATTTATACATTCAGGCTATGTTTCGTGTTTATTATTATTTTTTCAACTTTAAATTCCTAATTAATAATTAGTAAATGAATACATAATAAATAAATTTATAAATATAGTCCAATCAGTGGGGATTTTTGCCCTACAAAAGATGAGGCAGAAACGATTTTGAAATACGTTGCTTAGGTGAAAAATCCAAGTTTTCGACCTTGGGAAATTCTCGCGCGAATCGCCACCTTGGATTTAAGTTGATTGAAATAGGATTATTCGTTATCAAAACTACAAAGACGAAGAAGACAAAATGATTTTTTATAATTTTATATACAAAGTGGTGATAAAGTTCCGCACAAAATTCATAATTGCTGTACTAAATGATTTTTAAAAAAATCGCTCGAATGGGTCGACTTTCTGGCACTTTCAGAAATATTTTGTCAATTTTTTTTTAAACGAAATTCGTTCTTTTTATAAAAATTCTTGTCTCTTCATTAAAAAGTGAATTATTTTATTAGCAGTTTTTTTTAATTAATTTTACAAATAAAATTTGGTTTTTTTATAAAAATTCTTGTCTTTTCCTTTAAAAAGTGAAATTTTTAATAGAAGTTCTTTTAATTTAATTTTACAAATAGAATTCGTTTTTTTAAATAAAAATTCTTGTCTTTTCCTTTAAAAAGTGAAATTTTTAATAGCAGTTTTTTTATTAATTTTACAAATATAATTCGTTTCTTTTTTGAAATAAAAATTTTTGTCTCTGCCTTTAAAAAGTGAAATTTTTAATAGCAGTTTTTTTTATTAATTTTACAAATAGAATTCGTTTCTTTTTTTAAATAAAATTTTTTGTCTTTGCCTTTAAAAAGTGACATTTTTAATAGCAGTTTTTTTTAATAATTTTACAAATTGAATTATTTTTTTTAAATAAAAATTCTCGTCTTTTCCTTTAAAAAGTGAAATTTTGAATAGAATTTTTTTGAAATTAATTTTACAAATGGAATTCGATTTTTTTTTATTCGGAAACTTTTGTAGAACTCTTAATTCTCTTTACACCTATTTTTTTGCAAAAATACTTAGGTCAATACTTAATTCAGGTCAATCTATCAATCCATTATTATAAACTTCCAATCAGTTTTAAAATACGGACTGAAATAAACTAATTTTAAATGTCACACTATTTATTTAAATATAGATGGCTACATTTTTTTTAGATAGTAAAATTAATTAAAATCTCACTTTTTAAAGGAAAAGATGAGTATTTTTATTTAAAAAAAATGTGACTGTAAAGATAATTAAGAGCTCTACAAAAGTTTCCGAATAAAAGAAATCGAATTCTATTTGTAAAATTAATTTAAAAAAATACTGCTATTAAAAATTTCACTTTTTAAAGGAAATGATAGGTTTTTTATAAAAAAATTATGTGACTATAAAAAGAATTAGGAGCTCTACAAAAGTTTTCACTTTTTAAAAGAAATGATAAGCATTTTGATAAAAAAAAAGTTCTACAAAAGTTGCCAAATAAAAAAAAACGAATTTTGTTTAAAAAAATAGCCGACTTTGTCACACGTTAAACATTAGTGACGTCACAATATTTTTGAGCACGCGATAAAGTGCGCAATAATAAATCAATTGAACTGTCCGAGCGTTTTTTTTTTTATATTTAATAGAGCAATTATGAATTTAGTGCGGAACTTTATCACCACTCTGTATAATAACTTAGAAATTTAGTTAAATAGTGAAATAAAATTAAAATTTCCAATTGGATGATAAATTAACGGTTATTTGTTACACAAATATTGGATTTATTACATTATTACAAACAATGGATTTCAAGTGCTTAAAATTAAAAAAAAAAATTTAAATGTTTCACTTTTGATGACTAAATTAATAATTTATTAAAGTTATATTTTATATCTTTCAAATGTGTGTTGAACAAAATATGTCTATTTTAGAATTGAAAAAAAAATTTAAAATGTTTAATTTTTTACGATTAAATTAATCATTGATTAATGTTATATTTTGTATCTTTAAAATAAAGTGTTGAATAAAATATTTAAGTATGAAAAAAATTTAAAAATGTTTCACGTTTTATTTTTGCATTAATAATTTATTAAAGTCGTATTTTATATCTTTAAAATAAGAATAAAATAAGATATCTATTAAATTAATAATGAGAACTTTTACTTAGGCCATTAAGTCACAAACATTATTTTTAATTTCACAAATATGCAACAAAAAATATCTTAGTAGTTTGGTGTTATCGGACTTTACAAAATTGTAAAACATTACCTCAAAGTGGATTTCTTCTTAAACATTCCCTCTTTGTATTTTAGTTAGTTACTAAACCTTTATTAAAACCTGGTTTTATACAGGGTTTTAAAGGGCAATTGACTAAAGTCTTTCAGCCCGTATCTTTGTATTTTATTTTAACGCAATTTCTTATAACTAAAAATACGAAATTTTTCTGTTTCATTTTAGGAATATTCGATATTTGTAGATTTGTCCACCTATCGAGTATTCTTAGAACTAAATTTGATAACATTAGTGAATATTTATTGATAACTATAATGAGAAAATGTTCCTATTCCTATTCCTTGTCTTTTCAGGTATTCTTGGTTTTGTTTCCTCAATGTTGAGTTTATTTTCGACCAGTGTGCAACAAAGCCTTATTTTATCAATACAAATTTATAAAATATGTTTCACTACGTGTTAAATGAGAACCATATTCAACAGTTATTGTCTTCTGTAAGTTTGAAATAATGCAGAAACGTTTAATGCAATTTTCTGAGAAGTTAAGTTCCAGATGTGTGCAACTTTCTGCCCAAATTCAACAATTATTGTCTTTCATGGGTTTGAAATAATGCAGAAACTTTTAACAAGAATAAAATTTTCGGAAAAGTTAATCTCCATCGGTGTACAATTTTCTGCACAAATTCAACAATTATTGTCTTCCATAAGTTTGAAATAATGCAGAAATTTTTAGCAGGAATAAAATTTTCTGAGAAAATTCCATGTGTTTACAACTTTCTACAGGACATTGTATATGCATATATTAACTTCCATCTTAAGTGCACGTGTAATTGTCTTTCTTCTAATAAACTCTTAGGCTGTTTTTTTTATAAATATTCGCAACCGCATCCGTTTTCTGTGTTAATTTTGGAATTAAAATCATTAAAAAAATTAAATTTGCAAATTTTAAGGGCAGTTCATCATTTATAAATTAATGACCGTTAAAATTCTGCAAAAACAGGATTTGTTTGTTTTACAGGGTGTTTATGCTATAATTTAGAAGAATTTAGATCTATAGCTAATCTACCTTACGATTTACTTTCTTTAATTTAAAAGTTAGATTTAAATTTTTAAGGATGAATTATCCTACCTATATGAAAATATACATTAATTTAGGGACGGCACGAAACTGCTGGGGTTATAATTATTCAGTAAACACCCTGTATAGTATTCCTACTAACGTAAATAGCAAAGGATAAAAATTCGATCAATTAAATATCATCATATAACCACGACAAATAAAAAAAGAAAGCAAAATCGCAAAATAGAAATGATATTTGTTATAAAAACTAAATAAATAAATATGTTTCATATTTATAATTTCAGCTTCCCGAGACACGTGCTTCGGTTAAGGTGTAACAATTTTCAATTTTTTCATTTCGTCATTTTTGGTGACAAAATAATGACTATGTAATATTCATAATGAATCAAACTACTTGTAATAAATAAATAAATAAAAATAAATGAAATCAAAGAGTCGAGTCATTTTGAAGTGAAAAGATCTACACAAGGTCGAATTAATTCGTACATTTTAGTTAATTCGAGCACGCTAAAAAAAGTTTGCGTTAAGGGGTGAAAAAAAACTTTTCTGTTGATGAACAAAAAGAGATCTTCACTTCCAAAATTTTCCAATTTTCGCCGAAAACAAAATTAAGAGCAGAAAGAATACAAAAAACCAAAAAATAAAGAGTCTTCATTTCCAAACAATTTTTCATGGATCAAATAGAGCTTCAAATTTCCATCACTTCTCAATGTTTACTCTCACTCATGAGTTACCCATCTCTACCACCAACATAATTCATATAATCATGCAGGAGCAATTACATTTGTACGCCTATACGGTACAATTGTTGCAAACTTTAAACCCGACAGGCAGACCTCGGAGAATTTGCAATTGAAATGCTTGAACAATTTTCAAAAATGTTATTCATTGAAAATAACGCGTTTTCACATTTTTGTCGCATGGCAATCAGAATTTTTTAGCTTTATCTATATATCAATTTGTAACTTTCAGAGAATCTGCTTTATGGACAACCCTGTATAAAATGATTTGCTATGTAACGGTATAAGAAGTTTTCCATTTTTAACATGTCAAAAATCACCAAATTGCAATAGCAAACATTTTTTAAAAGTGTTGAAATAATTGAAAATAACATGTTTTAGGCTGAAAGACTTTTGGTCAGTAGGTCATTTGTAAAAGTGTCTCAATAAATGTATTGTCTCTCTAACATTTAATATATTTTCTCATTAAAAAAACCTTATTTGACTCTGAAATATATTCCCAAATTTGCAACACTTGTTATATTATTCTTATTTCAACAGTTATAGAAAAAAAAATTGTTTGTAGTATTACACGTGCGAAAGAGGTGTTCCTTGGCGACTTTTTGTGTTGACCTTTCAGCCTCGCCAAAAATCAATTTTATAACGTTTGAATAAATCATATTGAAAAAAATAATTCCAACAACAATATCAATATGAAATAGCATTTTATTAATTGCTATTTTTTATTAATACGAACTATCAATATTAATTAAAATTTGTGGTGACTAAAAATAATAATAAATTTGATGAAATGATCACTAATGAATCCATAAATCGTTTTTTTTGTTTGTTTTAAGTATCTATTAACCACCTTTTTTGATTTTTGTTTTACACACCAATTTCAATGCATTTTGTCCTTAAATCTAACTAATCACAACTTTCTAAATAAAACTTACACAATACACATCATTTTTTTTTGTCTTCAGTTGTTCGCTCGTTGATATAAATGAAACCGCTACTGCTACGCTAAGCTAATAATTTTCTTTTAGTTCCTAGTCTAATTTTGCTACGTTTCGTATATAAAAATAAATTCTGAATTATCGCCGTGGTTTCCAGAATCGCTTCGCCGTTGTTCCGTCGCGGAGGTTTATTGTTCTTTGCTGGACACCTCCCTCTTGTAGAAGAGTTTCTGCTCGGGGTGCCATCTTGGTGGGGCGTCTCCTTGGTATTCTTCTCTTTCGATTTCCGACTCCAAAAGCTAAAAAATTAAATTATTTAACTGTAGTTAATGGAGACTCACAATAAAATGTTATTCTGTTGTGTAAGTTGGGCCAAATGCGATTCAAATAAAAGTATCACAAAATTTGATAAGAGTGAATATTTAACTTTTCACGAAATCGTGATTTTGGATAAATTTTGAGTAATTTTGGAAAGTTTCAAATCGATGGCAATTGTTCTTATATTTATTTCAAGCCACCAAAATTATAACAATTTTTCAGGATTTGTCGCACTGATTACATAAAATTATGAGAAAATCTGATGATGGTGTGTATGTATTTTTTTAGGTAATAATGATTTTTTAGTAATTATGGAAAGTTTTAAGTCGACAACAATTATTTTTATATATTTTTGAGACCATTAAAATGATCACAATTTCTCATACCTACGCATGCTGTTCAAATAAAATTTTCACAAAATTTGGTGTTGTCGAATGAATTTTGAGTAGTTTTTAAAACTCAAATCGATGGCAATTGTTTTTATATTTATTTCAAGCCACCAAAGTTATAACATTTTTTTCAGAATTTTTCGCACTGATTACATGAAATTATGACAAAATCTAGTGATGGTGTGCATGTAATTTTTTACGTAATAATAATCTCGAATGGTTTTTGAGTCATTTTGAAAAGTTTTAAGACGACGACACTCATTTTTATATTTTTTTGAGACCATTAAAATTATTACAATTTTTAATAATTACGCGCGCTGTTCAAATCAAATTTTCACAAAATTTGGTGATGGCCTGTATCCAGATTTTTACGAAATCATAATTTCGAATGAATTTTGAGTAATTTTGAAAAGTTTCAAAGCCATGGCCATTGTTTTTATATTTATTTCAAGCCACCAAAATTATAACGTGTTTTTCATGATTTTTCACACTGATAATAGAAAATTATGACAAAATCTGGTGACAGTGTGTATGTAATTTTTTACGTAATAATAATCTCGAATGGTTTTTGAGTAATTTTGGAAAGTTTTAAGTCGACGACAATTATTTTTATATTTTTTTGAGACCATTAGAATTATTACAATTTTTAATAATTATGCGCGTTGTTCAAATCAAATTTTTACAAAATTTGGTGATGGTGTGTATCCAGATTTTCACGAAATCATAATCTTGAATGAATTTTGAGTAATGTTGAAAAGTTTCAAATCGATGACAATTGTTTTTATATTTATTTCAAGCCACCAAAATTATAACAATTTTTCACGATTTTTCGCACTGATTACATGAAATTATGACAAAATCTGGTGATGGTGTGTATGTAAATTTTTACGTAATAATAATCTCGAATGATTTCTGAGTAATTTTGGAAAGTTTTAAGTCGACGACAATCATTCTTATATTTTTTTGAGACCATTAAAATTATTACAATTTTTAATAATTACGCGCGCGGTTCAAATAAAAATTTCACAAAATTTGGTGTTGGTGTGTATCCAGCTTTTTATGAAATCATAATCCCGAATGAATTTTGAGTAATTTTTAAAAGTTTGAAATCGATTGCCATTGTTTTTATATTTATTTCAAGCCGCCAAAATTATAACATTTTTTTTAGGATTTTTCTCACTGATTACATGAAATTATGATAAAATCTGGTGATGGTGTGTATGTCATTTTTTACGTAATAATAATCTTGAAAGGTCTTTGAGTAATTTTGGAAAGTTTTAAGTCGACGACAATCATTTTTATATTTTTTTGAGACCATTAAAATTATTACAATTTTTAATAATTACGTGCGCTGTTAAAATAAAATTTTCACAAAATTTGGTGTTAGCGTGTATCCAGATCTTCGCAAAATCATAATCTCGAATGAATTTTGAGTAATTTTAGAAAGTTACGAATCGATGACAATTGTTTTAATATTTATTTCAGGCCACCAAAATTATAACAATTTTTGGCGATTTTTCGAACTGATTACAAGAAATTATGATAAAATCTGTTGATGGTATGTACGATTTTTGTATGTAATAATAATCTCGCATGATTTTTGAGTAATTTTGGAAAGTTTTAAGACGACGACAATTGTTTTTATATTTTTTTGAAACCACTAAAATTATCACAATTTTTCATAATTACGCGCGCCGTTTAAATAAAAGAGTCATAAAATGTGGTGTTAGTGTGTATCCAGCGTTTTGCAAAATCACAATCTCGAATGAATTTTGAGTAATTTTGCAAAGTTTTAAATTGATGGCAATTGTTTTTATATTTATTTCAAGCCACCAAAATTATAACGATTTTTCACACTGATTATATGAAATTATGACCAAATCTGGTGATGGTGTGTATGTAATTTTTTACGCAATAATAATCTTAAATAATTTTTGAGTAATTTTGGAAAGTTTTAAGTCGTTGACAATTATTTTTATATTTTTTGAGGCCATTAGAATTATTACAATTTTTAATAATTTCGCGCGCTGTTCAAATAAAATTTTCACAAAATTTGGTGATGGTGCGTATCCAGATTTTCACGAAATCATAATCTCGAATGAATTTCGAGTAATTTTGGAAAGTTTCAAATCGATGAAAACTGTTTTTTGATTTATTTCAGGCCACCGAAATTTTTCACGTTTCGCACTGATTACATCAAATTGTGACAAAATCTGGTGATGGCGTGTATGTAATTTTTTACGTAATAATAATTTAGAATGATTTTTGAGTAATTTTGAAATCGACGACAACTATTTTCGTATTTTTTTGAGACCATTAAAATTTAATCATTACGCGCACCATTCAAATAAAATTTTCACAAAATTTGGTGATGGAATGTATCTAGGCTTTTCACGAAATCATAATCCCTAATGATTTTTGAGTAATTTTGGAAAGTTTTAAGTCGACGACAATTGTTTTTATATTTTATATGAAACCATTTAAATTATTACAATTTTTCATAATTACGCGCGCCGTTTAAATAAAAGTATCACAAAATTTGGTGTTGATGTATATCCAGCTTTTTGCGAAATCATGATCTCTAATGAATTTTGAATAATTTTGAAAAGCTACAAATCAATAGCAATTGTTTTTATATTTATTTCAAGAGACCAAAATTATAACATTTTTTCTGAATTACTTGAAATTGTGACAAAATCTGGTGATGGTGTGTATGAAATTTTTTACGTAATAATAATCTCGAATGATTTTTGTGTAATTTTGGAATGTTTTAAATCGATGACAATTGTATTTATATTTTTTTGAAACCATTCAAATTATTTCAATTTTTTATAATTACAGTCGCTGTTCAAATAAAAATATCACAAAATTTGGTGATGAAATGTATCAAGCTTTTCACGAAATCATAATCCCGAATGATCTTTGAGTAATTTTGGAAAGTTTTAAATTGACGACAATTTTTTTTATATTTTTTTGAAACCTTTAAAATTATTACATTTTTTTATAATTTCACGCGCTGTTCAAATAAGTATCACTCAAATTGGTGAAGGAATGTATCTGGCTTTTACGTAATAATAATCTCGAATGATTTTTGAGTCATTTTGAAAAGTTTTAAGTATACAACAATTGTTTTCAAATTTTTTTCAAACCATTCAAATTATTCCAATTTTTCATAATAATTCGCGCTGATCAAATATAAGTATCACAAAATTTGGTGATGGAATGTATCTAGCTTTTCACAAAATCATAATTTCGAATGATCTTTGAGTAATTTTGGAAAGTTTTAAATCGACGACAACTGTTTTTGTATTTTTTTGAAATCATTCAAATTATTTCATAATTACTAGCGTTGTTCAAACAAAAGTTTCAGAAAATTTGGTGATGGAATGTATCTAGCATTTCACAAAATCATAATCTCGAATGATTTTTGAGTAATTTTGGATATTTTTAAATCGACGACAATTGCTTTTGTATTTTTTTGAAACCATTGAAATTATTGCATTGCAACAACACGCGCTGTTCAAATAAAAGTATCTCAAAATTTGGCGATGGAATGTATCAAGCTTCTCACAAAATCATAATCTCGAATGATTTTCGAGTCATTTTGGAAAGTTTTTAACCGATGACAAATGGTTTTATATTTTTTTGAAACCATTAAAATTATTTAAATTTTTTCATAATTACACTCGCTGTTTAATTAAAAGTATTACAAAAATTTGGTGATGGAATGTATCAAGCTTTTCACGAAATATAATCTCGAATGATTTTTGAGTAATTTTGGAAAGTTTTAGATCGACCACTATTGTTTTTACATTGTTTTGAAACCATTCAAATTATTTCAATTTTTTATAATTACGGTCGCTGTTTAAATAAAAGTATCACAAAATTTGGTGATGAAATGTATCTAGTTATTCATAAAATCATAATCTCGAATGATCTTTAAGTAATTTTGGAAAGTTTTAAATCGATGATAATTGTTATTATATTTTTTTGAAACCATTTAAATTATTTCAATTTTTTACAATTAGAGTCGATGTTCAAATAAAAGTATCACAAAATTTGGTGATGGAATGTATCAAGGTTTTCACGAAATCATATTCTCAAATGATTTTTGAGTAATTTTGGAAAGTTTTAAATCGACGACAATTGTTTTTACATTTTTTTGAAACCATTCAAATTATTCCAATTTTTCATAATTACTCGCGCTGATTAAATAAAACTATCTCAAAATTTGGTGATGTAGTGTATCTAGTTATTCATAAAATCATAATCTCGAATGATCTTTAAGTAATTTTGGAAAGTTTTAAATCGATGATAATTGTTTTTATAGTTTTTAGAAACCATTAAAATAATTGCAATTTTTCATAATTCGCGCTGATCAAATAAAATTATCAAAAAATTTGGTGATGTAATAGATCTAGTTATTCATAAAATCATAATCTCGAATGATCTTTGAGTAATTTTGGAAAGTTTTAACTCGACGAAAATTGTTTTTATATTTTTTTGAAACCATTCAAATTTTTCCAATTTTTCATAATTACTCGCTCTGATAAAATAAAAGTATCTCAAAATTTGGTGATGTAGTATATCCAGTTATTCATAAAATCATAATCTTGAATGATCTTTGAGTAATTTTAGAAAGTTTTAAATCGACGACAATAGTTTTTATATTTTTTTGAAACCATTAAAATTATTCCAATTTTTCATAATTACTCGCGCTGTTCAAATCAAAGTATCTCAAAATTTGGTGATGTAGTGTATCTAGTTATTCATAAAATCATAATCTCGAATGATCTTTGGAAAGTTTTAACTCGACGACAATTGTTTTTATATTTTTTTGAAACCATTCAAATTATTCCAATTTTTCATAATTACTCGCGCTGATTAAATATAAGTATCTCAAAATTTGGTGATATAGAATATCTAGTTATTCATAAAATTATAATCTCGAATGATCTTTGAGTAATTTTGGAAAGTTTTAAATCGACGGCAATTGTTTTAATATTTTTTTGGGACCATTCAAATTATTCCAATTTTTTATAATTACTCGCGCTGATCAAATAAAAGTATCTCAAAATTTGCTGATGTAGTATATCTAGTTATTCATAAAATCATAATCTCGAATGATCTTTGAGTAATTTTGGAAAGTTTTAACTCGGCGACAATTGTTTTTATATTTTTTTGAAACCATTAAAATTATTCCAATTTTTCATAATTACTCGCGCTGTTCAAATCAAAGTATCTCAAAATTTGGTGATGTAGTGTATCTAGTTATTCATAAAATCATAATCTCGAATGATCTTTGTGTAATTTAGGAAAGTTTTAACTCGACGACAATAGTTTTTATATTTTTTGAAACCATTAAAATTATTCCAATTTTTCATAATTACTCGCGCTGTTCAAATCAAATTTGGTGATGTAGTGTATCTAGTTATTCATAAAATCATAATCTCGAATGATCTTTGTGTAATTTAGGAAAGTTTTAACTCGACGACAATTGTTTTTATATTTTTTTGAAACCATTCAAATTATTCGAATTTTTCATAATTACTCGCGCTGATTAAATATAAGTATCACAAAATTTGGTGATGGAATGTATCTAGCTTTTCACAAAATCATAATATCGTATGATTATTGAGTAATTTTGGAAAGTTTTAAATCGTGACAATTGTTTTTATATTTTTTTAAATCATTCAAATTATTCAAATTTTTCATAATTACACTCGCTGTTTAAATAAAAGTATTACAAAATTTGGTGATGAAATGTATCAAGCTTTGCACGAAATGATAATCTC
This sequence comes from Ocypus olens, assembly GCA_910593695.2. NCBI lineage: Eukaryota > Metazoa > Arthropoda > Insecta > Coleoptera > Staphylinidae > Ocypus > Ocypus olens. The sequence goes on from OU343061.1 coordinate 41,672,905, forward strand.
GAATGATTTTTGAGTAATTTTGGAAAGTTTTAAATCGACGACAATTGTTTTTATATTTTTTTGAAATCATTCAAATTATTTCATAAATACTCGCGCTGTTCAAATAAAAGTATCTCAAAATTTGGGGATGGAATGTATCTAGCTTTCCACGAAATCATAATCTCGAATGATTTTTGAGTAATTTTTTTAAAGTTTTAAGTTGACGACAATTGCTTTTATATTTTTTTGAAACCATTTAAAGTATTACAATTTTTCCTAATTTCTCGCGCTGATCAAATAAAAGTATCACAAAATTTGGTGATAGAATGTATCTAGCTTTTCACGAAATCATAATCTCAAATTATTTTTTAGTAATTTTGGAAAGTTTTAATCGATGACAATTGCTTTTGTATTTTTTTAAACCATTTAATTTATTGCATTTTTTTATAATAACACGCGCTGTTCAAATAAAAGTATCTCAAAATTTGGTGATGGAATGTATCTAGCTTTTTACAAAATCATAATCTCGAATGATCTTTGAGTAATTTTGGAAAGTTTTAACTCGACGACAATTGTTTTTATATTTTTTTGAAACCATTAAAATTATTACAATTTTTCATAATTACTCGCGCTGATCAAATAAAGGTATCTCAAAATTTGGTGATGTAGTATATCTAGTTGTTCATAAAATCATAATCTCGAATGATCTTTGAGTAATTTTGGAAAGTTTTAAATCGACAACAATTGCTTTTGTATTTTTTTGAAACCTTTCAAATTATTGCATTTTTTTATAATTACACGCGCTGATTAAATAAAAGTATCACAAAATTTGGTGATGGAATGTATGTAGCATTTCACGAAATCATAATCTCGAATGATTTTTAAGTAATTTTCGAAAGTTTTAAATCGACGACAATTGTTTTAATATTTTTTTGGGACCATTCAAATTATTCCAATTTTTCATAATTACTCGCGCTGATCAAATAAAAGTATCTCAAAATTTAGTGATGTAGTATATCTAGTTATTCATAAAATCATAATCTCGAATGATCTTTGAGTAATTTTGGAAAGTTTTAAATCGACGACAATTGTTTTTATATTTTTTTGAAACCATTCAAATTATTGCATTTTTTTATAATTACACGCGCTGTTTGAATAAAAGTATCACAAAATTTGCTGATGGAATGTTTCTAGCTCATAATTTAGAATAAATTTTGAGTAAACTTTCTGGATCGTTTAATTATGATTAAGATCTAATACAGTAAACATTAGATGCACTACTTTTGATACAATTAAGGATATCACGTGTGTGCATGCACCATTCCAAACAAGTGAAAGTCGGTGACGTCACGTCCCGTCTGCGGGCGTTTCCGGTCCCATCACCAAAGGCTGAAGAAGCACTTCTACGCTCCTCGTTCTTCTGCGTCTTACGTAAGCGCCCGTGGAGCCCGCATGTCCGAAGTAATTATCCGACTCCTCTTTATCTTTCACCTGAATTATTATTAGTGACCGTAGATCATTATCTCTTCTCTATTCGGTATCTTATCGCCTCAAAGGTCCACTTTCTCGTCGTTACGGATTAAGTCCGGAGGACAAATTTCTTCTTCGGGAACCGCGGGGTTGCTCCCGATGTGAGATTTATTCCGTCATCAGCGTCCATTATTGGGCAATGCCCCGATATTAATGGTACACGCGGTATGAAGGAATGTGTAAATCAAAACTGAGGCCCACCGGAGATGAGGATGTTCGAGATTTATTCAAATGTATGCACGATGATGGGCTTTAATTAAAACTTCAATTATGATTTTTTTTTACATTAAGACAAAATCATTTAAAAGAATTAAACAAAGACCAAAATTGTAGAGAATGATAAATAGAAGTTTTTAACGAAATACACTAGGTTTTGCAAATTTTTGAATTACATCAACTTTTTTTTTTAAATTTCAAATAATATTACGTATATCAACTAATGGATGAAATTATAAAAATAATAAATGGTCGGTATTTATATGACCTATTCAAATCATTAATCTTTTTCTCGTAGATTCACCTCTAACCTTAAATCTCTTTTTCAATCATTTAGATTCTAATCTTAATTCGATTTAAGATAGATAGGAGTTTTATTTATTTATTAGTGTGGCTAATAATATAGTAAACAGTATTCTAATAACAGTGTTGTTAATTTTATTCAATATGCATCTCCCATTTGCGAATCAAAGATATTGCATAAGTGCGTCGATTTCACTTTTTTTTTATTACACATTCGTTAATGTAATAATAAGATGCCAGTAATGGTTTCTTGCACAAATCATCAATGGGATCCCATTACCGCTCATTGGGGTCCATTAGACTATTCGCCAGGAGAGAAGAAAGTTGGGACGAGTTAATTATCAGGAATTATCTAATTCGAATTTGATTACGGAACGGTTTCACTAAAGATATATTGATTGAGTTAAATGATTTTCAATTTGCAAACGAAATGACTTATTTCGTGTAGGCTTTTGATTACATTTCCTAATTAGCAGTTATTAAAGTCGAGAATGGTAAACCCAAAAATAGTTGTTTTTTTTTTAATTTTTAATATTGAAAACAGAAAACAATTGAAAATGCACGTTATCTGCCTTACTAATACCATTATTTGTTATTGTTTTAGAAAAAGAGGTCCTAACATGTTTACCATTTTTCCCTTTTCAGTTGCGAATTACAGGAAAGTATTGTGGTCGTGAACTTAAAAAAAAAAATTTAAGGAATTATCCAAAATTTTTCAACGATTTCTGGCAAAAAGTGCACGTTGTATCTCAAAAACTAATTCAGGAATTAACATGAAACTTTGAACAATTACTTGGCAATCCGAAGAACAGAAAAGTTTTTGGTGAAATTTTGTACACCGGAAGTGCCGTTTGTTGATTTTTTTTTAACATTTTCAGGCTTTTTTTCAAAACTTTCAGAATTTCAGGATTATTTTCTAGACTTTCTAGAATTTTTTTACCGTACAATTTTTTCAGCACTATTTACAGGACTTTTTCGAGTCTTTTTAAGGACATTGTTCGTAGCCTTTTTTCAGAATTTTTTCTGGACATTTCTTTGCAGACTTTTTTTCAAGGCACTATTTTCTGGATATTTTTTCAATTCAATTTATTCCTACCATTACCTACAAATCTATAAACTAATCAAGTATACACATACAGGGTGTTTAATTGCAAAACAACTTCAGGACTATTTTTTCAGTACTTTATTTTCAGAACTGTTTCTTTTAGGACATTTGTCAGGACTCGTTTTTAGGAATTTTACTTTACGATTTTTTTTCAGGATTTTTTTTCAGTACTTTTATTTCGAGACATTTTTTCAAGACTTTTTCTCAAGATTTTTTTAAGGACGGTTTTCAGGTCTGTTTCAAGATCTTTTTTGGGACTTTTTAATGCCTTTTTTAAGACCTTTTTCAAGACTTTGTTTTAAGGTAAAGATGTATTATCTACTAACACAAATAAATGTTTGAAGACTTCTTTTTAGGATTTGTTTTTCAGGTCGTTTTCAGAATTTCTTTCAGGACTTTTCTAAAAACACTGTTTCAGGACTCTCTAAAGGTCTTTTACTTTCAGGACTTTTTAGGAGGTCCTAACATGTTTACCATTTTTCCTTTTTCCTTTGCGAATTACAAGAAAGTACTGTGGCCGTGAACTTTTTTTCGAATAATATTTTATTCGAAATATCGGAAATATTTCAACGATTTCCGGAAAAAAAGCGCGCGCTGTATCTTAAAAACTAATTCAGGAATTAATATGAAACTTTGAACAATTATTTGACAATCCGAAGAACAGTAAGTTTTTGGTGAAATTTTGTGCAGTAATTTTTTTAAACATTTTCAGGCCATTTTTCAAAACTTTTTTAAAGGCTTTTAGGATTTCAGAATTATTTTCAAGACTGTTTCTAGAAATTTTTTTCGGAACAATTTTTTTAGAAACTGTTTAGGAACTTTTTCCAAGACTTTTTTGGGTCTTTTCAAGGATTTTCTTAAGGCTTTTTTCAGAATTTTTTTCGGAACATTATTTTAAGACACTATTGTCTGGACTTTACACATTTACTTCACGAATATTTCCAGGATTTTTTTAAAGAAATTTTTCCGGACTTTTATATCGAGACTTTTTCCAGGACTTTTTTCAGGACTTTTTCTCAAGATTTTTTCAGGATTTTTTTTAAATTCAATTTATTCGTACCATTACCAATCAAATATACACATACAGAATTGCAAAACAACTTCAGGACTAATTTTTCAGGACGGAAGTGCCGTTTGTTAAAATTTTCTAAAACATTTTCAGGCCTTTTTTCAAAACTTCTAGGATTTCAGGATTATTTTCAAGACTTTCTAGAATTTTTTTACACTACAATTTTTTCAGCACTGTTTACAGGACTTTTCGGGTCTTTTTAAGGACGTTGTTCGTAGCCTTTTTTTAGATTTTTTTCGAGACATTTCTTTGCAGACTTGTTTTTTTTTAAGGACCTTCTTACGGACTTTGTTCGAGGCCATTTTTCAGGACATTTTTAGGACTTTTTCCAGGATTTTATTTTATTTTATATTTTATCACGACTGTTTATTCAGACCTATTTTCGGAATTTTTTAAGAACTTTTCCGGACTTTTTTCAGGACTTCTTTCTTTAAAAATTTTTTAATAAATTTTTTTACGGCTTTTTTCGGGTTTTTTTATTCCAGACTTTTTCCATGTTTGGACTCTTCACGAAGTTTTTCAAGATTCTTTTAGGAATTTTTTTCGGGACTTTTATATCGAAACTTATTTTCTGAACTTTTTTCAGGACTTTTTCTCGAGATTTCTTCAGGAATTTTTTTTGATTTTTTTTCGGGAAACTTTTAAAGGATATATGTATATATTTTTCAAGACATTTTCAAGAATTCTTTTCTGGATTTGTTTCAGTAATTTATATTTCGGACTCTTTTTCGGGACTTTTCAAAGAACTCTTTTTTCATGACTCTCTTTTGAGACTCTTTACAGGACTTTTTCTTCAGGACTTATTTCGGGATTTTTTAAGAACTTCTTTTTCTGGACTCCTTTTCAGGATTTTTTTCAGGACTCTTCTAAGAATTTTTTTTTCATAACGCTATTTTAAGACTTTTTATGGCACTTTTTTTTTTCAGGTAATTTTTAGGACTTTTTCTTTTGAAATTTTACTGTCAGGAATTTTTTGGAATTTTTTGAAGAACAGAAAAGCTTTTGGTTATATATTGTACACCGGAAGTGCTCGTTTACTTTAACCGTTTGTTGTTTTTGGGGAATTTTTTCAAGACTTTTTTCAACATTTTTTCGAAACTATTTTTGGAATTTCTGGACAATTTTTTATTACTTTGTTGGTCTTTTTAAGGCCCTACTTAGGTACTTTTTCCAGACCTGTTTTTCAAGTCATTATTTTCAGGACTTTTTTTCCAGGACTGCTTGTTAAGGATTGTTTTTCTGAAACTTTTAATTCACGAATTTATCTCAGAATTTTTTTAGAAATTTTTAAACTATTTGAAAACGTTTTTAGGACTTTTCTAAGAATTCTTTTTGCATGACAATTTAAAGGAATTTTTTTCAGGATTCTTTTCCGGACATTTTTAAGAATTTCAAATTTTATTTTCTTGTTTTCTCGGATTTTTTTAAGAACAGAAAAACTTTTGGTTGCCACCGGAAGTGGTTGTTTACCATAACCATTTGTTGTTTTTTTTTACTTTTTTTAGGACTTTTTCAGCTTTTTCAACTATTTTTGTAACTTTCTTCAGGACAATTTTTTCAGAACTTTTTTTAGGGACCTTTTCAGGTCTTTTTAAGGACCTCCTTAAGTACTCTTTCGGGTCCTTTTTGTAAGTCATTATTTTACGGACTGTTTTTCCAGGAATGTTTCTTCAGGATTGCTTTCCGGAACTGTTTTTTTAGGACTTTTACTACACGACTTTTTCTCAGGATTTTTTCAGGATTTTTTTTATGACGTTTTTTAAGGAATATTATCCGGACTTTTTTTGGACTTTTTCAGGATCTATTTCAAAACTATTTTCAAGACTTTTTTTCAGGATTTTCTTCAGGGCTTTTTAGGGACATTTTTGGGGATTCTTTTTTGGGACTCTTTAAATGAACTTTTTTCGGGGTTTTTTAAACAACTTTTTCTGAACTTTTTCAGGATTCTCCTTTCAGAAAGTTTTAGGGTTATTTTCAGGATTTTCTTTTAGGACTTCGTTTCAAGTCATTATTTTCAGGACTGTTTTTCCAGGAGTGTTTTTTTCAGGACTGTTTTTTAGGACTTACTTCACGACGTTTTCTCAGGATTTTGTCAGGAATTTTTTTAGGACATTTTTGAAGGACTGTTTTCAGGACTTTTTTGGACTTTTTAGAACCTATTTCGAAACTATTTTCAAGACTTTTTCACAAGATTTTCTTCGGGGCTTTCTCGGGACATTTTTGAGGATTCTTTTTTAGGACTCTCTAAATGATTTTTTCTTCATAACTTTTTGAGGATTTCTTTTTCTGAATTTTTTCAGGATTCTCTTTTCAGAAAGTTTTAGGGCTATTTTCAGGATTTTCTGTTAGGACTTCTTTTCAAGTCATTATTTTCAGGACTGTTTTCCAGAACTGTTTCTTCAGGATTGCTTTTCAGGAATGTTTTTTTATGACTTTTACCTCACGACTTTCTCTCAGGATTTTGTCAGGAATTTTTTTAGGACATTTTTGAAAGACTGTTTTCAGAACTTTTTTGGAGTTTTCAAGGCCTTTTTAAGGACCTATTTCAAAACTATTTTCAAGACTTTTTTACAAGATTTTCTTCGGGGCTTTCTCTGGACATTTTTGAGGATTCTTTTTTGGGACTCTCTAAATGATTTTTTCTTCATAACTTTTCTCGGGATTTTTTTAAGAACTTCTTTTTCTGAATTCTCTTTTCATAAAGTTTTAGGGCTATTTTCAGGATTTTCTTTTAGGACTTCTTTTGAAGCCATTATTTTCCAGACTGTTTTTCAGAACTGTTTTTTTCGGACTTTCACTTTACTTTTCTCAGGATTTTGTCAGGAATTTTTTTAGGACGCTTTTGAAGGACTGTTTTTCAAGGCTTTTTCTTCGGGACCTATTTTCAAGACTTTTTTCAGGATTTTCTTCGGGATATTTTTTAAGGATACTTTTTTGGGACTTTCTAAAGAACTTTTTCTTCATGACTTTTTTCGGGATTTAGAATTAATTCATTGTAATAAACATTTTCTAACAGTAGCATTTATACATTTATATAAGTTTAACTATAAAGTTGTTACAATTGTGTTGTATAATCGAATTTTACACTTTCTACGGCTCTACACAAATTCCCACTTTAGCGCAATTGTGTTGTTTTCGTGTAATGCAAATAGCAAATCATGGACTGTTAATTTTTATTCCAGAAATTGCAATTAACATATTCACTTTCACAGTACCAGCTTGCACAATGAATTTAAAGAATGCCGATCTCTCCTCAATTTTTAGAATTAAATAATAAAATTCAAGCTTGCTGCAGATAATTTGAATAATTTTAATTGAATCAAAATTTCATGGATGATATTTATTACACAGCAATCTACGTAATTACGTAATTATTACACTGCAGTCAATCTACGTAATGACGTAGATTGCAGTGTAATAATTATCCCTAAAATTTTGATTTTATAAAAACTACTCCTATTTTTTTTTAATTCCATAAAACCGTGACGGCCCTCACCGGGGAAGTCCCGATTCCTTTTATACTGTGTGCTGAGTTTATATGGAAATAAGAAATAACATAACAAAACGGTAGTGGCAGATGACCTCTTAGTCGACGTCAAAAAAAAATTATTCAAATTGTCCATAAATATAAATAAATTAAAATTTTGAAAGATAGAGAGAGAGACAATGTATTTATTGAGACACTTTTACAAATGACTTCAACTGACCAGAGGTCTTTCAGTCTTTAAAATTTGGATTTTATTAAAATTATTTAAATTGTCCGCAGCAAGCTTGATTATTATGACTTCTTCAATTGAGTAATATCTTCATTTATTTGTGAATCTAATCGTTAATAACAGCATTAAATTGTTCCGACAATCATTATATCCACGACCATAAATCTGTCGGAAGATTTACTAAACATATTACATAATTGTTAATGGCCGTTTGTTAATAAAATTCCCACACAATCATATGCACAGCTTCATCATCATCGCTTTAAGACAGCCGACACGCTTTCCTAAGACTGTTCAAAAATTTCGTTCGGCCCATTACTATTCTCCTCCGTATCTAAAATCTGGAGAAATTGGAACAGTAATTACTTCCTACGTTATTAATCATAATAACGCTTCAAATTTTTGTATAACACAATCGCACTGATTGTTCCGAAAAAGCTATCATTTTTGCCGTTCATGCGAATTCCTTTAAGTTGCAACATACAACAATTTCGGCCACAGACAATTTCTTTCTAATTGTGTAACTGTGCTCCATATGTGATGTCATTGTTTTTTTTTTTTTTAGTTCGATGTTAGTGAAATATTATGGGTTTTAACATATAAATTAAGTAAATTTGTAACTTATTTTCCAAATAAGAGGAACACTGTTCATAACGCCAACACTAATAGTATATTTGGGTAATCTACCAATTACGCAAATGGGGCCAGTTTCGAAGGACCGATAAATCTCTCCAGTTATTTCCCGACGAATTTGTTTAATTAATTTAAGTGGGCGCGAGTCGTGGCCAGTCGTCGTAAAATCCACTCGGATTCCTCGAAGGCGCATCCAGAATTTTAATGATTTTGAGCTGATTCGTTACAACACTGTCGAGTAGAAAGTTATATAACGATCGACCCTCGTATCATTCACCATCAGGAATAATGGCGCCGTTAATTTCCACTTTTATTTGCCTTTGTGTTTCCGGCCAGTGCGAGAAATCGTGAGCGAAATCATCATAATAAATAATTTATTTGCAATCTGTTGTTATATAAAAAGCATTTAATTGTGATGGCTGGTTTGGAGATAATTACAGTTAGCCATAAAAAAAATATATAGTTTAGGAAGCATCATTCTTTGAAAATAAATTTTGTTTTTTTTAAATTCAACATTTTTTTTGCGAGTTCCGATTTTTTTTAAATCTTAATAAATATTGATCGTGCAGGTAAAATTTTACAAAAATGTTATTTAGTTTAGAAAACATCATTCTTTTAAAATAATTTTGGTTTTTGAAAATCCAACAATTTTCTTGCGAGTTGCGAATTTTTAGATTGTAGAATTATACAACGAAAAAAAATGAAATAAATATTGATCGTGCAGGTAAAATTTTACAAAAATCTTGTTTTGTTTGGGAAACATCATTCTTTCAAAATAATTTTGGTTATTAAAAATCCAACAATTTTCTTGCGAGTTGCGAATTTTTTTAAATTCTAAATTTTGTTTTGTCGAAGTAACAAGGAATAAAAAAGTGATATAAATGTAAATCGTGCAGGTAAAATTTTATTTAGGTAAGAAAACATCATTTTTTCAAAATAATTTTGGTTTTAAAAAATCCAACAATTTTGTTCTGTGTTGCGTACTTTTTAAAATTCTAAATTTTAAATTGTCGAATCTACATCGAAAAAAGTGAAATAAATATAGATCGAGCAGGTAAAATTTTACAAAAATGTTATTTAGTTTAGAAAGCATCATTCTTTTAAAATAATTTTGGTTTTTGAAAATACAACAATTTTCTTGAGAGTTGCGAATTTTTTAAAATCTTAAATTTTAAATAGTCGAATTACACAACGAAAAAAATTAAAATAAATATTGATCGTGCAGGTAAAATTTTACAAAAATCTTGTTTAGTTTAGGAAACATCATTCTTTCAAAATAATTTTGGTTATAAAAAATCCAACAACTTTCTTGCCAGTTGCGAATTCTTTTAAATTCTAAATTTTATATTGTCGAATTAACAAGGAAAAAAAGTGATATAAATATAAATCGTGCAGGTAAAATTTTATTTAGTTAAGAAAACATCATTCTTTCAAAATAATTTTGGTTTTAAAAAATCCAACAATTTTGTTCTGTGTTGCGTACTTTTTAAAATTCTAAATTTTAAATTGTCGAATCTACATCCAAAAAAGTGAAATAAATATAGATCGGGCAGGTCAAATTTTACAAAAATGGTATTTAGTTTAGAAAATATCATTCTTTTTTGAAAATCCAACAATTTTCTTGCGAATTAATTTTTTTTAATTCTAGGTTGAGGCTTGCCGACATTCGAACGAAAGCAAAAATGATATAAATGTAAAATGCATAGATGAAACTATACAGAAATTTAATTCAGCTCAAGAAATGCCATCTGTAATTTTGGTTTTTGAAAATCCTGCAATTTTCTGGTGAATTGCGATTTTTTTTAATTCAAGGCTTGCCGACATTCGAACGACAAAAAATATGATATAAATGTAAAACACATAGATAAAACTCTACGAAAATTTAATTCACCTCAAGAAATTCAATCTGTAATTTTGGTTTTTGAAATTATTTTTGAAAAAAGCTAGAATCGTCTAATTATTACAATGATCATTTACAAGTCGACTACTTATCACCAGAAGCCGTAAAGGATGTTTGTTGTGTTTATTATTTTTTTCTTCAGTCGGGTGTCCGAGTTTCAATTGTTTTCCCAGTTATCTTTTGGCGGTTTGGAAAATGTCTATCCTCAAAATGTGTGTTCAAGTGTGATTATGTCGAAATCTGGGGTAGGGGAGTTTGCAAATTTGTCTAGAAATACAAAGCTCAATGTATTTTGACTGATTTTGAAAAGATTAAAGTTCGTTTCAATTGATTTTCTATTGTTTTTTTTTGGCAATTTGGAAAATGTCTGTTCTCAAAATGCATGTTCAAGTGTGATTATTTCGAAATCTGGGGTGGAGATGTTTGCAAATTTGTCTACAAATACAAATCTCAATGTATTTTGACTGATTTTGAAAAGAGTAGAGTTGGTTTTAATTGTTTTTTTTTTTATTTTTTTGTGATTTGAAAAATATCTGTCCTCAAAATGTGTGTTCAAGTGTGATTATTTCGAAATCAAGGATAAGGGTCTTTCCAATTTTTTCTAGAAATACGAAGCTCAATGTATTTTGACTGATTTTGAAAAGATTAAAGTTTGTTTCAATTGATATTCTGTTTTTTTTGGCAATTTGGAAAATGTCTATTGTCAAAATGCATGTTCAAGTGTGTTTATTTCGAAATCTTGGGTAGAGGTGTTTGCAAAATTGTCCAGAAATACAAAGCTTAATGTATTTTAAGTGATTTTGAAAAGACTAGAGTTGTTTTTAATTGTTTTTCTATTTTTTTGTGATGTGGAAAATATCTGTCCTCAAAATGTATGTTCAAGTGTGATTATTTCGAAATCAAGGATAGGGGTGTTTCCAATTTTTTCTAGAGACACAAAGCTCAATGTATTTTGAGTGATTTTGAAAAGATTAAAGTTTGTTTCACTTGATTTTCTATTTTTTTTTGGCAATTTGTAAAATGTCTATTCTCAAAATGCATGTTCAAGTGTGTTTATTTCGAAATCTGGGGTGGAGGTGTTTGCAAATTTATCTAGAAATACAAATCTCAATGTATTTTGTGTGATTTTGAAAAGACTAGAGTTGGTTTTAGTTATTTTTCTATTTTTTGCGATATGGAAAATATCTATCCTCAAAATGTGTGTTCAAGTGTGATTATTTCGAAATCTGGGGTGGGAGTGTTTATACATTTTCTAGAAATATAAAGCTCGATCTATTTTAAGCTAGTTTGGAAAGTTTAGAGTGTGTTTCAATTGTTTTTCTATTTTTTTGTGGTTTAGAAAATGTCTATCCTCAAAATGTTTGTACAAGTGTAATTATTTCAAAATCTGGGGTAGAGATTTTTGCAAATCGTTCTAGAAATATAAACTTCAACTATTCTGAGTGAGTTTAAAAAGTTTACAGTTTGTTTCAATTGTTTTTCAATTTTTTTATGCGGTTTGGAAAATGTTAATTCTCAAAATGCTTGTTCAAGTGTGATTAGTTCAAAATCTGGGGTGGTGTGTTTCCAAATTTGTCTAGAAATACAAATTTCAATTTATTTTGGGTAAGTTTAGGAAGTTTTAGAGTTTGCTTCAATTGTTTTTCTATTTTTTTTTTGCGGTTTGAAAAATTTCTCTCCTCGAAATGTGTGTTCAAATGTGATTATTTTGAAATCTGGGGTGGGAGTGTTTGTAAATTTTCTAGAAATATAAATCTCTATCCATTTTAAGGGAGTTTTGAAAAGTTTAGAGTGTGTTTTAATTGTTTTTCTTTTTTTGGCGGTTTGGAAAATGTCTCTCCTTAAAATGTCTATTCAAGTGTGATTATTTCAAAATTTGGGGTAGTGGCGTTTGCAAATTTATCTAGAAATGCAAAGTTCAATCTATTTTGAGCAAGTTTGAAAAGGTTAAGGTTTGTTTCAATTGTCTTTCATTTTTTTTTTGCAATTTAAAAATGTTTATCCTGAAAATGTGTGTTTAGGTGTGATTTTTTCGAAATCTGGGGAAGGGGAGTTTGCAAATTTGTCTCGAAATACAAAGTTTAATAGTGATATTGAAAAGTTTAGAGTTTGTCTAATTTGTTTTTTATATTTCTTTTGCAGTTTGAAATTCCTTCTCTCCTTCCTTAAAATGTGTGTTCAAGTGTGATTATTTTCAAATCTTGGGTAGGGGTGTTAGCAAATTTATCTATAAATACAAAATTCAATCTGTTTTAAGTGATTTTCAAAAATTTAGAGTTTGTTTCAATTGTTTATTTAATTTTTTTGGTGGTTTGGAAAATGTCTCTCCACAAAATGTGTGTTCAAGTGTGATTATTTCGAAATATGGGGTAGGGGTGTTTGCAAATTTATCTAGAAATGCAAAGTTCAATCTATTTTGAGTATGTTTAAAAAGTTTAGAGTTTGCTGCAATTGTTTTTCTTTATTTTTTGCGTTTTGAAAAATGTCTCTCCTCAAAAGGTGTGTTCAAGTGTGATTATTTCAAAATCTGGTGTAGAAGTGTTTGCAAATTTATCTATAAATACAAATTTCAATCAATTTTAAACGAGTTTGAAAAGTTTAGAGTTTGTTTCAATTGTTTTTCATTTTTTTTGCGGTTTGAAAAATGTCTTTCCTCAAAAGGTGTGTTCAAGTGTCATTATTTCGAAATATGTTGGTGGGGTTTTTGCATTTTCTTTTTTAGAAAAATAGTACAATGCATTTTGAGTGATTTAAAAAAATCACAGTTTGTTTCAATTGTCTTTCAATTTTTTTTTTGCGGTTTGGAAAATGTCCATCCTCAAAATGTGTGTTCAAGTGTGATTATCTCTAAATCTGGGGTTGAGGTGTATTTTTCTAGAAATATAAAGTACAATCTATTTTGAGTAAGTTTGAAAACTTTAGAGTTTCTTTTAATTGTCTTTCTATTTTTTTTGCGGTTTGAAAAATATCCATTCTCAAAATATATTTATCAATAAACAAAATAATCGATTAATCCAATAATAAAATCATTCATTTATCGAATAATCAAGTAAACAAACAATCGATTAATCGATTCATCAAATGATCGATTATTCAAGTTATCGATTAATTGATTATTTTTCGGGTAAAAATAAATAAAAAAAGAGAAAACTGGATTTTATTCTTTAATTAAATATTAAATACTTAAGTTGATTAATTAATTAACTTAATTTATTAACATCATCGATTTATCAAATAACTAAATAAACAAACAATCGATTAATTGATTAATCAAGTTATCGATTAATTGATTATTTTTCGGGTAAAAATAAAAAAGAGAAACCTAGATTTTATTCTTTAAATTAATATTTGTATCTAATGCATTTGCGCTAAAATATTTTATGTCCTAACGACCCCTCCCAAAATTAAATCCTCAGTGCGCCACTGGTATTGACATTTTGAAACTAAGTAATCATATTCTTAAGTTGATTAATTAATTAACTTAATTTATTAAAATCATCGATTTATCGAATAACTAAATAAACAAACAATCGAATAATCGGATAATCAAGTTATCGATAAATTGATTATTTTTCTGGTAAAAATAAAAAAGAAAAAACTGGATTTTATTGTTTAAAGAAATATTTATATCTAATGCATTTGCGCTAAAATATTTTGTGTCCTAACGACCCCTCCCAAAATTAAATCTTTAGTGCGCCACTGGTATCGATATTTTGAAACTAAGTAATCATATACTTAAGTTGATTAATTAACTAACCCGGTACCTTCTATTTACAATAATCATTGGTGTAGTGCGTTTTCTTGATTTTAAGTATAGGCAACACAATTAACGCCAAGCAAAATATATTCTTAATTATTTGAACAATAAATCCTCTCATGCATCTTGTCCGCAAATAAGGACGTTTACAATAGTTAGTTACAACAACTGATGTGACTGAAGGGCACCTACCAAAGTAAAAAGAAAAGAATAGTTAGTATATTTTAATGTTTACAAACAACAATTATAGTTTCTTTGCTATACACTCTTTAGTTTAATTAGCACCGTAAGAATAACTGGCAAAATAGTTGGCACTACTGCTAAATGTACCTTCAAAATTGCTAACTTCAGACGAAAACTACCATTGGTGGCAGTTGAACGTTCATTAAGTGTCTTATATGTATTGCTGTACATCTCTAGACAATAAACATTATTATGTTGTACAGTAAATGTTACAATTTGACAAATTGAGAGCAAGTGAAGTAATAAAATAATATCTTTCTTGCCAATTTTTTTTTTGGTCTAGCCGTTAACCATTCAGCCACTGTTGCCAAACTTAAGAAAGTGAAAACCCGTCGTATTTTTCACTTTCTTAAGTTTGGCAACAGTGGCTGAATGGTCAACGCCCAAGCCAAAAAAAAAATAATATTAATAATACCTTTCTTGCCAAACTTATTTTTTTGTCTAGGAGTTAACCATTTAGTCACTGTTGCCAAACTTAAGAAAGTGAAAAACCGTCGTATTTTTCACTTTCTTAAGTTTGGCAATAGTGGCTGAATGGTCAACGCCCAAGCCAAAAAAAAAATAATATTAATAATATCTTTCTTGACAAACTTTTTTTTTTAGTTAGGCGTTAACCATTCAGTCACTGTTGCCAAACTTAAGAAAGTGAAAAACCGTCGTATTTTTCACTTTCTTAAGTTTGACAATAATGGCTGAATAGTCAACGCCTAAGCCAGAAAAAAGTTAATATCAATAATATCTTTCTTGCCAAACTTTTTTTTTGATCTAGGCGTTAACCATTCAGTCACTGTTGCCAAACTTAAGAAAGTGAAAAATACGACGGTTTTTCACTTTCTTAAGTTTGGTAATAGTGGCTGAATGGTTAACGCCTAAGCCAAAAAAAAAATAATATTAATAACACGTTTTTGCCAAACTTATTTCTTTTGTTCTAGGCGTGAACCATTCAGCCAAACTTAAGAAAGTGTAAAACCGTCGTATTATTCATTTTCTTAAGTGGCAATAGTGGCTGAATTGTCAACGACTAAGTCACAAAAAAATTAATATTAATAACTTCTTTCTCGCCAAACTTATTTTTTTGGTCTAGGCGTTAACCATTCAGCCACTGTTGCCAAACTTAAGAAAGTGAAAAACCGTCGTATTATTCACTTTCTTAAGTTTGGCAACAGTGGCTGAATAATTAACGCCTAAGCAAAAAAAAATTCAAGGTCAAATCCAGAACACGTACTTGAGTTTAATTACATTCATTGTTTAACACCGTATATCAGACGTGAAATTATGATTTTATCCGCCCTTAAAATTGTAAATTAAATAACTCAAATTTACATCAATTAAACACAACATAAACTATTTACACCGCAATTTTCTTAAGAACCAAATTTTCTACTACAAATTCTGTTAATCACAATATTAAATACGAAACAAACTACATCTACGAGTACTGTACCATCTACTTTATTTACATCTACACAACGTGTAATTCCGGCATTGTACTGTAAACCGGAACTACTTCTACATCTGAGCTTCGAGCATCGATAAGACTAGTTGCCGAAGACATTAATAGTGTGTATAAAGTGTATGTACCTTACTCACTCTACTCACTTCTTTTAAGAGTTCCCTCAGTTTGTCCAATCTGTCCATCTTGCCTCTGGTCGGAAGGTACCTCGCTTCGGTGGAATCGCTGGTGAGCAGGACGAGGGCCAAGAGGACGCAGAAGGTGGTCGCGATCATTTTGTGGGAAGTCATGTTCGTTCGAATTTGGGATAATAAGCTGAAAAGAGAAAAAGGGAGAAGATTAATTACAGATGTTAATTTGGCAATATAAATGGATGCGAGACAGCGCCACCTAGGGGGGGTAATTAAAAAAAATTGATAAATAAACTGGTGCTTCCGCTCTCACACACCTCCATGAAATGTCCTTATCCTTTTCCAACGTTTTAAAGCGTTGGAAACATGTACCGGTTATATTATTTGGTTGGAATATGGAATATCGGTCATTTTTAACAATAAAAATTGTAAAGCGAAAAACTTTTAGGGGGGGGGGGGTAATTACCCGATTACCCTCCCTTTGAAACCGCCCCTATTCGTAGAGGAGGGTAAGGCAGAAACGCCGCTGGTGTTGCAAGAAGTAAATATTCCTCTGCTGTTTTGATCAATTTTTTTTCCTTAACCTCCTCGCCGACCATCCACGACCCGCCGCTGTCACGTGACCTTCAACATGAGTGTTATTTATGTATCTAGAGAGAGAGAATACATTTATTGACACCAACAGGCAATTGAACAGAGGTCTTTCAGCCTCCTTTTATATATCTAATTTATCAAGTTTTAAGAATGTGTAATTTTTTTGTTATTATTTAATTTCGCAGCGTCAGGCGCGAATTTTAAATTTTCGCGTTGGCTTACAGTTTTCTTTTCGCGCAGGTGTTGGTAACTCTTTTTAATTTTAAGTGCTTTTCGGTGAAGGAGTTCGCAGATTTGATTCCTCAGAAGGGAGTGTTTGTCGTCGCGCTTGACACCTGTAGCTCCAAATACTTGAAAACGTGTAATTTTTATCGACAACCCCAAAACTGCAATTTATTATGATACAATAAATTACAGGCCACTGCATACAAAAGGTCTGGAAACTTTATTACAACAAATAACAGACTACTGCACACAAAATGTCTGGACAATTTATTACAACAAATAACAGCCTTCTGTACACAAAATGTCTGGATAATTTATAACAACAAATAACAGACTACTGCACACAAAAGATCTGGCTGTTTAAGAAGGTAAAAGGAATCGTTCAGTAAGTGTTCAAATTTAAATACAAGCAAGAATAATAGTGTATCACCCAAAGGTATGCCTGCTTAAGAAGTTAGAAGGAATCGTTTAGTTCAAATTTAAATACAACCACAAAAAATAGTTTACGTATCACCCACAAGTGTCCATCCGAACATCCTGGAGCACAGGATAGCAGAAGCGTGTTGCAGTGTAAATTAAATTCCGTACGTTCAGCCAGAACCTGTCAAAATTGTGTCACGGGTCAATCTAGCGGTCTCCACGGCAGTCCGTTTCGAGACTCTTGTAACAGGGTATCAGAATATTCGAAGGAGGACATTTACGGAAAATCGTTACTACCTTCAACAGCGAGGATAATTTCATAATTGTTCCAGAGGGACTTCGAGGTACTCCTTGCGGAGTTTGGTGTATCAGGATAGCAGAAGTATTAAGCGTAGATTTGCTCCAGAACGTATTTTAAGGGTTGCAAACTGGATGAATATTAATGGATAAGGGATGCTAGGTAGTCCTTGTAGAGTTTTGATTATCAGGATTGCAGACATACTGGGAAGAGCTTTTATGGTCTTAAAGGAAATCATACAGAAGATTTCGAGATCTACAAATATGAGTCTTACAAAGTCTAGAATTTCTTTTTGTATCACCACAACATTAAAGTGTTAATTTTACTTTTAGTTGGGATAAACTTAACAGACCATCAACCTAGTTTGTATGGATCCGTATTTTAAAGACTGTTTAGTCTTGTAACCTGGAATTTTATTATGATTGTAAATGAGAATTATTTAAGAACTAATGCGTATATATATTCACACTTTTGGTCTGGTTATATACGAATTAGTCCTTAAATATTTTTTTTACAAATAATACCTCATTTACATTAATTAAAACTTCGTAAATTGTGGGAATCAATTCACATATAAACTCTGAAGTTATAAATATAAATAACTATGATACTATTAAATCGGAGAAAGTAACATGATGGATACATTACCATTTTATTCTGTTGAAAAAGAAATATACGAGATCTAACCTTAATAACAATGAAATATTTCAATACACACTGAAAGTATAGTTTAGAATTATAACAAAGACAAACTAAATCAAATTAATAAAGAACCGTAATTAGCAAACCCGATAATAGAATACGCTGACAGATAAAAAAAATCCTTCTGTTGCTGAATGTAATTCCCATTAAGATTTATTATTTCTTTTTTTAACTTGATTCTGGTGGCCTAGTGAGTAGAGCTCCTGCTCACGGGCCTCGTGGTCGTGGGTTCGAATCCCATCCGTGCGGTCACATTTTCTATATGAAGAAGTGGCCGTGCGGGTCCATGGATATCCCGTGTATGCCCCCCCCCCCCCAACTTCCTTCATTATATATATATATATATATATATATATATATATATATATATATGTAAATGGTGATTGTATTATATGGGTAATTCTACTAGTTTTCACCGATGCAAAAAAATCGAGGTCCTTGGATTTTTTCAAACTTTGGGAGATGGATTGTAGTGTCGAAAAACTAAGTTTTCTCAAATTTCAGCTTCCCGGATATTAAACTTACAATTTGAGGTGTGAATTACGATTTTTGAAAGATCAGCATTTTCACGAAATCTTATAATTTCCAATTTTTAAACCTACCTAACTTTTTTGTTCTAAAGATTTTGAGTTGAAATTTTGACAGTGTACTTCGGAAATGTTTTGAAAGATTCTCTGAGAGTTTGATGTTGACAAATGTAGAGGTAACAAAAATACAGCGGTTCAAATTTCGTTATTTTGGGGAAAATAGCCGAGATACCAAATTTTAAACTTACATAACTTTTTCTTGAATGCATATTTTCAGCGGAAATTCAATAAGTATACTCTATGAATGTTTCTGAAAAACTTCTGAAAGTTTGGTGCGAAAAAATTGAGAGACACCCGAAATACAATGGTTTAAATATACGTATTTTATCGAAAATCGCTAAAACTGACATGTTCAAAACCACGTAACTTTTTTCTACCTGAATATTTTGAAATGAAATTTGGAGAAACTACTTTTGAAATGTTCCGAAAGAACCCCTAAAATGTTTGTTCCAGGGAATTAAGGGATTAGACGGTAAAGATAGAGCAACGAGAATATCGATTGAATTTTTGTGTTATTTTCACAACAGTTTCAACATACAAACATTTTAAATTAATTTATGGATGTTTTTTTTATTGTTTTCAAATCAATTATACTGGTACATTTAAGGTTACACTCTTTCTCTCATCATCCATAGAAATAATTTTTATATCTAATGTATTATTTCCTCTTGGTATAAAACAATGGTGTTTCCTGGTTTGTGGTATGGTCTTGATATCAGAGAATCTTATGCCTCGTGAATGTATTGTAGCTGGAGATCCTGGAAGCCATACAATTTGTGTTTGCGAAGAACATATAAAATTAAAGCTATCTTCAATTTACCAAACTGCGAAAATCTCCAAATGCTCCTCATTGTTCTGGTGCTCAAAAAAATAAAACTAAAATTTTCAAAAATCCATATCTCCATTAAAAACTGTGAAATTTCCAAAAACCAAATTGATTTTGAATTAGCTATACTTCGACCATTGAGGATATTTTTAATTGAATTTTGTCGGCTCGTTTTATATTTGTTCTGCGATGTTTTCATTCAAGTGCTCAATAAAATAAAACTAAAATTTTCAAAAATCCATATCTTCATTAAAAATTGTTGAAATAACAAAAACCAAATTGATTTTGAATAAGCGATACTTCGACCATTGAGGATATTTCTTATGGAATTTTGTCGGCGCGTATTATGTTTGTTCTGCGATGTTTTCATTTAAGTGCTCAGAAAATTAAAACGAAAATCTTCAAAAATCCATATCTCTATTGAAAATTGTTAAATTTACAAAAACTAAATTGATTTTGAATTAGCTATTCTTCGGTCATTGAGGATATTTTTTATGGAATTTTGTCGGCGCATTTTATATTTGTTCTGCGATATTTTCATTCAAGTGCTCAAAAAAATAAAACTAAAATTTTCAACAATCCATATCTTCATTTAAAATTGTTGAATTTACAAAAACCAAATTAACTTTGAATAAACGATTCTTCGACCATTGAAGATATTGTTTAAGGAATTTTTTCTAAGCGTTTTAAATTTTTTTCTGCGATGTTTTCATTCAAGTGCTCAAAAAATAAAACTAAAATTTTCAAAAATGCATATATCCGTTAAAAATTGTTGAATTTATGAAAACCAAATTAATTTTGAATAAACTATTCTTCGACCATTGAAGATATTGTTTTAAGGAATTTTTTCTACGCGTTTTATATTTTTTTCTGCGATGTTTTCATTCAAGTGCTCAAAAAATTAAAACGAAAATCTTCAAAACTCCATATCTCTATTGAAAATTGTTGAATTAAAAAAAAACAAATTGATTTTGAATTAGGTATACTTCGGCCATTGAGGATGATTTTTCATGGAATTTTGTCGGCGCGTTTTATATTTTTTCTGCGATGTTTTCATTCAAGTGCACAAAAAAAAAACTAAAAGTTTCAAAAATTCATATCTCGATTAAAAATTATTGAATTAACAAAAACCAAATTTATTTTGAATAAGCGATACTTCGACCATTGAGGATATTTTTTAAGGAATTTTTTCTCGGCGTTTTAATTTTTTTTTCTGCGATGTTTTCATTTAAGTGCTCAAAAAACTAAAATTTTCACAAATTCATATCGCCATTAAAAATTGTTGAATTAACAGGAATCTAATTGATTAAATTAATTAAATAAGCGATACTTCGACCATTGAGGATATTTTTTAATTTTTTCTAGGCGTTTTATATTTTTTTCTGCTATGTTTTCATTCAAGTGCTCAAAAAATTAAAACGGAAATCTTAAAAAATCCATATCTATATTGAAAATTGTTGAATTTACAAAAACTGAATAGATTTTGAATTAGCAATACTTCGGCCATTGAGGATGATTTCATATGGAATTTTGCTTGCATTTTTATATTTTTTTCTGCGATGTTTTTGTTCAAGTTCCTATACTTTTAATATGTGGTTTCGGTGGGACACATTGTATATATTTTTATAAAAAAGCAATGAAGAATTAAATTATTTATAAAATTGTGGTATTAATATAATCTCAGCTACCACCATCACCTGTTCAATTTTTTTTTAATCGCTATACCAAACAAATCAGCCTCTTTAATTTTCTTATTTTTATTTATTCACGAAAAATTGCTAAAGTTAAAACGTTGTATATTTATAAGGTGTGAGCCACGGAATTTTGTTTCTGAGTTGGGCTTGCATGAGAGAGAGAAACAGAACAGTTATGTCTGAGATTAATTCATTTTTTTAAGTCTAATTCAATTGAACTAATAATAATATTCGACATACCTCATTTACCTCACAGCCAACTCTGAAACAAAATTTTGTGGCTTACTATTATCTATAAAACCATATTATTGGTGTAATTTTGTTTTATCAGTACGCCAAACAAATCGGCGTTTTTAATATTATTATTTTTGGAAAATTTAAAAGGTTTTCAAATAAAAACGATGAAGAGTTAAATTATCTAAAAAAATGTATTATTATTAACTCTTAAATGACAAATTCCGAAATTCGTAACAGCAAAGAATAAATATATCTCATACATTTCCCGGCGCATGCACCATAAGCTATTCGCATAAATGAGCACACTTTAGTTATCTATAAAGCGATGCTTGCAATAGTTGTAAACTAGTTCGTTATCCAAGAGTTCAAATTTCAGCGTTCACCATATTTATTCAATTATTTTTATCTTTCAACCAAATAAACAGGCATTTTTAAATAATATTATTTTGTTATTAGAAATTGGCGGTGGCACTTGAAAAATTTAATTCAATTAAAAGCAACTGTTCTATGTTATCTTTCTTCATCATTTGTATAAAAAAATTGTAAAATTTATCATATTTAAAACAAATTTGGGCAAAAACAATTTTTTTTCAAGCGCCCATGAAATATGTTTATATACAAAAGATGATAAAGATATCTTTATTATTTCATTATTTATTATATTTAAAACAACTTTGGACAGAAACAAGAAACGGTTATTTTATTTTAATTTCATTATTAGTTTTTGATAAATGGGCTCACAGGCACAAAAGTTTCTTCTCCAAAAATTGTCGGAATCGTCTCTAGGGACCTCAAAATGGATATTACCGTAAAAAATTGAATAGCGATAAGAACAATCGAATAAAACGATGATCGTGATAGTTGAAATTATATAAATTGCACCATTTTTGTAGATAATTCAATTTTCCGTCACTTTAATTTAAAGAATTTCTTATTTCAGCCACAATTTTTTTATAAAAAATTACATTTTCGAAAGCTTAAAGTAGTGGCGGAAATATGGTATTATAACGGTAATATATTCTTATAAACAATTCAATTACACAAATATTTTATTTCACTAATTTTTCATAAATATTAAAAATTATAAAAAATTTATTTGTTTGTAGTAGCGATAAAAAAATGTAATTTCTAGGTGATGATATCTGAATTTATAGCAATAATACCGTTATGTAAATAATTCAATTCTCCGTTGCTTTTTATGGAATTAAATTGAAAAACAATTTCCTGTTTAGAATGTATATAAATTAAATGATTTTGAATTTTATCAAATATACAAAATTAAAGTTATTGATTTTTATTATGAACAATAAAACATGTTTTAACACTTAAAAACACTTTCTAGCGTTGTGTGTTTGATTGATCATACAAAAACATGTATAATGAAGTAGAAGCATAACAAATAAAAAAAAAATTGTTTTGTTTTTTGGCATAGGTTTGGCATAGAAAATATTTATATTATAACAAATGAAACTAGAACTGAGTTAAGAAATCGACCACTAAAATTAATGTTTGACTATCGTTTGACTTTTAATTTTTCAATTTATTTCTAAGAATCCAAACTTTTCAATTCGTTCCTATCGGTTGCATTTTTGTGACCAAAAATTCCTTTTACAGTGCCCATAAAAATGTATTTTTGTGTTTAATTTAATAAGCCCTAATTCATATATCTTATAAAATAGTTTAGCTGATAGTTCTTCAAAGTTCATGCTCACATCTATGAAATAAAATCCTGAGAGGGAAGAACCCCAAAAGGAGTATTTTGCAAGATACAAAGATTTAAACCTTAACTAACATGTTTGATGATGTTTGTAATTGCAAATTATATTAAATAAATTTAAAAAAAAAAAAAAAACTTCGAATGCAATCGACTTGCACAATTATATATTTGAAAATATTATCTTATATTTGCGCATATTTATGCAAAAATAGTTATATACAATAATAGATAATCAAAGCTTGCATTTTTATAATTAATATTGATCAAATGTATAATAAGGACAACTCATATATGAGCGATTAATAAAAGAAAATTAAGCTTTTAAAATTTTTCAAAAATCAGAAGAAAAATGTCTCACCTGTTTGCGTAACTGTATGAAGAATCTAGGATGTAGTATATTGCTTGCACTGAGGATGGCTGTATCTATATATATGCTCTAATTGCTTCCAGGGCAAAAACCAAACTATCAACTAACCGCAGATTGGGATAGTTTTCCCTTATATACCCCCAGTAGGAGATGGAAAATAAGCGTGGGCAGAAGATATAAAATCATGTCCTACTTATGACCGAAAATCCATGCGTCGCGACGCCGATTCGCGGACGGCGACGCCGCGCCACCCCAAAACCTCCCACACAACCGGCATCGACACTTTTACGTTACATTTAACACAAAGCAACCGAATTGATGTCCTAATGATAGTAATAAGGGCGCAAATGATGCGTTGAGCGGTATATCACCGTAACAAAGAATAATAGGAAAAAATTGAGCAAATTAAGAGGAAGAAATATCTGGCATAATGGGGTGGAATTTGTCATTGGCTGTAGTCGTAAAGTTTATTATAGCTTTAATCTTGTGATTTACAAATTCATAATTTATCGTCATACACATTTACAAAAAAATGGTGATGTGGCCATCATGTTACTTTCTCCGATTTTGATTGCATAATAGTTATTTATATTTATACTACCATGGTTTATTTTCATAGATCAGATGATACTGACGTTGAAAACGTCAAAGTTATGAATAACAAATTATACTTCCAATTCAAATACTCTTAAAGTATATTCGAAACCTAAAAAAAAACTAATAAATTCTTGAAAAAAGTCCTAAAAATAAGTCTTGATAAATCCTGAAAAAAGTCCTGAAAAAGATTTCTGAAAAAGCCCTGGAAGAGTCCTGGTTGTAAAGTTCTAAAGAGAATACCCGAAAAACGTCTTGAATAAAACAGTCCTGAAAAAACCTGATAAAAAAGTCGTTATAAAACGTCCAGAAAAAGAGTCTGGAAAAAAGTGCTCTAGGAAAGAAATGTCTTGAAAAACAGGTGATTGAAAAAGTCCAGAAAACGGAGTCATCACAAAAAAGAGGTCCTGGAAAAAGACCTGATAAAAAAGCCTATAGAAAAGTACTGAAAAAAAAGTTCGAAAAAAGGCCTTAAAAAGTACTGAAAGAAAGCTTGAAAAACAGTCTAGAAAAAAAGTCCTAAAAAAAGCCTGCAAAGAGTCCTTACAAAGATCCTAGAAAAACCCGAAAAAAGTCGAGAAAATAGTGCTTGCAGAAGTCATGAAAAAAGCCTTGATAAAAGGTATTAAAAAAATCTTGAAGAATTAATCGTGGAAAACGTCTTGAAAAAATAATCTTGATGAAAAATTCTTGAACATAAGGTCCTAGGAAAAGTCCTGATAAAAAGGCCAGAAGAAAAGTACTGAAAAAGCCTACAAAAAAAGTTTGAATAAAGACCTTAAAAAGTCCTGTATAAAGCCTGTGAAATAGTCCCGAAAAAAAGTCCTAAAAAAAGTTATAAAAAAGAGTCCTGAAAGAGATTTCTGACAAATGTCCTGCAAAGTATCCTTAAGAAGGTCTTAAAAAGACCCAGAAAATAGTCGTTAAAAAAAAGGCGTTAAAAAGTCTTGAAAAAATAACCCTGATAAAAAATGCCTAAAAAGGTCCTGAACATAATAGTTTTTAAATGGTCTTGAAAAAAGAGGCCCCAAAAAAAATTCGAAAAAGAAAGGTTCTGCAACAAAAGTCCTGAAAAAAGGCCTCAAAAAAGAGTTCTGATAATAAAGTCTTGAAAAAAGTTCTGAAACAAAAGTTTTGAAAACGTTGTCCTGCAAAAAAAAAATCCCAAAAAGAGTCTTGCAAAAAGCCTAAGAAAAGTCCCTTAAAATAGATCAAAAAAAAAAAAAAATCCATATTAAAAATCCTGAAAAAAAAGTCCCAAGAAAGGCCCCAAACAAAAACTTTTTAAAAGGAGTCTTGTAAAAAGAGCCCTGGAAAAAAATTCTGCAAAAGAAGAGTTCTGAAAAAACGTCGTTAAGAAGGAGCCCTGGAAATAAAGTCTTGAAAAAAGTTCTGAAAAACTCTTAACAAAAGTTTTTAAAAAATTATCCTGCAAGAAAAATCCCAAAAGGAGTCCTGGAAAAGTCATTAAATAATGCTTGAAAAATAATCCTGAAAAAAGTCTCAAAAAGGTCCTGAACAAAAAGTTTTTAAAATAAAGTCTTGAAAAAGAGTCCTCGAAAAAAATTCTAAAAAAAAAAGTCCTGAAAAAACATCGTTAAAGAAGAGTCCTGAAAATATAGTCTTGAAGAAAAGTCCTGCAATAGAAGTCCTAGAAAAAAGTTCTTAAAAAAGACCTAAAAGAAGAAATGAAAATATTCCTGAAAATTTGTCTTGATCTGAAAAATCAATCCTGAAAAAAAGTTGTGAAAAAAGTGCTGAAATTTTGATTTATACTTTCACGATATTTTTTCAATTTAAATCATATTTTAAATGTACATTGAACGTATTGCAGTATTGGATGATTCTGACTTTAAAACGTCAAAATTATGAAAATTATACTTCAAATTCATAAACTCAGTTTATTCAAAAACTTAAGAGATTTCGAAAAAAACTTATTCTTTATAAGTTGTTCATTTTAGCATTCTCTACAATTATTATTAACATAAATTTGCTGTAACTATTATCGTTTTATAATTATAAACCAAAAATTTAAAAAAAATATTTTTTTTTCTCGAATAAAAATGATTTTATGAAAAATGTTTTCGAGCAAAAGATGTTCATTTCTTTGTTGTCTTCAAAGTTTGTTTAAATGTTTTTCTGATATTTTTCATATTTAAGAAAATATTGGCAAAAAACAAAAAACAGTTAAGGTAAACGCTCACTTCCGGTGTACGAAATTTTAGCAAAAGCTTTTCAGTTCTTCAGATTATCAAATAAGACGGATGTTCAAAGTTTCAAATCAATTGCTCTATTAGTTTTTGAGATACAGCGCGCAGACAAAAAAAAATTTGAAAAAAAAATCACGATCACAATAATTTCTCGTACTTCGTAACGGAGAAAGTAAAACATATAATTCTTTAGAGACAAACATTCATCCTTAATAATTATAAACCAAAAATTTAAAGAGATAATTTTTTTTTTCGGGAATAAAAATGATTTTATGAAAAATGTTTTCAAGCAAAAGATGTTCATTTATTTGTTGTCTTCAATATTTGTTTAAATGTTTTTGTGATATTTTTCATATTTAAGAAAATATTGGCAAAAAACAAAAAACAGTTCAGGTAAACACCCACTTCTGGTGTACGAAATTTTATCAAAAGCTTTTTAGTTCAGATTATCAAATAAGACGTATGTTCAAAGTTTCATATCAATTGCTTTATTAGTTTTTGAGATACAGCGTGCACAGACACACACACCCACACACAAAATTTTGAAAACTGTTAACTGTTTCCAAGTTATTAAAAATGTATTCACTATAAATCTATCTAATCTACTTAAGGACTATCATATTATAAAATCACAATCACTTAAAATATAAGCTGGGAATACGGCTTTTTTGTGGGTACATTTAAATCAAGTCCGCCTCCGCATAAAACAGAATACACAACGTAAATTAGTTAATAAATCCGTGATGTAATGCAACCGGTACTAAATATTCATTACAGCTTTCCGAGAAGAATAATAAATCTGCACTAGTGAGGACCATGGATGCTTTTAGTACTCGCACAAATATCCTAAGTATTTCCCCCCAAGCACGATTCTGAATGAATCTTAATTAAATGTAGGATTGTGGGCTCTCGTCGTCCTCATGCATATTAATTAGCTTCATTCTGGATGCTTCAGAATTACAAATCAAAATGCGTTGCTAATAAATAAACATTGAGTTGACTTTACGCTAACTAAAATATCTCGCGGAAGGGCCTAGCTCATACATAATTGCGTCCTTATTTTTCAAGTGGAACTAATTTGGCTTAATGGATTATATTACTAAAGAGTCAATCTGTGCCTCCATAGTAAAACATTTTAAATTTTCTGCATTTACTTAAATTTTATTTGTAATCTATTTTTGAACAGTAAATTACACGTAGAAACGCCAAAGTGGCGGAATCTCTTGCCTGAATGCTGTACTGAATCAAATCCGGGTGGCTTTAACACCGACAAGATATGGGCATTGCCAGCGGCAGCAAATATAACAATAATAATGTAAACATTAAATATTGTTCCCCCATCAGATCACCAAATTACACATTATAAAAAATATAATTCTTTAGAGACAAACATTCATCCTTTATGTAACCCAGTGAAAAATATTATTAGCTGAGTGCAGAAAACAGCCTTAAGATTCATAACATCATCCACCAAATGCGGTTGAGAACAAATCGAGTTCCGAAACTGATTAGATTATATGATGGATCGTATTCTTTAAAGAGCGAGTATTTCGGAATATCGAGTGAGTAAACAGGAGCGGCTTCGGGACGCACTCCTCCGGTTTATCCGGGATCCGCAACATGGTGACGTCTCGGGAAATCTGAGCGGCGTCGCGGCGGCTACCCACGGCGGCGCCAGGCGCTTCCCAAAAAGTGCCAGTATCTTTTCTCTTTCCCACCCCCATCCCGTTTCCATCCCTCTTTTCGCAGTCTTGACCTTACCCCAAATACGCAGTCGATTACAGTTATTGAATTGGTTCTCCCGAAGGACGCGAGAGACTGGAAAAAATATTGCGGAAAAGAGAGAGTAGGTGAACAATTCATAAGAGTTTATGGGTTCTATTTAGGGATTGAGGGTAATATTTCATAAAGAGTTTATTAAAAATGGTGATGTGGCCATCATGTTACTTTCTCCGACTTGATGGTATTATTTATATTTACGCTTTCATGGTTTATTTTCAATTTAAATCATATTTTAAATGTACATCGAGAGGATGACACTGACGTTTAAAACGTCAAAATTATAAAAGATGGAAAAATTATACTTCAAATTCAAAAACTCAGTTTACTCAAAAACTAAAGGGATTTCGAAAAAAACTTATTCTTTAGAAATTGTTCATTTTGTAATTTTCTATAATTATTATTCACTTAAATTTGCTGTAACTATTATCGTTTCATAATTATAAACCAAAAATTTAAAAAAAATTAATAAATTTTTTTCTCGAATAGCAATGATTTTATGAAAAATATTTTCAAGCAAAAGATATTAATTTCTTTGTTGTCTTTAATGTTTGTTTAAAAAATTTTGTGATATTTTTCATATTTAAGAAAATATTGGCAAAAAACAAAAAACAGTTAAGGTAAACACCCACTTCCGGTGTACGAAATTTTACCAAAAGCTTTTCAGTTCTTCAGATTATCAAATAAGACGTATGTTCAAAGTTTCATATCAATTGCTCTGTTAGTTTTTGAGATACAGCGCACACAGACAGACACACACACACACACAGACACACACACACACACACATACACGTCCCGCAATGCTTGTGGCAACCCATGAAATATCCTCAATTGTGGCGCTTTCGTTTAGATGCTGCCCTTTCGCTGCGCTTTTCCGCGCTATTTCTGAATATGTGGTTCATTTTGCTTTACCCTCCATATAAACAAAGTTATTGCAAAAAAACAATTGTGGCAACCGTGCCACAAGTATTGGGAAACGTGAAGTGTGTATCCAGGGTGCCACAAGTGTGGGGAAACATACCGTGTGTAAGAATGGGTTGCCACAAGTATTGCATAACCTACCAGTGTGTGAAAAGCAACGTTGCCGCTGCCAGCAACCTACAATAATTCAATGCATTCTACCTTTAGAACATATTTAACCCTTAAATGCATGGTTATTTAACTAAAATTTGTTTTTATATTATCAATGTACATATTCAGAAAATAATTTATGACAAGCATTCAAAGAATTACTTTATTTTGTGAGTAGGGAATTTGCACAACGACGGCGAACCAGCAGTTCTCAACGCTACGAAATAAAAATAAAGGCACTTTTAATGCGTGTATCATTCACAATTTTTTCTATCGTAATAATAGTTATTTTTGTACGTGCGCAAAATTCGTGTTTTTATTGTTTCGCATGAGAATGTCATTCGAATGCGCCAATAATCATCGAACACGAAATATAAACAATATTTTTGTTAAAATTAGAATACCATACCTAAATATTGAGAATTTAGCGATGCGTCAATACACTTTTTTTCTGACGATTGTAGAAAATAATATTTGTACTTTTGTGATTTATTTTCAATTTAAATAATAAAATTTGACTTTATAATAATATGCTGACATAGTTTCATTGCTTCAAAACTTCGGATATAAAATGTTGTAAAACTTCTGAATCAATTCTAATGAATAGTTTTAATTAAAATAAGACACTAATATATAAAATTTGAAATTTTTGGTATTTAACTCTGATTTTGCATCAAAACCAACGAGTGTTCAGAAATACTCCAGAAATAAGTGTCATATTTTCGATTTTTTTTTAGTTTAGTGGTCATCCAAAAACAGTTGCACTTTTGGTTTTACCGGAAGTTACATCAATTAATTTTTAGTAAATTTATAAAGTTTATATGAGAGACATTTTCAGGACATTTTTCATTTCATTTTTTTATTTGAATGGCAAAATATTATTAGTTTCAAAAAACAACCGACCTTGTTGTGTATTTTTTAGATAGAGCATTTGTAACTACGATGCAATACTATTTTTTCTAGGGTCGCCTAAGGCATTTTTCAAGTAAATTTGACGAAAAATAAGTGGTAGCGTGTCTAAAATATATCGCATAATTTTATAATTAATTTTTTTAAATTAAATTTACCAGATTCAAAAATGCATTGAACTAAAGTTGAATACTTTGTTGCTATAACAATACACTTTTTTACTCTTTATAGATTTTTCTCTGATCCTATTTTTTAAAATTGTATTATTAGAAATTTTTTGAGTCATTTCGTTTAAAAAATAAAACAAACAATGCGTTGCCACAGCAACAAAATAATAAGTGGCAACAAATATCCAACATCATCACTAAATGCATTATTAAATTCCAAAGAACTTGTAAACAAAGATTTTAATATATAATTCATAAAATATTTTATTGGGAACGACATTTAATCGATGAAAATGATATTTTCTCATACCAGATTTACATCCCTTCCTTGCTATTAGTTCAGTGACTTTTTAATTAAATTACTTTACATAAATGGATATTTTACTGTTAATGTGTAAATGTTGTTATGTGTTAATTGCTATTGTGTGTTAGTTTGGACCGGATATTGGGATGTGACGCATTCATTCCACGAATTCGTTTTAAAATTTAAAGGGCGGTCGAAAACAGGTAGTTAACTTGGGGGGTGACGAATGCTAACATCTGCGAAAGATAAAAACATTTGAGGCATGGCATCCACTTCTATACACATTAAAAAATAGATTTTTACTATTGCTATTTAAATTAATAACTTTCTTTAAGTTTTTTGCGGTTTCAAACTGAATTTCATTGGCCATTGTAACGCATGGTAGAGAAATAAATCTTCGATTTTTTATTACGTCCATTTTCTCAATAATACTTTATTCATACATTTCTTGTAAATATTAATATAGAAATAAATACCAATCAATAATAATAACTTACGACAAAAAATAAGTTTTTCGAACAATTTTAAACTGAATATAACATTTACTAAATTATAAATTGGTGGTCAAACAATAGCCTAAATTATACTATTTCAAGTAACGTTTGATTTTGTAAACTTATTTTTACCTGAGCTGTAAATCTTTGAGATAATTTGTTGAGCTAAATTGCCGGAAATAAACAATGAATACCAATATAATATTTAATCAAATTTGTATTGGTTTTGATTTTCAAAAGTAAAGTGATTTTTCTTGGAATAATTAATAATGCACAAATTACGGTATTAAACCTGTACTTGATAATATTAATTGCATCCTCTTGTGCCGTAATAGAGAAAAGACAGAAAAAGATTCAATGGAAATTAATCACAATTTTGTTTTTTTAGTTTTAAAATTTAATTTGATGAAAATGATTGATTCATTACTTTTAGAATAATTTTCCCAATATTATAAACATAGTAAGACATCTGATATCCTATTATTTGAGAATAATTTTTATATGTGTGTTATTTCTTTTCGAATCAGTGGCCTGTTTAGTACAAAGGGTGTAATTATAATAAGCCGTGCATGTCGAAACTGGTTGATCGAACACAAGATGAAAATGAAATAATTAAGAAATAGAATAATTTTCCTCATCATGGGTGTATTAATTCTCAGTAATATTTGATATTATACAGGGTGTTTCAAATTCGAGACTCATCATGGGGATCCCGCTTATTAGAAGAGATAGAGATTATGGCACTTTTGCAGAATTTTATGCTGATTAATAATCCATTGAAAAAAATTACTTCATTTTTTTTTGTTTTTCGTTGTTTCTTTATATCTTAGTTAATTGAGGAGGTATTTAAGAATGGCAAAGACGTTCGTATCATAAACTTTCTTATTTCTTATAGATGCTATATTTATTTTTTACCACATTAAATTTAATTTTTATTATATTTCAAACACTTTTTTTAATAATAATAATATTCAAAAGACAAAATGATTTTGAAAGATCGACGGCGTGTAAAGTGATTTGAATTTTTGTGGAATTTTTTTCTTGCGATTCACATTATTTTTTTAATTTTTTGCGCTCGAAAGTTTGACATTGAAGAAACTTCATTTTCAGAAATTCATAACGACTGAAAATTGCTGCACATTCAAAAACCAAAATAATTATTGAAAGATTGACGCCTTGTGAAGTAAACTGAATTTTTGTAGGATTTTATCCTTCTGTTTTATATTATTTTTTAATTTTTGCATTCCAGTGTGCGTCATTGAAAAAAATACATTTTAAAAAAATCATAACTCGACTGAAAATTGCTGCACATTTAAAAGCCAAAATTATTTTAGTTTTTAAATGTACTTAATACATATAATAAATATCAATTTTGTTATCAAGTAATAAATATTATTACTTTGAAATATGTGCTATGTGTGTAAAAATAAGAAAATCCCAACGCCTTATCCACCTATCCTCTAAATTTGCCACTAATCCTCACATCTTACACATCCTAAATCATCTTTGCTTACCACGTAACCCCAATATCATTCCAAAAATTAAACATCCAGATACCACCATATTTCAATTCATTTCATCTTTTCATCACATTAATCATAACTGACAGAGACGTACAGACTGAAGAAGACTGGCTGAAAGACCTCCGGTCGATAGCCAATTAAGAATTGCGGAAAACCATAAATTTTTATATGTATGTATATATATTTGTATCAATTCTTAAATAAAGATGTTTGTATATATAAGAAAATCCTCGAACACGTCTGTTTTTAATTTTAAAAATAAAAATAGTATTGGACAAATAAAATATATGTAATAATTACTAAAATTTATATATACATAATCTCTATTAACAGCCTTTTGACATGATTACATTATTTACATATTTTTTAAATAAACAAGACTGTCACATGGGCTATTGACCTAAGGTCTTTCAGCCCTAGAATGCGTATATACTTGAATTAGATTAATTTATTGTATATTGGTTTGAATCGGACTTTTCGGAGCTACTGAACATAAATATAAATTCATTGAGCCATGTTACATTTAAAAGTAAAAGTTGAATTTGATAATTGCCGTTTAGATTGAAAAAGTACGTGTAATATAAATTAAATATGAGTTAGTTTTATTCAGCGTATGTTAATTTGGAACGGATTTTGAGTTGTGTAGCATCATTTAAACGAATTCCTTTTAAAATTTAAAGGGAAGGTCGAACGCAGGTACTAGGGATGGGAACATCTGGCAACATAAAAGCCAAGGTTGCCAGCCCCATAAATTTTCATAGTTACTTACATAATAAACAATTGGGCCGTTGAATGTTTACATCAAGGTTATCATTTTTTTTTGAAATTAGATAGTCTGTAACTTTAAAAAATGGCTACTTATTTTTTTTTCTATTATTTCGGATTTTTATAGACCTGTTGTTTCCCTTTATACGAAAGCATAACAATTATACTGTGTTATTAAACAGACACTGGCACTGTTTTAATGTACTTAACTAAAATTATTTCAAGCACCAGTGCAAAATGTAATTTTATTAATACATTATGCACTTAAATTATTTCAAACTTATTTCTCGATTAATTCTGCCAATAAAATCGCTGTATTTGTTTTTCTCTTCTAAATAATAACGGTTATATGGAATAAACTTGTAATACTTTGGTTTTCATTTAATTCTTATATCTAGTACACGCAGTACAGTATGGAATAAATTCAGTAAAATCAAAATAAAATATTTTTGGAAAAAATCCTCATGTCGATTTTTTTTGATAAAAATACACATTTTTCCATGAAAGTCGATTTTCAGCCATCATTTATTTTTGTGTAATGACGTCATCGATTTTTTTTTTAATAACAACTCATTCATTGCCCGAATTTTCCGGGCTAAACCTGCGCATTTCATCTCTTATGCAATGTTCAAGTTCAGCTAAATTTTGTGGTCTGTTAAAAATATTAAAGATGTTCTAGAAAGGCTTGTAATTATTCATTTTTTCCTCCTTTTATTCTGCAAATATTATAACCGTTAGTGGGTGAATGGCTTATAAGCCAAAGCCAATAAAAAAAAGAAGGGCTTGCGAATTGTCTAGAAATCGATGGATTTCCATCAACCCTAATTTCATGAAATAAATATTCATTACTGTAGTATTGTATACATTTTTATCTGGATGTTTGTTATTAAATATTTCATCTGCTTCCCGATACGTTTTATAATCTTCAATCACAATTAATACAATTTCTATTTTTTCTCCAAACTCAATGTCACCGGAATTACTATTCATTTATAATTTTCAAATATCTGACGTTCAATGACAGACCTGTCACTGTCATTGCAACATTTGAAATATCAATGTGCATTGTACCACTGTAGAGAAAAAAAAAATTACAAAATCTTATTTTTATCACTGGGCAGACATGACTGTATGTTTACATACATGACTGTATGTTTAAACCCAATTTTAAATTCTAAATAATTAGAAATTGTAATTAATGTCAATGTCATTTTACTAAAAATTAAGCTAAAACCTATGGATTACAATCTATTGTCTGTTATAATAATGTTCTAATTATAAGAACAATTAGTTCGCTGAAAAAAGATAAAATTTTAATATGGATTTTAAGCAAATATTTTCATTAAAACGTAAGTTAAAATATGGTCCAAAAGTTAATTGGCAAAATATTAACGGCTGTGGTAATACAATACACGGCATATTATAACATACCCCCGAAAGCAGAATCTATTAATAATATATCATCTAAACCTATAATTTAACTAAATTACAAAAAAAACATTTAATAGTAAAATATGTAAATTTAGAAAAACAAATTGAAATTGTATTAAATTATTATTAAAATATTTGATAGGATTAAAATTATTTACTATTTTGTGCCAGTTATTAAATTCAAATCACATAAATTCAATGGACAATTGACTCTTAGCTCGATTCATACTAGATGATATTATAATAATCATAATACTGATAAAAAATTGGTGGTCAATTTTGTATGTTTTAAAATGTTCAAAAATGTTTAATAAAGAATATCTGAATATTATTTTATATTATGTTCTTAGTATTATTTGAGATATTTTTTACTCTTCGCCTTGTCATTGACAAAAATGGTTTTAATAAAATGCAAATTTAACCTATTCATGAACAAATTAAATTTGGAATTTAGAATTTTACAATCTTTTGAAAACAATTGAAATCCTGGCAGTCATACCAGAGAGACGGTAAAGGCATGGAAATGCACACCTGTGGCTGATTTCCTCACTGAAGACGAGATTGCGTTAATGCACTAAATTGTAAATTGTGCATTTGTCCCTGAAGATGTTAAATAGAATTATAATACGACCAAATAACTATAAATAAGAGCCTCGAATTCAATTTAATAAACTTATAGGAGAGTAAACAAAAAATAAACTAAGCTAACAAAAATTATAAAAATATATTATATTTGTGATCAATTGCTGAATGTCAACAATTAAATAATTTTTAAAATAATTTTATATTATCTTTAATTTATTCAGTAATTAAGAAGAAATAATTATTGTTAATTATTAAATTAATTATTTATTTAACCAATATAATTACTTATTATTATTATAACAGATTAAAATATGATATGTATGCAACTAGAAAAACAATTCATAAGAGCAGAAATGATTTCTAGGATATTATCCGGCTCCAACCCAAATATATATGCGCCGAAGAAACTCTCAGTATCAAATTACTGGCAACGTAGCATATTTTTGTAGAGGGCGCCACCAACTAAACACTACTGAAGTTGCCACAAATATGAGTGTGTGTACCACATGCAAGATCCTGAATAGTGGCGTCTTTTACACATTTTTTAAAAAAGTTGCATAACTTGTGTAAAAGGTACTTTTCGTAAATACTATGATAATGAATAAATGTATTTTGTTGATCATAATATTCAGTGTAAATATCGTTAGTCTAACTTAACAAGAAACAGAGAAATCACCAGAGAAAATTGTGGCACAGTGTGTAAGTTGCCACAATTCCGTGCGTCCGCCACAGTTCAGGATGAGGCACACACAAGTTGCCACAAGTATAGAGGAACATACACACACACACACAGAGACACACACACAGACACAAAAAAAAATTTTCCAGAAATTGTTGAAATGGTATCTAGGAACCCCAAAACGGATATTTCCGCAAAAAAAATTTTTGAAAAAAAAATCACGATCACAATACTTTCTCGTACTTCGTAACGGAGAAAGTAAAAATGTATGCACTTTAAATCTATCTAATCTACTTAAGGAGTATCATCGATAAATCTTGTAGATATTATAAAATCACAACCACTTAAAATATAAGCTAGGAATACGGCTTTTTTGTGGGTATCGGTATCGGTATCGAATTAATATAAAATTTAATTTTGGGTATAAAGAACCCCGCAGTTTTTGATAGGGAAATGGCTTTCAGTCAATCTCCTTGAAACCAACTGAAAAATATTCACCAAGTCATGCCGATCATTTCGATATTTCGATGTTTTGTGACCTAATCCTTCATCAACGATAATTAGAAGATGCGCGGCATTTGTCACTTATTTTACACTTGTCTAAAGCAGATAAGATCCCTTCACTGATAAATGCAATGCTTGTGGTTATTGTTCTATTTCCAAAATTACTCAAAATTCAATCGAGATTATGTTTTCCTGAAAAGGTAGATCCATACCAACGTCAAATTTTACATACATTTTATTTCAATAGCGCGCGAAACGATGAAAAATTGTAGCCATTTTAATGGTTTCAAATAAATACGAAAATAATTGCCATCGATTTGAAACTTTCTAAAATAACTCAAAATACATTCGAAATTATGATTTCGGAATAATCTGGATACACACCAAAACCAAATTTTGTGTACTTTTATTTGAACAGCGCACAAAATTATGGAAAATTGTAATTATTTTAATGCTCTCAAACAAATATAAAAACAATTGTTGTCGACTTAAAATTTTCTAAAATTACTTAGAAATCATTCGAAATTATTATTATTATGTGAAAAATCAGCAGATTTTATGTAATTAGTTATCACGAAAAATTGTGAAAAATTGTTATAATTTTGGTGGCTTTAAATAAATATAAAGACACTTGCCATCAATTCGAAACTTTCCAAAATTACTCAAAAATCATTCGAAATTATGATTTTGGGAAAATCTGGATACACACCTGAACCAAATTTTGTGATACTTCTATTCGAAGTGAAATTATGAAAATTGCAATCATTTTAATGCTCTCAAAAAAATACAAAAACAATTGTTGTCGACTCAAAATTTTCTAAAATTACTCAAAAATTACGTAAACAAATACTTATACACCATCACCAGATTTTGTGATAATTTCTTGTAATCAGTGCGAATAATCGGAAAAAGATTGTTATAATTTTGGTGGCTTGAAATAAATATAAAAACAACTGCCAATGATTTAAAACCTTCCAAAATAACTCAAAATTTATTCGAAATTATGAATAAATATCAAAACCAATTTTTTACTTGAATAGCACGCGAAGTTATGAAAAATTTTGATCATTTTAATGCTCTTAAGAATATACAAAAACAATTGTCAAACAAAAACTTTAAATTTTCCGAAATCCCTCAAAAATCATTTGAGATTATTATTATGCGGAAAACTGCTTATACACCATCTCCAGATTTTGTCATAATTTCATGTAATCACTGCAAAAAATCGCAAAAAATTGTTATAATTTTGGTGGCTTGAAATAAATATAAAAATCGATTTGAAACTTTCCTAAAAAAACTCAAAATTCATTCGACATGAAGATTTTGGAAAACGCTGGACACACACCTTGATCAAATAGTGTGATACAGAACTATTGAGCAGAGCGCGAAATTATGAAAAATTATATTAATTCTATTAATATCGATAGCCATTTGACACACTAATCAAATTGTGATAACAAACATAATACTTATGTAAAAAGTCTGTCAATAAAGATATTGTATATATTCTATTAATATAAAAATATATAAGAACAATTGTTTTTCTTTTCCTTGAATTTTCCATTTTTTGGTTACCATTTTTTATTTCCAGACCGGGATTTTTGATTTTTTGGCTCATATTTAAGATCTTTGGCCTGTTTTTCTCGATTTTTTACTATTTTTTTTTGGTATTTTGTGATCACTCAGTCGAAATATTCTTTATTTTGGTCTAAATTTTCAATTTTCGGGTCCGTATTTTTTATTTTTAGGCTCGAATTTCTTATTTTTGGCCCTATAGTTTGAATTTGTAACCTGAATTATTGATTGTTTTGTGTAATTTTTTATTATATTTTTAAACCAGAGTTTTCGAGTTTTGGTCAAAATTTTTGATCACACAATCCCGTTTGTGGATTTTTTTTTAGTATATATTTTTGATTTTTGACCTGTATTTTCGATTTTGTATTCTAAATTCAAGATCTTCTGTCCTATATTTCCTTTATTTTGGCAGAAAATTTCTATTTAATTGGTCTGCATTTTTTATTTTTAGGCCCGAGTCAAAATGTTTGATTTTTGGCTACGATTTTTCATTTTTCATCCTTTGGCCTCTATTTTAGATTTTTTATTTGCATTTTCGACTTATACTTATACTGCGGTATAAATTTTTCCTTATTTTGACCGAAATTTGGTTCAATTTTTTTAATTTGCGTTTTTGATTTTTAATCCCGAGTTTTCGACTTTGGTCTAAATTTATGATGTTCTTCATATTTTTTTAGATTTTTTAACTTGAATGATTGATTTTGTTGGGTGCTTTTATTTTTTATTTGCTGGCTATTATTTCCGAGTTTCTGGCCAGAAATTTACTTTGAGCTTAAGAATTATTTTGGGGGTGAAGATGGCAAATGAATTTTCCTTTAGTTGAATTCTCAAGTTTTCGGTCTGTATTTTTGACTTTTAGTCCAGGGTTTTTGATTTTCCGGCCGATATTTTAGATCTATGGCTTGTAGTTTCGTAAAACATTAATAACTTTTAGTCCAATTTCAACAAATAAACACGTTTTGGATTCACATTAACGTCCTCTATCGACATAATATATAATTTGGCCATTAGGGTGGACCAAAATGAAAAAAGGAAATGAACCCACTTTTTTAAATTTTACGCAACTGGCGCAGTCGGTAGGATAGTTAACTTTTGATTTCGCACTTTTGAGTTTTTAAAAACAATTTATTTACTAAGTTTTACATTTACTGAATTTAATTATAACGAATATACGAGAATAACTACTACATAGTATGAATGCTAAAATATGAATGTGAATGCTAGAATATGAATGAATATAATAATAAAATAAAACCTATTTATACAAACTAAATCTACAAGCTAAGCTAATTGACATCTGGCACTTGATGTCACCTAAATCTACGCATTAATATTAAATATACATTTCCTATAAATAAAACCTATTATAATAAAACAATTAAATAACTGTTGTGGCCGCCAGGTTACATGTATACATGAAGTTTTAATGTAGCACCCTATTTTACTAACATAAATCAAAGCTGAACTCATGAAAGATAAATCTTGAAACGCGTCTATGGATGTCCGATGGCTTGACAAGTTTTTAGAGCAGATAATTTAAGTTTACATTTAGAAAACCTGTTGGTTCGATGGTGAAAACTATTTGCAACACACACAAGTTCCTCTGAAAATCTGCAGCTTTTTGGCAACGCTGCAAAATTTGCGGTGTTGCCATTTAAATTTACCAAAACTCTTAATTGTGTGCTTGAAAAGAACGATAATTCCGGCGACTTGAAAAAAATATTTAAAACATTGCCATCGACTTGAAATTTCATATTCGGCAATGGAATTTGCAAGCAAACATGCTTAGACTTTGTGGGACAAAGAACACAATTAGGTTTACTTCTTTAACATTCAAATTTTCAGTTAGTAAATCCTATGATGGATCGTATTTCTTCCAGTTTGTTGATTCTTAAAGCACTGCAACGAATTGATGGATACACATTTATATTTATCTAGGCGAAAATGATGGATGTTGAACTTTTTCGTAATTGAATTGCGTCCGGAATAAGTTATGGCAACCATAAAACGATTAATTGAAGTGTTGCTGGCGGTCGTTATCGATTCGAGATGTTCCAGCATCCAGTTTTATGACCGAAATACATAAAATGCATCTATGTTAATGCGAAACTGTAAACATGAAATGTACACTACTTCTATTTCCGGCGAAATTACATTTTGTTAGAGGAAAAATGAATGTCAAAGCAGTGATGTATGTATTGAAAATTATTATAATAAAACACTTTTAACTTTGTTTTGTATAACTTATATATTTATTTTTGTGACTTAAGTTTCGGTAATACAATTACCATTTTCAAACAAGAAGTGCTTGAAAATTAGTTAATTAGGTAAACTACAGGTATGATTAGAAGATTATCAATGGAATGAACTCTGCCTTTTCCACGCGTAACCAGAATTTTTTGTACACTAATGATTTGCAATGTAATGTAAATATGAGGAATAAACAATTAATAAATAAATAAAATAAATATGCTATTAAAATATGCATACATCTTTACCGTGAAATCAATTGGGTTAATATCTGTCGATAAACCATTTTTTTTTTATTTCTCTTATAGCTCTTTAATTTTGTTTTTCGAAATTGATAGGTACATTTTAGATTTTTCTCAAAGCATTGGAACACGGTGTATGTTGTTAAAAAAATATGTACTACTATATTTTATGACATTATTTGATTTCACTGATACCACTTTAAATTTATTTTTCGCATCTGATAAAAATATTATCTGAAGTATTTGCGCGTGCTGCGTGCATTCGCGCTAAGATTATTATCAATCTTGAAAGTAAGTGTGATAACACTTTTTTTTTAATCAACACGTATCAAGTCTATTTATTCAAAAAAATCAATATTTCATGAATCCGATGAGTTCAGTCATCAGTTGCAGTAATCATGCTCGTGAAATTGGTTGCAATTTTTGTTGCAACTATTAGTCTGGCATTTTCTGCCAACTGTAGTACTGAGAAGGATGATCAAGACTGGTGGAAGACTGCTGTGATTTATCAGATATATCCAAGATCGTTTAAGGTGAGAACATCAGAATGTAATCATGGTATACTAAATTATTAACCTGCCAATGGTGACCTACTGGTCTGTGAGACCGGGTGTGTCGAATAACTTTATTCTCCGTTAGTGTTTTTTGTTGCAATTTCGAGTAGCTGTCGCATTGCAGAGCTTAAATTGATTAAATATCTTTGTTTTATTGTTCAAGAGCATAAATTAAAAAACATGAACTATTAGTAACACGTTTCGAAAAATCTTCAGTTGAAAACCCCGGTGCGTAAGACCGGCGTCACCATTAAATTTGCTAATCTTATATAATACATTCATACAAAAAATGAGTCATAAGTGTACCATCCTAACCTTACGTAAAAAAATTAAAATATCTCCACTAAGAGGTGCATTAATTAATATTTCTTTATATTATTTTAAGAAAAAAATCGAGCATCGCAAATGGCGTTGCATAAAGAGGTTTTATTGTTAATTCTTTAAAAAAATGGCGATTAGCCATCATTTTCATTTTCTCCGATTTTTATGGTATTTTCATGGTTTATTTTCAATTTAAATCATATTTTAAATGAGCAATTTGCAGGATCGGATGGTACTGACGTTTAAAACGTCAAAAGATGAAAATGAAAATTATACTTTAAATTATAATCATCTTTACCGTCAGTTTCTCAAAAGATATTTCGAAAAAAACTTATTCTTTATAGGTTACACAGACACACAGCCACACAGACTAGCAGACACACAGACTAACAGACGAACAGACAAACAGACACACAGCCACACAGACACACAGACACACAGACATACACACACACACACACACACACACACACACACAGACACACAGCCACACAGAGCCACAGACACACAGACACACAGACATACACACACATACACACACACACACACACAGGCACACAGACTAGCAAACACACAGACACACAGACTAGCAGACACACAGACACAGTGTTGCAGACACACAAACACACACTCTCACATCGAGTCCACACATTTTTTTCAACTCGGTACATGTTGCCAAAGTTGGACGCTTTTTGCCCAAAAACTTTTTTTTTTGTTCGGGTGTTGAAGTGTTCGAAAAGGGATCATTCCAATCTGAGTTTAACCCTTAAAGTAGGGCCTAAATGGGATTTTTTTCCCGAAAGAATCATCAAATTTGGTTGAAAAGTCACTGAGTTATGTGCGATAAACCTCAAAATGCACTTTTTTCAAATACCCATAACTTAGTGCTAAATCGTCATAGGAACTTCGTTCTTTGAGTCCTGCATAGAGAATTGATCAAATCGTAATGCCTTTATGGTAGATCGAGTTGACAAAATTTTGAGCAATGACCAACTCCGTAGACATCGTCAAAGTTGGACATGGTTTTCAGAAAAAACTTTTTTTTCACAGGGGCGCTAGAGGGGGACGGAAGGGGTTGCATACAGAATGCATGACCTTAAAGAAAACACTTGAAAGTTTTTCGCTTTTTATATATCCATTATCTTTATTGGCAGCATTTTAACATGATTACATTTTATACTGTTTTAGACTGTAAAATATTATTTCATCAAATACAATTAAATTTTAAGAAATCCCTAGAGAAAAAAATTAAATTTAAAACATGTTATCCCATGAAAAATATATAAATTAAAGAAAATATCCATAAGAACAGGTAAACAAAAAAAAATAGTTAAGTTAAAATCTATAAATTACCAAAACTATATTTTTGAGTTTCTATAAAAATAATCTCTATATTTCTGCTGGAACCGAAAAGAAAATACACGAAACTTGCAGTGACGGGTACAAAAATTACACTCAACTATTTAAAAAATGTACACTTTAAAAATTAGCTTAAAAATCACTAACATCTATAAAAAAATAGTATGTCTTTGATGTCCTAATAATCTATCAAAATATTCCTACTTAAAACAAAAAAAAACGCAGTAGTTGCACCAAAAGAAACGAACTTTGTACGCAAGAATTTGCAAAAACCCTAAAGAATTAATCACTAGAAGAATTACCTACAAAATTACTGAAATTCTTTAAAACTAGTGTTCTGTTAGTGTTTTATAAAAATAATTAAAACACACCCTCACTGGAAAACTGGAACGAAAATTGTACTTGACTATTTGAAAAAATCTAAAAAATGCATCACTTCAAAATTGTGCACTTAACTATAAAGAAATCTAAAAAAATTAAGCACTCAACGAATTACCTTTCAAGGCACGAAAGCTTTTCCAGAAAAGTGTTTTTTGGTTTACTGCACTCAAATTCTTCAAAAACAAATCAGAAGAACTAATCACTTTAAGAATTAACTTTACACTTGCACCAACAGGTGGAAAAACTGCACTTAACTATGAAAAAATCTTAGAAATTTAAGCACTCAAAGAATTAGCTTTAAAAATACGAAAGCTATTCAAAACATGTATATTTTTTGGTTTACTGCACTCAAATTCTTTAAAAACAAATTAAAAGAATTAAGAATTAGCTTTAAACTTGCACCAACAAGTGGGAAAACTGCTAATTGACTAAAATAATCACCGAAATAATTCGCTTTAAAACTATGTAAACTATTCAAAGAAAGTGCATTTTTATTTAACTGCGCTCAAATTCTTTAAAAAAACAAAAAAAACTTATCACTTGAAAAGTTAACTTTACGATTATTACAATTATTTAAAAACCGTGTTTTGTTAGTTTCGTATAAAAGTAATTGACACATTTCAATTGAAAAGAAAAAAATACCCAAAAGAATGAAAATTACACTCAACTCTTTGAAAAACTGAAAAAAAAAATTAATCACCATAGTAGTTTTAAAATTGCCAAAACTATGCTAAAATACTGTATTTCTAGTTTCCTTAAAAAACAAACGACTTATGCCTACTAAAAATAAACGAGAAGGACATATAATTTTGCAGTGGGGATAAACAAAAATTGCTTTTTGAAAACTTCTAAAAAGTTAAAGGTTGAAACGCCAAAGTGGTGGAATCTATTGCCTGAATGCTG
Organism: Ocypus olens; assembly: GCA_910593695.2. Lineage (NCBI taxonomy): Eukaryota > Metazoa > Arthropoda > Insecta > Coleoptera > Staphylinidae > Ocypus > Ocypus olens. The sequence continues at coordinate 41,717,209 of OU343061.1, forward strand.
TACTGAACCAAATCCGAGTGGTTTAATCTCCGTTTCCCTATCAGTAACTAACTACACTGATGAGACCCGAAAGGTCGAAACCGGTCTGTAGGTGTTCTGATGGGGAAACAATATAATCTAAAAAGTTATTCATTTAAAGATTGCTAAAACTATCCAAAGATAGTTTATTATTGGTTCTACATAAAACCATTGATATTTTTTTGCTAGAAACCCAAGGGAAAGACACAAAACTTACACTAACGGTAACGAAAATTGCACTCACTGATTTGAACAATTGCAATAAATGAATGACTAGAAAAATTATCTTCAAAATTGCTGAATACTGTCTTTTGATTCCCATAAAAACAATTTTATATATTTCTGTTGGTAACAATAAGATGCACTGGATTTTTTTCTATTTGTTTTTATTTTACTTACCACACAGGATTCAAATAACGATGGAGTTGGAGATTTACAAGGAATTATCCAAAAATTGGATCACTTAGTGGATGCCGGTGTCACCGCCTTATGGTTATCCCCCATTTATAAGAGCCCGCAAAAGGATCATGGCTACGACATCAGCGACTTTAGAGACGTCGACGAGATTTTTGGAAACATGTCCGACTTTGATGAACTTCAAAATAAAGCCCATAATAAAGGTGAATTATCTATTTCGAAAAAAAAATACCACTTACTATTTAAAACTGCTTTGAATTTAGGGTTGAAGGTCATCTTGGATTACGTTCCAAATCATTCGAGTGATGAGCACGAGTGGTTCAAGAAATCCGAAGATGGAGTTGAAGGTTACGAGGACTACTACATTTGGTTAGAAGGCAAAAACAACAACACCGAACCTCCCAATAACTGGGTAATAATCAGTGACGTCTCGCGGGGTGACTCATGATACGGCCGATGTAGCAGATCTCTGCAACCGATCCTATTTATCTGTATTGCCACCACTGTTACCTCGGCCATAGCATGAGTCACCCCGCGAGCTTAATAATTGTATAATTTTTCTAATTTCTATCGATGTAAACTCGACTAAATATTAGTAGCGATTAGTCACGGAAATGAATAAAACTTTATACTGTTTTTTTTATACAGGTTAGTTACTTCCATGGGCCTGCCTGGAAGTTCAGTGCGAAGCGGCAAAAATGGTACCTTCATCAATTCCACGAAGGACAACCAGATCTCAACTTTAGAAATCCTAGAGTTGTTCAAGAAATGAAGGTAAAATTTAAAGTGTTGTTGATAAATAAAATTATGATACTTTTTTCTTTTACAATTTAAGTCTTACGAATAAATAAACATATTATTTAATAATGATAATAATAATCAATTATTATGGATAGAACCAATATACAAATTAACAAAAGAAAATGAGATAGAAAAGAAAATTACTTTCCTGTAAATAATTTGCGTTCTAAAAATGTCATTTTTTTTGGTTCCGATATCGGGCCGAAACTGAAACAACAAATTAATTTGACAACACAAATACCAAAAATTTGGGAAAAAATCTTCATTCTATCACTTATTACGATAAATTCGTAAATATTTACGAGTTTATTAAAGTGAACAAGAACTTTTAAAAACCATCAGCCTTATTTATTCTTTCTTTAGGACGTGATTACCTTTTGGTTGGATAAAGGTGTAGACGGCTTCAGAATTGATACAGTACCAAGTCTATTCGAAGTTGGTTCTTACCCAGATGAACCACTCTCCGGTGATCCAAACTCTTCTCCTAATGATTACGGATATCTTTGGCATCCTTACACCAACGACCAACCAGAAACTTTTGACATGGTGTACCAATGGAGAGCATTGTTGAATGACTACAACAATAACCATGATGGAAGTGATAGGTACGTTTCAAATAAGCTTTTAGTGTTTTTAGGAATGGTAAATATTTCCAATATTTATTGTGTATTGTTATAGGATTATCATGACGGAAGCATACTCCGATGTTGACAAGCTTTTCAAATATTTCGGCAACGAGACCCACGAAGGAGCACACTTCCCTTTCAACTTCTTCTTCATCACCCGATTGAATGATTGGTCTTCGGCCAGGGACATAAAGCATGTAGTTGATACTTGGTTTACGTATAAACCATTACAGTATGCTTCCAACTGGGTTGTAAGTTATTATTTCGAAATTATCAGAAAACATAATTATTATTCAGAAAACATACTTGAAGCACTTCGTGGCGAAGCGGTTTGGCGCCTGATTTCGCTGCGAGGCGACGTGTGTCCAAGCCTACGCTCGACAGTAACAAAAAAATATTGTTTAAGTCCATTATAATTTAGTAATTTAATTGAAATTTAATTTAATTACCAAAAAAAAATTAATAACAAACAGTTATTAGCGATAGAATGATTTCGTAGCCGATTCCAATTTCCGCAAATTAAGAAGCAATTCCTTCAAACATCATTTCTTTTAAAAAGGGTTTAAAAAACATTATCATTATTAAATATTACTTTTGATGTTTTGATTTTATTCGGCAGAATTTGCTTGAATTATCTATGAAAGTGAAACTAACCCCAAAAATTGTCTAAGTTATAATTAAAAATAATTAACAAATTGGATACGAATACAGTTGTTTCAATAAGTTATTTGTTTATAGTCTTAGTAAGACTTAATTTTTGCTTGCAGATTAACGAACAAGTTGAATATTCATATATTCAGGCTACATTTCGTTTTATTGTATTTAAAAATAATTGGTTATTGTAATTTATTTTTGTCGATAATATGCAAGTAAAAGTAATTTACTTTTTGAAGAGAGAACACCGAGAGTTCCAAAATTTTCTAAGATTGTCCACTGTTGCCTTCAATACCTCAAATTGTATTACAATACTTTCTTTGCTGAAAGCATGTTATTTCTAACACTGAAATACTTACTATGTTTTAAAACCACAATTATAATTGTGGTTTTAAAACATAGTAAGTTTTAAAACATCATTCAGTATTATTATGGATTGTCACGACCATCATTATGATCAAGTTATTTCTGCCTCTAGTTTATTTGATTTCTATTTACAGTTATTTTTTATTGGCCTAATAGTTAGATACCATTTTTTACTTTCTCCGATTTGATGGTACCATAGTTGTTTATGTTTACACTTTCATGGTTTATTTTTCTTTTAGTTGGGTAATCATGACCAACATAGGTTGGCTTCAAGATACGGTATCAAGCGTGCCGATGGAATGGTGATGTTGGGCATGATGTTGCCAGGCGTGGCAGTGACATACCAAGGCGAAGAAATCGGTATGGAAAATGGCGAGGTCACCTGGGCACAAGGTCAAGATCCCCAGGCTTGTAATGGCGATCCAAAAGATTTCGACAGAAACAGCAGGGATTTCCAAAGAACGCCGTATCAGTGGGATGATAGTGTAAATGCAGGATTCAATGAAGGTAAGAGAAATTTTGTTTTATTCATTTTTGAAGTACATCAAGATATTTTTAATCTAACACAGTTATGATTGGTGAGTTTTGCAAAGCTTAATAATTTTTGGTTCTAATTTCAAGAGATACAATCTTAGGTCATCTTATTCGCAAATTTGTATGCAATTTCTTTGATTAGTAAGTATATGGAAAACAGCACTCCTCTTTCAGTTATGGCATTTGCAACTTCATAAAGTTAGAAATGCTATAATTGAAATTCTGGCTGAAATGTGTTACTAATTTCGATCCAAAATTCTTTCCGACTGTTTTTTCCAATAAAAGTTTTGCATTGAAATTCTGGCTGAAATGGTTCACTAATTTCTATCCAAAATTCTTTCCGACTGTTATTTTTCAATAAAAGTTTTGCATTGAAATTCTGGTTGAAATGTGTCACTAGTTTCGATCCAAAATTCTTTCCAACTGTTTTTTTCAATAAAAGTTTTGCATTGAAATTCTGGCTAAAATGTGTTACTAATTTCGATCTAAAATTCTTTCCGACCGTTCTTTCCAATAAAAGTTTTGCTCGCGCGTTTATTTACATTTATTAAATATGTATAATGTATGAAACATATATACAGGATGTAGATGAACAAAATGGAACATAGGATTTTCAATATTAATTTCTTTATTTTACAATATTTTCTTCCCTGAACATTTTGGAGTAAACATATAAATACATTTTTTTGATTTTCAATGTTAATTTCTTTATTTTACAATATTTTCTTCCCTGAACATTTTGGAGAAACATGTAAATACATTTTTTGTACAGCAAAAATTTCTACATGCAGTCATGCTGTTATTTATTTTTTTGCATTCAGAAAACCCGAAAAGATAATAAAATAAAAATGATAGTTTCCACGAATTTTCGTGGAAACTATCATTATTTAATGGTTGCCATGAAATTTAAATTTAAATTTCAATTTGATCGAAACTCGATGAATCTTTCAGTTTAGGAAAGATTCAAGTTTTATCTTTAAGAATGTGTAGTTGATTTTCACCCCAAGTTCAACCCACCCCCGTAACAACGCGATGAAAGAAAAAATGTTTTTTATGTAAAAAATTGTCCAACTTTGACAAGCTGTACCGTGCGCAAAAAAAATCGACGAGAAATTTCACTACAATGGCAGAAAAATTTAATCCATTTTCTTCAAATGCCTTGAAAATTTGAGTCGTTTGAATGATTTGGAGTAAAGTTATGAATTTTTGAAAACAAAAATGACATTTTTCACTTTTTTGACCATAACTTGAGTAATCTTGCACCAAAGTCGATGAACTTTTGCAGTCTGAACAGTTTCAAATTTTATCTTCAATGTCATGTGAATTGTTTTGTTGCTAAAACGATTCCACCCCCTGCCAACCCCTAAAGGAAAAAAAATGTTTTTGAAGTTTAAATGTGCAAATTTGGTTTCTTGTACCGTGTGCAAAAAAAAATCGTGGACTCGATCGGTTAGCATGGCAATAAAGTTCAACCATATTCCTCAAATTTCCTCCAAAATTCAAGTCGATGCGATGATTTGGCGCGAAGTTATGCAGTTTTGAAAAAAAATTACATTTTGCTCCATTTTTTTCGCCTTCGCACGAAACTCGATAGAATTTTGCGATCTAGGAAGTTTTCGACTTTCGTGACCCCTGAAAACCCCTACAAAAAGTGTTTTGGATTGACAAAAAATGTTAAATTTTTACAACTTGTAAAAATTCCATTTCGGTCATAACTCGTCCATTTTGCTCAGAAGCCGATGATTCTTTGCGATCTGAAAAGGATAAGTTTCATTCCACCCTCTGTCACCCCAAGTGCAAAAAAAGGTTTTCGACAGGGTGATAAAATTTGTTCATTTTAATTGAAATTTCAAACAAGACAAGTGAAAAATGTAATTTTTTTTTCAAAAATTCATAACTTTGCTCCAAATCATCGAAACGACTCGAATTTTTAAGGCATTTGAAGGAAATTGATTAAATTTTTTGCCATTGTGGTGAAATTTCCCGCCGATTTTTTTTTGCGCACAGTACAGCTTGTCAAAGTCGGACAATTTTTTACATAAAAAACATTTTTTTCCATCGCGTTGTTACGGGGTGTGGGTTGGACTTGGGGTCAAAATCAACTACACATTCTTAAAGATAATTGAATCTTTCCCAAACTGAAAGATTCATCGATTTTCGAACAAATTAAACCAAGTTACGACGGTTTGAAAAATCGAGTTTTTTCGCGATTTTTCGAGTGACGCCGAGTGTATTTTATCTATTTTGAATTTTAGAAGTAAATTTCTTGACTAATTATTTTTTCTAGACTTATTCACAAATCGTTGATTACATTTTTCGTTTTCCCAGTTCAAGTTAAGATGGTTGCCATTTTGTTTTGATATAGGATATGGTAATTATTTTTAAAGTAAATTAGAAATTAATTATTTTTCAATGGATTTTGAGCTTTTGAAGCAAATTCCTTGATTGATTAATTTTTTCAGAATTCTACAAATTATTGAATGCATTTATCGTATTCTTAGTTCAAGTTAAGATGGTTGCCATTTTTTAAACCTAGAATGTGGCAATTATTTTTATGGTAAATTAGAAATGCATTATTTTTCAATAGATTTTGAGCTTGTGGCGCAAATTCCTCGGCTGATTCAATTTTAAGAATTTTTCAAATTGTTGAATGCATTTTTCGTTTTTCTAGTTCAAGTTAAGATGGCTGCCATTTTGTTTTGACCTAGAATATGGTAAATGTTTTTTATGGTAAATTCATTTCTGAAGTATCTGTGCTTGCATTTAAATATATAGATTGTTTTATTTTTACGCTTACAAGCACGAAAAATAACGTATATAGTGAAATAACAAAATTGCTGAGAATGTAATATAGAAATAAATAAATTGCTATAGAAAAGTCAAGGATCCACGCCCTCTAGAAAATAACAAAGCTGATAAAGACGCTTGTGTATAAAGAAGCGCAAATAAAAGAGCGGGTTTCTTAAAGTTATGGAAATGTGAAAGACATTTTCTCCCACGCATATCTGTTCTTATACGAACAAGTTTAAATGTCGCAAACAACTTTAGATAAACTTCAATGCATATTGGACGTACTATGGATAATGTAAAGCTAATCACATAAATTGAAGAAATAATTATAATTTGAAATACGACCGATTTACTTCCCTTCTATAATTCCTAATTGTTCAGAATTAGCAGTTCATACTCTAAGTGAATAACTCTATTATAACATTTGCTCGCATTCCTGCAAAATATAACAGTAATTTATTTCATAAATGGCCAGTTCAGAAGTTAGAGAAGTTAGATCCGTAATATTTATGTATGATGTATGGTGCTTTTACTTTTATCTGTTTTATAAAGAGCCAGACTTAATATATGGTATTTATTGCTAGCTATCATTTCTTCTGGTTATAAATTAATTTTCAAATCTAAGAGCAACTATTCTTTAAGTCGCCCTATTTACTCGCCCCTCTTTAGTTTTTAAATATGTCTGGCGCCACCAAATATGTACTTCTTGTAGATCTCGATAATTGAATCGTAGAATTTCCCTTCCCCTATTCTTTTCAATTGTACCCTTCAAAAATATTTTAGTTACTTATTCCTCTTCTGGTTTCTATCCGTTCCGGATGTGTAAGGGCCTATTCCACGTTCAACCATTTTGCATCTGGTTTATACAATAAAATACATGTTCGTATTTACTTTTTCTGACACGATTTTCAGACTTCGTGACATTTTTCAACTTGATTGATTTCCTAGTAAGAATAATAAGTTCCGTGAAGAAGTCCGTGTTTTATTTCTCTCGCGGCCTTATTAAAAGAAGTTTTTCCCTCAATTGGATTTCTGATTATTACATATGGAAAGTCTTGGCTTGCCATGTGATCAACCAAAATATAACTGGCGAATAAAGATTTGAATTCATTAAAACTGCAATCAATCAATTCATCTATGTTACATCTCCATATATCCATGATTGCATACTGTTCCCAAATGGGAACACAATTTTTGTGCGGCAAAGTGCTGCTATCTTACGAAATAAATAATTACTAAAATAAATAAAACAGATTCGAAAAATGTAAGAGATCCTCAACAAAATTTATTTTTGAGGAAATCTTCTGCAGAAAATTGTATTTTCTTTATTTCTCAACTGGTAGAGCAAACATGTTTGTACAGCGCACAGAAGAAACTAAAAAAACCAATTACAAGGAAATGGAGCAATTCATAGAAGTATTGATTTGGATGTCTCTCTCTCATCAGACAACTTTCCTCAAGCAGGCATTCGACCGCTAAAACCAGAATGGTTCAAATTATTACGGATGTTATGCCTCTAAACAAATTTGAAGAACTTAAACGCTTTCTTCTTTTCTTTGATAATTGTGTTGGTGCCAAAAATACTGATAAAATTACGTCATTACTAAACCAAATAAAAGATTTTTATTTTATAAAACATATAATTTATTGCTTAAACCATTTAATGTATCAACTTATATTTTTATATTTAAATAAATAATGCAATAGAGGTTTAAAAAGACCTTGCAGTTTCAGCGAGTTCTTTACAAATGATTGATGATATTAATAATCTGTATAGACAAAAAACTCAGCTACATTCACCATATTATTTGATTAACTTCGCTATTACGCATTAAATCTCTTTTGCTTCACAATTGATTTCAAGTTATGGCTTTAGGTTGCTAAGTGATATTAACAATATCTATAGATCAAAAACCTGAATATGATTTGATCGACTTTGCCATTAAACAAAAACCTCAGCTACCTTTGCAATACTATTTGATCGATTTTGCCAATATCACAAAGTGATTCAATCTCTTTTATTTTTAGGTCATGAGACATGGCTTCCTGTAAGCTCAAAATACTTGACTAATAATTTGGCCGCCCAAAAGAAAGCAAGCGGAGTCACACACTACAAGATGTACCAACAGCTGCTCAAGCTCAGAAATGAGCCCGCCATCAAATTTGGAAAATGGGAGATGATTCCGTTTTCGGATAATGTACTGGCTTTATCAAGGTATGATATTTGTTTTCATAATTATTATCATTAAAAATTATTAACTGTATTTTAAGAAGGTATTTATTACCAAATTTGTTTTCTTACAATTAACTGAAGGAAAAAAATGAAACACTTGAAATTCGTGAAATTTCGACCATTTTCAAACCGCCATAACTCGGCGTATTTTCAATCGATTTTGATTAATCTTTGAGGGCAAAAAACTTTGAAGTGTCTTCTTTCAAGTTATGCATGCGAAATTAAACGTAACCCCTTCAGCCCCCCTCTAGCGCCCCTGTAAAAAAAAAGTTTTTTTTCTGGAAACCATGTCCAACTTTGACGATGTCTACGGACTTGGAAACATTTTGTCGACTCGATCCACCATAAAGGCATTAAAATTTGATCAATTCCCTATGCAGGACTCAAAGAACGAAGTTCCTACGATGATTTGGCACCAAGTTATGAGTGTTTGAAAAAAAAGTGCATTTTGTGTTTTTTCTATTTTTTCCTGTGGACATGGTAGAGCCCTCTCTTTGAGTAGGGATAAAAATTAAGTTTTTCGCTCTTAAAGATTCATCAAAATCGATTGAAAATACGCCGAGTCATGGCGGTTTGAAAATAGACGAAATTTCTCGAATATCAAGTGTTTTTTCCACCAGTGTATAATGAATGCATGAAATAATTATTAACTGTATTTCAAGAACACATCCAGGCGACAAAACATATATTCTTGTGGTCAATACTAAAGATGCCGAAGAGACCATCAATCTTTCAATGATGAATTTTGTACCGGATACATTGACCGTTGAAGTGCCAAGCACTGGATCATCATATCAAAAAGGGTAAGGAATTAATAGGAATAGATGATTCAATAATCTAGAACTCGTTTTGTAAAATTATAAATTGATTACTATTTCCTACATAGCAATTAAAAGAAAACATAAATATTAATAGGGAATGATAATTAAATTAATTAAAATCCGTTACATGATTGATTTTTTTAACTTTACAAAAGTACAAAACTTAAATATAGTCGTAACCACGAGAGCTATCCTATGATTCGTTCTAAATGAGTTTGTGGTGTATCGTCTAATTTAAGATAGATAAACTCGGGAATAACTTAAATATTTTATTCCAATTCTATTTGGATTCTCATTCTATTTGCGCACATCGGCGTAGGCCTATAAAAACTATATAACTTTTTATACGAATTGGACGCTAAGTTCGAACACTAAATATTTAAAGTAAATATACTATAGAGTTTATTACGCCAGGGAATCCAGCGAATGTTAATCAAATAACGATAACCTATATTTTTATTTAATTTTCGATTGTACCTTGACTAGTTTTTATATAAATTTTAAAATAACAATCACACCCTTACATATCTACGTGATGACTATAGAAATTATTTCAGAAAATATATGTTTCCCCTATTAAATTAGTACTTCATTTTGTTTTCATAGGGAAGAAGTTACTGCATCAAATGTTGTCGTTAAAGGGTATGAGGCTGTGATTTTATCAGGACTGTTTCGTAAATAGATGGTAAAACTTCTTATCAGGTAAAATAAATGCTATTCACTTTGGACATGTTTTAGTTAATGAATACATTCGATAGTTCTTGCAATGTAGTTTTATTTTAGCCCTGAAAATTGTATATGAAAGAAACCCTTATGTCCCGCATTATTTACAGGATATAATAGTTCTACAACATGCAGAATTAAAAGTGTATTGATTGACATTGAAAATATTTTCTATAAAAATAAAATGTTTTGAAATAATTCCTTATGAAAATCTTAAGGTTATTTCTTCTATTGGAGGTTTAAAATAATATAGAAAATCAGAAGTTCTCAACGTGGGTCAAATGTTTTGAAATGATTGCTTATGAAAATCTTATGGTTCTTTCTTCAATTGGAGGTCTAAAGTAATCTAGATCAAAGGTTCTCAACGTGGGTCATCTCCTGGGGGCCTCAGAGTATTTCTTAGGAGGCCTCAAAGAAAAGATTATTTTGGAGGAACCACAGAGAATTCTGAGTGGACCACGAAAATTCGCTTCAACAAAAATTATAAAAAATTACAATATTAAAAAAACAAACTTGGTGTGGCATTTAGATTCCATATATTAGTGAGTTAGAGGAGGTGTTGAGGAAAGGACAGGAGGGGGGTTGATGATTGGAAAGTGCGTATGCGGATGATATAGTGTTGATGGCGAGAGATTAGAAGGGAATTAAAGGCATGTTGAAAAGGGTGGAGAAATGTATGCACAAGAGAGGACTGTGTGTGAATGTGGAGAAAACGAAATGAATGAGGTTCAGGAATAAAGGGAGAGAGGGGAGAGTGAAAGAGCTAGAGTGGAAGGGGAGAGGTGGTTAAGAGGGTGATTAGGAGTTATTTGAGTTTAAAATAACTCGGTAAGTAAATGTTAATTTCCCAACAACAACAAACCCTATTTTATTGTTTATTATTAAACCATTAATACCTCTGTAAATTACAATTTGAATCATTAAAATCAATTTAACCATTAAAAAATTGCTGCGGCAATTTTTATTATTGCAGAATTTTTGTAGCACTTTTATTTCAAAAGTTTAAAGGATTATATGTTTGTCGGTGATTTAATGCTTAAATTATCAAAATCATCGCTTAGAATTGCTATTTAGAAGCTTTTAAACATTTTACATTCGGATTTCCGCCCGTCTCGCCATCTATTAGACGGTGGCTGAACTGCTAAGTGATGTTTTTGAACAGCGCCAAAATGCTCGAACTTTATACCTATTGTCAAAGTGTTAATATTTAGCAATGCGCTGTGCATGAAACGGTAGACGATTTAATTTTGAATCGAATGGTGTACAAAATAGCTGAGGAAATTTAGCGGTTTTCCTGTAATTTGCGAATGAAAATTAAGCACGACACACTTACCGACATTTACAGTTCACTGTAACATAATAATTCAATAAAGAAGAATTTGCTATATTCTTCAATCAAATACGGGTTCCAATACTTATTTCTGATTAATCATTCAACTATTTATATTCTTAATGCATTACAATAAGAGAAATATACGAGAAATCATAATCTAAGTAGAGGGCTCCACCTGTTATCGTGGGGATAAACTACTTAATCATTTGTGGATGTAATAATTGTTGTAATAATAAAAGAATATTTAAAAAATTAAAAAGAATGTTTTCTCATGATTAAATAAATTCACTTGTGGATATTTACGTACCTAAATTGCAGAAATTATATTTTATAATATACACGCCTAATCACAAGCAACCCGATATACGCATAACTCTAATTAATTTATTATTAAAAACTTCTAATTTTATACGTAACAGGGACAAAACCATAAGGGTAATCCTGAGTAAAGCTTCAGAAATAGTGCAAATATTTAAGTTTTTAAATTGCGGAAACAATGGTATGATATAAACGCCTACTTACAGGCAACCCAATATAGTATAACTAATAATAATTTATTATTAAAAACTTCCAATTTTAAACATAATACGAGCACAAGTTTAAGTGTAGTCCTTGGTAACGCTTTAAAAATATTACACTTATGGTTTTGTCCTTGTTACGTTTACAATTGGAAGTATTAAATAATAAATCATTATTAGTTACACGTGTATTGGGTTGCCAGTAAGTAGGCGTTTATATAATATAATTATTTCTGCAATTTAAATACTTAAATATTGCCACTATTTTTGAAGCTTTACTAAGGATTATACTTATGGTTTTGTCCCTGTCGCGTTTAGAATTGGAAGTTTTTAATAATAAATTAATATTAGGTATGGGTGTATTGCGTTGTCTGTAAGTTGGCGTTTATGTAATATAATTATTTCTGCAATTTAAATACTTAAATATTCGCACTATTTTTGAAGCTTTACTGAGGATTACACTTATGGTTTTGTCACCGTCACGTTTAAAATTGGAAATTTTTAATAATAAATTAATAGTACTTATGCGTATATCGGGTTGCCTGTGATTAGGCGGATATATTATAATGTATTGTTTCTGCAATTTAAATTCGAAAATTTCTACAAGTAAATTTATTTTATTATAAGATAACATTCTTCTTAAGTTTTTAAATATTCTTTAATTATTAAAACAATTATTAAATCCACAAATGAAACCGTAGTTTCGCCCCACGATAACAGAGGGCACCCTCTGTGAAGATTAGGATTCCTCATATATTTCTTTTATTGTAGTGCAGTAATAATATAAAAAGTTGTATAAATAATCAGTAATAAGTGTTGGAACCCGTATTTCATTGAAGAATATAGCAAATTGTTCTGTGTTTAATTTTTAAGTTACAGTGAACTGTAAATGTCGGTAAGTGTGTCGTGCTTAATTTTCATTCGCAAATTACAAGAAAACCGCTAAATTGCCTCAGCTATTTTATACACCGTTCGATTCGGAATTAAATCGTCTATCGTCTCGTGTATAGCGCATTGCTGAATATTAACATTTTGATTATAGCTATAAAGTTCCAGCATTTTGGCGCTGTTCAAAAACATCACTTAGTAGTTTGGCCATCGTCGAATAGATGGCGACGAGGCGTGGAAATGCGAACATAAAATGTTTAAAAGCTTTAAATAGTAATTCTGAGGGATAATTTTGATAATTTTAAAGTTAAATCACCTAAAAACTTGTAACCCTTCAATCTTTTTCAAATAAACGTGTCGTAAAAATCCCGCAATAATAAGTCATGTCGTTGCAATTCTACATTCATTTTAATGATTTAAACGGTAATTTACGGAGCGATTAAAGGTTTAATAATAAACAATGAAATAAGGTTTGTTGAATTTAAGAAAAATCATCCAATTTGGTTGAAAAGTCGCTGAGTTATGTGCGAAAAACCTCAAAATGCATACCCATAACTTAGTGCCAAATCGTCGTAGGAACTTCGTTCTTTGAGTCCTGCATAGGGAATTGATCAAATTTTAAAGCCTTTATGTTGGATCGTGTCGACAATTTTTTTCCAACTCCGTACACATCGTCAAAGTTGGTTTACTGCAAAAACATTTTTTTCACAGGGTTGCTGGAGGGGGGGCGGAAGGGTTTATGCTTAAGTTCGCATGCATGACTTTAAAGAAGACACTTCAAAGTTTTCCGCCCTCAAAGATTCATCACAATCGATTAAAAATACGCCGAGTTATGACGGTATGAAAATGGTCGAAATTTCACGAATTTCATGGTTTTTTTTCACCTGTGTATTCAAATGAAATATCCGTGTTCAGTTGTATCTGTCAGTACATTAATACATCATTAGTGCCACGCGAAATGTTGGCCATAAAGTAATGTATTCAGTGAAAAATGTTAAATTTTACTGACGCTTGAAGAAAACCCAATATTTTAATGATTAAGGTATGTAAGTAATGCGTTGCGATCATTTGCAAAGCTATACATGTATCACTGTATTTTTTAAGAAAACATTCATGAATAAAAAGTCAACATTTAACTTTAATGAATACAGTAATAATATATTTCAACTGGTTACTGGCCACGCGGTCCATCAATATTGCCAGTATTGCAAATAATTAACAGTGTTTATAACTTTCTACATCTAGGTTTTAAAACTCGACCAGTTTTTAATTTGCCCCGGGCGATTGAAGATTATCAATATATTCGTGTTTTTTTGTTTCGTTTCGGAACGAGTTTAAACTCTTATCGCCAATCCACGGCGTACCTGTTGATAACAACTCAGTTTGCAGATCGCCGTCGCGAGAACGTGTGCGGGTTTTAGTGCGCCTCGTGTTGTGATACATTTTCAGGATGTAATTTCAAAATACATTTCGGAATTACGCCCTTTCGAGTGTTTGTGTTGTGTTCATCAATCCGAGGGAAGCAAAGAGGCATGATTGCACAGCATTATCTGGATTACAACTTAACCGCCAAGACGGACGCCTCGAAGTGATTTTTCTTTTTGGTAAGTTTGCATTTTTTTTGCATTCTGCCTCTTTCACCGAAAGTGACATCCATTTTTAAATCTTAAATCGAACAAGTGTAATAAAAACGAAAAATAGCGTGAATGTATGAAGATTTACTCTGGAAATGTTTTTATATTTTTAAGAAAATTGAAGCACAATCAATTTAGAGTAATCATGGTGATGGTTGCGACCGTTACTACGTGGTGATTCATTATAGAAACACAGCATAAAACATTGACTAAGTTTTTAAATTGTGGTAAGAAACTTAGTAAGTGTTTTAGTCAGTGTTTCTAATTTAGAGTAAATTTGCAAAATTTTAATTTTGTAGCAATTGTTTTTATAATTTTTAAAACAACTTTATGACGTTTAATATAATATGGGATTTTACAACAATAAAGTTTCCTGCATTTTCTATAGAATTCTATGCCCCAAAAGTAAGTCCCAGTCGTCTCGATTTACCCTGGACAATTTTAATACAGTTCATGTTATGAAAATTGGTGAGAAAAATTGATGTAACTAATGTCATTGACATTTAACATTTTTTATTTGTAATTTTTTCCTTAAAATCCAAAATGTACAGGTTATTAAAATAAAGGCCTATTATTATTATTATTATCTTGAACATTTATATAAAAAAAAGTAATGTTTTCGATATTTAATTTTTTAACAAATAGCTTCCACTTCCGGTTTCCAAAATTTAACCAAAAGCATTTCAATTCTTCAAATTATCAAATAAAGCGTAAGGCTCGGGGATATTACTTTCTTCGTTACGAAGTACGAGAAAGTATTGTGATCGTGATTTTTTTTTCAAAAATTTTTTTTACGGAAATTTCCGTTTTGGGGTCCGTAGATGCCATTTCAACAATTACTGGAAAAAAAAATTGTGTCTGCGTGTATGTGTTTGTATGTGTGTGTGTGTGTGTGTGAGTGTGTGTGTGTGTGTGTGTGTGTGTGTGTGTCTGTGTGTGGGCGTGTGTGTGCGCGCGCAGTATCTCAAAAACTAATAAAGCAATTGATATGAAACTTTGAACATCCGTCTTATTCGATAATCTGAAGAACTGAAAAGCTTTTGGTAAAATTTCGTACACCGGAAGTGGGCGTTTACCTTAACTGTTTTTGGTTTTTTGCCAATATTTTCTTAAATATAAAAATTATCACAAAAACATTTAAACAAACTTTGCAGACAACAAAGAAATGAACATCTTTTGCTTGAAAATATTTTTCATAAAATAATTTTTTTCGAGAAAAAAATTATTATTACTTTCTCCGTTACGAAGTACGAGAAAGTATTGTGATCGTGATTTTTTTTCAAAAAATTTTTTTACGGAAATATCCGTTTTGGGGTCCCTAGATGCCTTTTCAACAATTTCTGGAAAAAAAAATTTTGTGTCTGTGTGTGTGTGTGTGTGTGTCTGTGCGCGCTGTATCTCAAAAACTAATAGACCAATTGATATGAAACTTTGAACATAAGTTTTATTTGATAATCCGAAGAACTAAAAAGCTTTTGGTAAAATTTCGTACACCGGAAGTGGGTGTTTATCTTAACTGTTTTTTTGTTTTTTGCCAATATTTTCTTAAATATGAAAAATATCACAAAAACATTTAAACAAATATTGAAGACAATAAAGAAATGCGATTATTTTGTTTGAAAACATTTTTCATAAAATCATTGTTATTCGAGAAAAAAATTTATTAATTTTTTTTTCATTTTTGGTATACAATTATGAAACGCTAATAGTTACAGCAAATTTATGTGAATAATAATTGTAGAGAATGCCAAAATGAACAATTTATAAAGAATAAGTTTTTTTCGAAATCTCTTTAGTTTTTGAGTAAACTGAGTTTTTGAATTTGAAGTACATTTTTACGTCTTTCATAATTTTGACGTTTTAAACGTCAGTTTTATCCGAGTCTACAAAACGTTCGATGCACACTTAAAATATGATTTAAATTGAAAATAAACCATGGAAGCGTAAATATAAATGATACCATCAAGTCGGAGAAAGTAACATGATGGCCACATCACCATTTTTTTTTGAATTTTTGGTTTATAATTATAAAACGATAATAGTTACAGCAAATTTATGTCGACAATAATTGTAGAGAATACTAAAATGAACAACTTATAAAGAATAAGTTTTTTTTTCGAAATCCCTTTAGTTTTTGAGTAAACTGAGTTTT
Organism: Ocypus olens; assembly: GCA_910593695.2. Lineage (NCBI taxonomy): Eukaryota > Metazoa > Arthropoda > Insecta > Coleoptera > Staphylinidae > Ocypus > Ocypus olens. Next base: position 41,733,717 of record OU343061.1, read on the forward strand.
TGAATTTGAAGTATAATTTTTCCATCTTTCATAAATTTGACGTTTTAAACGTCAGTTTCATCCGAGTTTACACAACGCTCGATGTACATTTAAAATATGATTTCAATGAAAAATAAACCATGAAAACGTAAATATAAATGGGTATGATACCATCAAGTCGGAGAAAGTAACATGATGGCCACATCACCATTTTTTCTGTTGTGATGATGAATTAAATTTTAGGTTGTTAACAAAACGAAACATAATCTTTATAATATTTATTAGACTTTACAATAATGTTCACTAAAAATAAATCAATACTTTTTATCAAACCATAAAATTCTCGTAATGATATATCCATAAAACGCCTCCATATTCATTTTTGTCTCATTTATATATTTCTTCACATAATAAATAAATTTTCTTATACATGACTAGATTTTTTTTTTGTTTTGGTATTATTGTTCCATTCTTTTGTATATATTTATATAATAACATCTCTTAATAATCTTCAGTAAGTAATATCATGAGAAAATATCGCGAAGCGGGAAGGATCCTCAAGCTTTTATTTTGGTTTGGGAGGGTTCAAGGGGTTGTTGGTTGGGGTTTCTTAGAAGGGGGAAAAAATGTCCTTTCGCATTTTCTCAATTTGGTCATGGGGATATTTGTTTGAAGGGAGCGTTTTGGTGTTGGGGGTGGTTGGTTGGTTCACTCGTCGTTCTGTTCGTCGATTTGGGCGAACTTGAGGAACACCTGCTCGAGGGTGGTCTGGCTGAAGCTGTATTCTTCAATGTCGTATTCCGCTTTAGCTAAAATGAAAAAGACCGTGTTAATATTCTATAGGGTGGATTTTAATTTACAAACACTAAGGTTTTGTGATAATGGAGAATTGAGAAGTAAAATTTGTATCAACAAAAAAATATTTTCATGGCTAATAATCCCAATTTGTTTTATGATTAATTAATTTCTCACTTAACCAGTCGGGAGAAACATAATTATATAATTATTAATCAAATTAAACCAAATTGTTTTATTCACTTTGAATTTTAGCAATAAGAAAGTGGCAGATATTGATCAAGTAGTCAACGCTAATTGTCATAATTTATAAATTGTGAACAAAACGGAAAACATTATTATAATACGAGTCGTTTGGTTAGTTTAACATTTTGGAAATATTCTGGAAATCCTTCTGGCACTTCTGGCAATTCAAAATGAAAGAGCTTGCATGGTGGAAGTTCCTTGAACTAATAATTAGTCGAGTAGAAATACATATTGATGTGCACCTAACAAGATGATGTAGTATATAATTTTAAATTCGAAAAATTCAGATCATTATTTAATGCATCTGAAACTAGTTAGATATTTCCATTTTCAATTGATGGTAAAGATTTGAGAAAAAAAAGAAACGTTACCTTTTTCGAGCTGGTTGAAACAGTTTGCTAATGAAGGTACACTCTGTTGCGGCACGCTGAATACAAGTCTGTCGGCGAAGCTCTCTTGTAACGTGGCATCTGGGAATAGATTGCTGACGAACTCCTTCAGTTCTGAATGCCTGTCACTGGTGGGTGTTCTATCCCCTGCTCTGTGTTTCATTTCCAATGTGTATCCTGCTCCGTATAAATTCTTCAAGTGTTGCGTCGAACCCAAACATCTAAATATATAAAGTTATGGGTTTCTATAAAGTTTTTTGCTGCAATTGTAAGGAAAAAGCAAAAGATATCGACGGTATCGAAAACCGCCTCTACGTTTCAATCCATATTCCGTGTTTCTCAATTTCTAATCAAAATTTTTCGGAAGTTGAAGAAACCTCTCTGGTAAAATCTTTCTTTCAGCCTAACATACATGTTTAGAAAAAATTAAAGAAGAGATTGCGTAAAAGATTACAATTTCTGAAAGATTTGCAGAAGGCAAGGGTGCAGTACTTTAGTTGGCGCAATTATTCATCCTGGATTGTGATTTTTTGTAAGCCGCATTAAGAGAACAAATACAAACCCTTGATTCTCTAGAAGAACCAATATTTCGGAAGAAGAAAAGTGAAGTAAGAAATGTTTCCAATAACTTACCTAAGTTCTCCTTTCACCATGATTCCTACCCTGGAACAAAGAGCATCGGCTTCCTCCATTGAATGTGTTGTAAGAATGGCACCGCGAGATCCCTTTAAAAAAAATGTGCGATTTGTATTTTGCTGAATAACAAGAATAACAAGTTAATTTTACTGAAGTAAAAACATACGCAAAGTTATATTAAGCAGGCGTTACTTCTGTGTTCCCCTGTAGTTATAATTATTATTCGGTTACCCTATACTACCATAACATGGTGGAATGGTTTAGTTCTTCTGCCCTTTTATTCAGTCTCCATCACACAATACTGCAGCATTTGAAAGGGGTGTGATTTACAATGGCTATAGGATTTATAACAGTTTGCCGCAACCAATCAAAGATAGCAATTCATTATTGAGCTACAAACAAGAACTTAAGAAGTTTTTGCTGTGTAGATTTGTATATACTTTGGATGAGTACTTTGTTTAACATGTACATTAGTTGTATTAGTTATTTAGGATAAAACATGTATGTTTTATATTATCATTTGTTTTTAACGTTTTTCTTTTGTAATATATATATAATTATGTTATTTAATTTTATGTATTTTAAAAAGGGAATAAATATTATACAGTGCGCGCCTAAAGTATGGAATATAGTCAGTAAAATCGAGATAAAATATTTTTGGAAAAAATCCTCGAACACATCGATTTTCTTTTATAAAAATACACATTTTTGCATGAAAGTCGATTTTCAGTCGTCATTTGTTTTTGAGTAATGACGTCAGCCATTTTGTTTTTAAATGGCAACCCCCTATTTTTATTCTTGATTTTGAGAGATCTTTTCATTGTCGAACTGGAAGTATAAAAATGTTGCCATGTTATATAAGAAATTTTTCCAGTAAATGACAACTGAAGGTGAGAACTCGATATTTAGAATTTTTAAAAATTACCTTGCTTCAGCGCTTGTAGCAATTTTTCCAAACAACAATGATCTTAATCTTTTATATAATACAATATGGTTTCAGCAAAACGGCGCATTCCCGCACTAGATTTTTTTAATTTTTTTTTAATTAATTTTTTTTTTTTTAATTGAACATGTAGAAATTCTTCTTGAATATTTTGAATATTATTCTATCGGTCCTCACCTGCCAATCCACCTATTCGTAAAGCAATTGTCAAAAAACGCGCATAGTGCGGTGTTGCACCATCTTGCTGAAACCATATTGTATGTATGGCGGGTCAAGATCATTTTTGTTTAGAAAAAAAGCGCTGGAACCAGATTATTTTGCAAAAACTCTAGATGTCAAGTTCTCACCTTCAATTGTCATTTACTCGAAAATTTCCTTATGTAAGACGGCAATATTTTTATACTGCCAGTTTGACAATGAAAAGATCTCTCAAAATTAAGAACAAAAATTTGGGGTTGTCATTTAAAAACAAAATGGATGACGTCATTACTCAAAAACAAATGACGACTGAAAATCGATTTTTATGCAAAAATGTGTATTTTTAGAAAGCAAAATCGACGTGTTCGAGAATTTTTTTTTTAAATATTTTATTTCGGTTTTACTGAATATATTCCATATTTTAGGCGCGCACTGTATTATATTATTATATTATTATTATTCTTCTATAAACTTTTTGTATTCTCCTCTACGCTTTTCCCTTTGCAATGAATTATGCAATTACTTCATCCCATTTTTTTTTGTTGGACTCGCTCCCCACATCCTTTTATATACAGTGTGGAAATTAAGTAGCGGATAAATTCGCTAAAACCGAAATCAAATATTTTTGGAAAAAATCTTCGTACAGGTCGATTTTCTTTGATAAAAATACACATTTTTGTATAAAATTCGATTTTCAGTCGTCATTTGTTTTTGAGTAATGACGACTTCCATTATTTTTTTTAAATGACAACCCCCTATTTTTACTTTCTCCGTTACGAAGTATAAGAAAGTATTGTGATCCTGTTTTTTTTTTCAATTTTTTTTTTACGGAAATATCCGTTTTGGGGTCCCTAGATGCCATTTCAACAATTTCTGGAAAAAAATGGTGATGTGGCCATCATGTTACTTTCTCCGACTTGATGGTATTATTTATATTTACGCTTTCATGGTTTATTTTCAATTTAAATCATATTTTAAATGTACATCGAGAGGATGACACTGACGTTTAAAACGTCAAAATTATAAAAGATGGAAAAATTATACTTCAAATTCAAAAACTCAGTTTACTCAAAAACTAAAGGGATTTCGAAAAAAACTTATTCTTTAGAAATTGTTCATTTTGTAATTTTCTACAATTATTATTCACATAAATTTGCTGTAACTATTATCGTTTCATAATTATAAACCAAAAATTAAAAAAAAATTAATAATTTTTTTTCTCGAATAGCAATGATTTTATGAAAAATATTTTCAAGCAAAATATATTAATTTCTTTGTTGTCTTTAATGTTTGTTTAAAAAATTTTGTGATATTTTTCATATTTAAGAAAATATTGGCAAAAAACAAAAAACAGTTAAGGTAAACACCCACTTCCTGTGTACGAAATTTAACCAAAAGCTTTTCAGTTCTTCAGATTATCAAATAAGACGTATGTTCAAAGTTTCATATTAATTGCTCTGTTAGTTTTTGAGATACAGCGCACACAGACAGACACACACACACACAGACACACACACACACACACACACACACAGACACACACACACACACACAGACACAAAAAAAAAAATTTCCAGAAATTGTTGAAATGGTATCTAGGAACCCCAAAACGGATATTTCCGCAAAAAAAATTTTTAAAAAAAAAATCACGATCACAATACTTTCTCGTACTTCGTAACGGAGAAAGTAAAAATTATTGTGTCTGTGTGTGTGTGTGTGTGTCTGTGTGTGTGTGTGTCTGTCTGTGTGCGCTGTATCTCAAAAACTAATAAAGCAATTGATATGAAACTTTGAACATACGTCTTATTTGACAATCTGAAGAACTGAAAAGCTTTTGGTAAAATTTCGTACACCGGAAGTGGGTGTTTACCTTAACTGTTTTTTGTTTTTTGCCAATATTTTCTTAAATATAAAAAATATCACAAAAACATTTAAACAAAACTCGAAGACAACAAAGAAATGAACATCTTTTGCTTGAAAATATTTTTCATAAAATCATTGCTATTCGAGAAAAAAAAATGTATTAATTTTTTTAAATTTTTGGTTTATAATTACGAAACGATAATAGTTACAGCAAATTTATGTGAATAATAATTGTAGAGAATGCCAAAATGAACAACTTCTAAGGAATAAGTTTTTTTCGAAATCTCGTTAGTTTTTGAGTAAACCGAGTTTTTGAATTTGAAGTATAATTTTTCCATATTTCATGATTTTGACGTTTTAAACGTCAGTTTCATCCGAGTTTACGCAACGCTCGATGTACATTTAAAATATGATTTCAATTGGAAATAAACCCACGAAAAAGTAAATATAAAGTCGGAGAAAGTAACATGATGGCCACATCACCATTTTTTTTGTTACTCCGCTGACGCTCCTCGTGTTCTTCATCTCAACCGCGTGTATTTTGATCTTTTGCCTATTATTTAGTGTCCATGTCTCGCGTCCGAATATTATCATAGATTAGTATTTTTCAACAATTTTGAACCAAACGCCCACTTTGACTGGTCCGCTTCTTAATTCGCCCCCTTTAATTTTTAACAGCTTAAAATTACATGATAATCTCTAAAATCATGTAAATTACGGGCCAAGATTTTATAATAGATTAAACTCATCTATAAAAAAATTACCTTTTAAAACATTTAAAACAACTATTAAAAATTTATTAATAAAACTTGCGCCATACAATTACTGCGAATTTTTTCAAAGTAATATTTGATTAATCAAATGTTCTTTTTTTTCTCTCTTTCTAGATTGTAAGTTATCTAATGTATGTATTGTTGACTTGTGTAAAACGTACGTTAAAACACCAATAATAAATAATTAAATAAATAAATCAATCAAAGCTTTAATGAGAACTTACTTATTAATACGTTTAATAAAATGAATAAAAAAGTTGTATCATAAATCTGTGCAAATTAACAATATTTCAAGTATTTCCGAGGTGTTAAATGCGCTTTTTAACTTTAATGATTTATATGTTGAAATGTAATAAATTTATTGTGTTTTAAAAGAGTACTAAGAAATATTCATAACGAGTCAAGTACTTGTCAAAATCGGAAGTTTCAAAGACAACCAAATTCCGTTTCTGATTTTTAGAAATTACTGAGGTGTTTTATGCGTTTTTTGATTATGATGATTTATATGTTAAATGATAATGTAGTGCGTTTTAAAAATAATAAGAATTATCCATATCAAGTCAATTTTAAATTTTTCAAATTTAAAGTCGACAAAATCGTGTCCTTGATTTTTACTTTCTCCGTTACGAAATACGAGAAAGTATTGTTATCGTAATTTTTTTTTCAAAATTTTTTTTTCAAAAATTTTTTTTACGGAAATATCCGTTTTGGGGTCCCTAGATACCATTTCAACAATTTCTGGAAAAAAAAAATTGTGTCTGTGTGTGTGTGTGTGTGTGGCTGTGTGTGTGTGTGTGTGTGCGCGCTGTATCTCAAAAACTAATAGAGAAATTGATATGAAACTTTGAACATACGTCTTATTTGATAATCCGAAGAACTGAAAAGCTTTTGGTAAAATTTCCTACACCGGAAGTGGGCGTTTACCTTAACTGTTTTTTGTTTTTTGCCAATATTTTCTTAAATATGAAAAATATCACAAAAACATTTACACAAATATTGAATACAATAAAAAAATTAGATTAGTTACTAAACCTTTATTAAAACCTGGTTTTATACAGGGTTTTAAAGGGCAATTGACTAAAGTCTTTCAGCCTAAATTAGATTATTTTGTTTGAAAACATTTTTCATAAAATCATTGTTATTCGAGAAAAAAAATTATTTATTTTTTTTCATTTTTGGTTTATAATTATGAAACAATAATAGTTACAGCAAATTTATGTTAATAATAATTGTACAAAGTGAACAACTTCTAAAGAATAAGTTTTTTTCTAAATCTCGTTAGTTTTTGAGTAAACTAAGTTTTTGAATTTAAAGTATAATTTTTCATAATTTTGACGTTTTAAACGTCAGTTTCATGCGAGTCTACAAAACGTTCGATGTATATTTAAAATATGATTTAAATAGAAAATAAGCCATGAAAGTGTAAATATAAGTGATGATACCATCGGAGAAAGTAACATGATGGCCACATCACCATTTTTTAAATTACCGAAGTATTGAACGTGTCTTTGATTTTGATAGTTTGCATTGAAATTTAGAGAATTTATTTTGTTTTAAGAAAGTATTGAGAAAGATCCAATGTTGAGTTAACGAAAATTTCCAAAATCCGAAATTCTTCAACAAAATAGAGTTTTTGATTGTGCGAAATTGCCTAACTTAAAAACTCGTTATTTAATATCCATGATTTGAATGCCAAAATTCAGAGAATTTGGTGTATTTTAAATTAATTAATGATACTATTATGATCATGATGAATTTAGTGTTAAAAAAATATAACGAAATATCATATTGTGTCCAAGAAAGTTGACTAATGAGTTAAAATTTAAAGAATTTTGTGTTAAGAAATATTCATGTAAATTTCAATGAGAATTGCCAAAATTTGAAATTTTCCAAGTTCATAATAAGTTTTTGATTAAAAAAAAATGCTGAGGTATTGAACGTGTTTTTAATTACGGTGATTTATTTGTTAAAATGTGAATCATTTATTTTATTTTAAAAGATATTAAAAACTTTTTATATTAAGTTAACGAAAACTGCCAAAATTCTTCAAGTTCAAAGGCAATAAATTCGTGTTTTCGATTTTTAAACATTTCTGAGGTGTTAAAAGCATTTCTTGATTATGATAATGTATATGCTAAAATGTAGAGACTTTTGTGTGTTTTGAAAAAGATATAAAAAAATATTCATGTCAAAGTACGAAAATTGTCAAAATCTGAAATTTTTCAAGACAAAATCGCTTTTTTGATTTTGAAAAATTGCTTCCGAACGCGTTATTTGATTTTAAAGATTTAAATGCCAAAATGTAGCCAATTTAGAGTGCTTGAAAAAAGTATTAGAAAATATTCATTCCCAATCGATGAAAATTGCTAAAATCCGGTTTTTCCGCATTTCGGATTTAAAAAAAATGCCGAGGTATTACACGCGCGTTTTGATTATGATATTTTATATGTTAATAAGCATTTTTTGTTTATGATATTTCATGCTATAAAGTAGAGCATTCAGTGTGTTTTAAATGGTTCTAAAAATATTCATGTCGAGACAATGGAAAGTGCCAAAATCGGATTTTTTTCAAGCTCAAAATCAACAAAATCAAGGTCTTGATTTTGATAAATTATTTAACTTACGCACGCGTTATTTGATTTTGATGGTTTAATTTACAAAATGTAGCGAATTTTGTGTTTTTTCTTGAATATTAAAAAAATGTAAAATCAATGCAACTTCGCAAATTTGCAAGTTTTTTTTAATCTCAGCAAAGTGGTTTTAATCTCGAGACAGGATTAGTCACGTTAATTAAACTTTTAGGCGATTTGAGCCATCTCTACATTCGCCCACATAAAATAGACCCCAAACCCCCCCCCCCCCCCCCCTCCAAATACGGATTGTCAGGTAAACGCCCAATTTAGAAGTCGATCATCCCCTTCAGGGGGCGATATCGCTCAAGTTAAGATTGTATATTTTTATTTTTGTTTCTCATGATACTTCATTTTTGCTTCTAAATTAGTTATCCATTGCATAATACAAGTGCATTGTTTTTTTTTTTAATTCTGTTGTTGACCTAGATGTCCTTCTCTATCTCTAAATTTATCTTCTCCTGTTTTTCTCCTGTTATCATGACCCCAATTTTTTCCCTATTCATTGTCATTTCATACTCCTTTAATGTCTCGTTCCACACTTTATCGCTTTTTGCGAAGGAAAAAAAATAAAAAATTTCGACCATTTTCAAACCGCCATGACTCGGCGTATTTTCAATCGATTTTGATGAATCTCTGAGAGCGAAAAACTTTAAAGTGTCTTCTTTAAAGTCATGCAAGCTAAATTTAACGTAACCCCTTCCGTCCCCTCTAGCGCCCCTGTGAAAAAAAAGTTTTTTTCTGGAAACCATGTCCAACTTTGACGATGTCTACGGAGTAGGAAAATTTTTGTCGACTCAATAAAGGCATTAAAATTTTATCAATTCCCTTTTGAGGTTTTTCGCACATAACTCAGTGACTTTTCAACCAAATTTGATGATTCTTTCTTCGCCCAAAAAGGTTTTTTTTTTGTTAGGGGGTTGAAGGGTTCGAAAAGGGATCATTCTAATCTGAGTTTACTTCCTTATAGCAGAGCCAAAATGGGATTTTTTTCCCGAAAGAATCATCAAATTTGGTTGAAAAGTCATGTGCGAAAAACCTCAAAATGCACTTTTTTCAAACACCCATAACTTGGTGCCAAATCGTCGTAGGAACTTCGTTCTCCGAGTCCTGCATAGGGAATTGATCAGATTTTAATGCCTTTATGGTGGATCGAGTCGACACAATTTTTCCAACTCCATAGACATCATCAAAGTTGAAGATGGTTTCCTGAAAAAATAATTTTTTTCACAGGGGTGCTAGAGAGGGGCGGAAGGGGTTGCGCTTAAGTTCGTATGCATGACTTTAAAGAAGACACTTCAAAGTTTTTCGCCCGTAAAGATTCATCAAAATCGATTGAAAATACGCCGAGTTATGGCGGTTTGAAAATGGTCAAAATTTATTTCAAGTGTTTCATTTTTTTCCTCCAGTGTATATCCTCAACGAATGCTCCTTTTATTATTTCCATTCTTGTGTCTCCTATTGTCTATTATTCTAAATTGCCTCTTATTTATTTATTTATTTATTTATTTATCTCCCAACAGAACATGATCCATTTACAGGGAAACATTAAAATTACATATTTCTAAAAATAAAACAATTCTAACTAAACTAATTACAAACTCTCTTGCATTTAATTATTGTTTCATTCATAAATAATATAAACTGAATGCTCCTTCTTGTTTTGGGCCTTAGTCCTTAGCCCTTGATTGAGCTTTTAATATTTTTTTTTATTGATATTTTTTTTTTAAATTATATTCTTGACTTTTATCTTATTATGAACACATGACCATGTACTTGTATTCTCCTTTCCTGTTTAACCCTTTCGGCCCTGGTGGTGGCAATTGCCACCGCAACATTTACATGTCTCTACTATGACAATCCATATTTTTGCTGTTTATCACTAGATGTCACATCAACAAAGCCTCACTAATTATTTCCTATACTAATTAATCAAATCAGTTCAAATTTGGTATTTATGGTCTTAAGAAGCTCCCCATCAATAATAATTAACAAACATTTCTTTTTTCAAATTTAAAAATCCTGGGCTGAAAGGGTTAAGCCTACTTCACGATACAACCTCCAATCTCAGCTTTTATTTTTTGTGTCCAGTACATTTTCATGACTGTACTTAGTACGTTTATTCCTCAACAATTTTTACATCCTTTCTTGCATATTGGTACTATATCTACTTCTTCTTTCTGTATTTTGTATCATCTCTCATATTATTTTGACATTTCCTTTTTTGTCTCTTGGTCAGTTCTTGCAGTTCCTCTATGTTTAATATTCCTTCTCTTTCCTTGCCATATCCTTTATCTATCCATTCCTCTGCTCGCCTAGTAGTTTCTGGAAGTATTCGCTCCATCTCTTTAATACATCCATTTTTTTATTACTTTGGCATCGTCTTTCCCTTTTCCTCACATTGATTTCAGTGTTGTTTTGCCTCTCCAGTTGTATTGTTATTTTCAGGTGTTGTTCATTTATTTTGCCTCTTGGTCAATTCTTTACACACCCTGTATATTTTTTTTTCTATCCGGTAGCCGTTATTAAGACATTAGTATTTAACAATTACCTGAAAACTGGCAAGGATCGTGTCCCACAGGAATCTCTTACTCCTGGGATCCATGCCCGTACTGGGTTCGTCCATTAAGACTACTTTGGGGTTTCCTATGCTGGCCATTGCAAATGACAGTTTCCTCCTCGTGCCACCCGAACATTGCTGCGTTTGTTTGTCTGCGTGTTCGTGGATTTGAAGTCCTGATAAGTATAAACTAACGATTCTGAAAAAAGAAATAAGATAGATTCAGATTCCTGCAATTAGGAATTACTTAAGTTTAGCTCAACCGAGAAAAAAATATTTAAAGGTAGAATCGCCAAAACCCTTTAACGGTGTTTGGAATACTTATATTCCAATAGTAATCTTTGTTTCCCCATCAGCAACTAACTACACTGATGAGACCTGAAAGGTCGAAACCGGTCTGTAGGTGTTCTGATGGGGGAACAATATTTAATTTAAAAAAAAATATGTCTTTTTTAAGTAATAAATAAATTAGAAACAATCTTACATGTTGCAGAAAGCATTAAATTAATTTGGTTTTTTTAAATTTATTTAATTTTTTTTAAGTACACGACTGAACATTGTTTATTTTTCTTTACCAACAGAATTCTAATAATTACATATTCACTTCGGAGATATTGATTTTTCAGTAATTTTATTACTAATAATGACCAAATTTTAAAAGTTTTCGGACATACGTGTATATCACCGGAACCAAGCGGTAAAAAATTCCAAAATAATTCAAACATACTTTAGGAACATTAGCCTTTCATTTGCTATAAAATTTAACATCTAACCTGAATGCAAGAACCCCCTTTCCATTGTTTTCCAGTGCATTATAACAAATCAGAATTTAAAACTTCGAAAATTCCAAACTTAAAAAATTCGAATCTTTAAATCTTCGAAATTTCGAATCTTCTAATCCAGGTTCGAATCCCGGCGAGGGCATGGGTGTTTATGGATGTCTATTTTATTTAATATGAACAATATATTACCGATGTGACTGAAAGGCACCTGTCAAAGTCAAAAAAAAAACTTCTAATCTTCTAATCCTCGAAACTTCGAAACTTCAATCTTTGAAAATTTTCTATTAATTTTTCGAATCTTCTAAGCTTCGAATCTTCGAAATTGGAAATCTTTGAAGAAAAATTCCAGCCTTTGTTTAATGCAGTACTTTGAAATTTGAGTAGAAATTCAATCTTCTAATCCTCGAAACTTCGAAACTTCAATCTTTGAAGATTTTCTATGAATTTTCGAATCTTCTAAGCTTCGAATCTTCGAAATTGGAAATCTTTGAAGAAAAATTCCAGCCTTTGTTTAATGCAGTACTTTGAAATTTGAGTAGAAATTCAATCTTCTAATCCTCGAAACTTCGAAACTTCAATCTTTGAATATTTTCTATTAATTTTTTAATCTTCTAAGCTTCGAATCTTCGAAATTGGAAATCTTCGAAGAAAAATTCCAGCCTTTGTTTAATGCAGTACTTTGAAATTTGAGTAGAAATTCAATCTTCTAATCCTCGACACTTCGAAACTTCAATCTTTGAAGATTTTCTATTAATTTTTTAATCTTCTAAGCTTCGAATCTTCGAAATTGAAAATCTTCGAAGAAAAATTCCAGCCTTTCTTTAATGCAGTACTTTAAAATTTGAGTAGAAATTCAATCTTCTAATCCTCGAAACTTCGAAACTTCAATCTTTGAATATTTTCTATTAATTTTTTAATCTTCTAAGCTTCGAATCTTCGAAATTGAAAATCTTCGAAGAAAAATTCCAGCCTTTCTTTAATGCAGTACTTTAAAATTTGAGTAGAAATTCAATCTTCTAATCCTCGACACTTCGAAACTTCAATCTTTGAAGATTTTCTATTAATTTTTTAATCTTCTAAGCTTCGAATCTTCGAAATTGAAAATCTTCGAAGAAAAATTCCAGCCTTTCTTTAATGCAGTACTTTAAAATTTGAGTAGAAATTCAATCTTCTAATCCTCGAAACTTCGAAACTTCAATCTTTGAATATTTTCTATTAATTTTTGAATCTTCTAAGCTTCGAATCTTCGAAATTGGAAATCTTTGAAGAAAAATTTTAGCCTTTGTTTAATGCAGTACTTTGAAATTTGAGTAGAAATTCAATCTTCTAATCCTCGAAACTTCGAAACTTCAATCTTTGAAGATTTTCTATTAATTTTTGAATCTTCTAAGCTTCGAATCTTCGAAATTGGAAATCTTTGAAGAAAAATTCCGGCCTTTCTTTAATGCAGTACTTTGAAATTTGAGTAGAAATTCAATCTTCTAATCCTCGAAACTTCGAAACTTCAATCTTTGAAGATTTTCTATTAATTTTTTAATCTTCTAAGCTTCGAATCTTCGAAATTGGAAATCTTTGAAGAAAAATTCCAGCCTTTCTTTAATGCAGTACTTTGAAATTTGAGTAGAAATTCAATCTTCTAATCGTCGAAACTTCGAAACTTCAATCTTTAAAAATTTTCTATTAATTTTAGAATCTTCTAAGCTTCGAATCTTCGAAATTGAAAATCTTCGAAGAAAAATTCCAGCCTATGTTTAATGCAGTACTTTGAAATTTGAGTAGAAATTCAATCTTCTAATCCTCGAACATTCGAAACTTTAATCTTTGAAAATTTTCTATTAATTTTTGAATCTTCTAAGCTTCGAATCTTCGAAATTGGAAATCTTCGAAGAAAAATTCCAGGCTTTCTTTAATCCTGTACTTTGAAATTTGAGAAGAAATTCATCGAAATAACTTACCCAGAAATTTGACTATGAGGGACACCTCGTATAGCAGCGTAACATTCCAAGTGTTCCCTCACAGTGATATTCTTCCAAAGGGCGTCATGTTGCGGGCAATATCCAAGCAGTTTGAAGGCATCTGATTTATTCGAAGTAATGCTTTGGCCACCAATTTGTACCTAAAAAACATAAATGATTGAAGAATAATTAATTACATGACATAAACCAATTAGCTTAAGAAAGAAAAAAACCTTCTGGTAGTTCTTAAAAATCATAGAAGATTGAAGAATAAGTAATAATATGATAGGAATAAATTAGCTAAAGAAAAAAAGAAATAACCTTCTGGTAATTCTTGTAAAAAAAACATAAAATATTGAAGCATAAGTAATAATATGATAGGAATAAATTAGCTAAAGAAAAAAACAAATAACCTTCTGATAATTCTTGTAAAAAAACATAAAATATTGAAGAATAAGTAATAGTTTGATATGAATAAATTAGTTAAAGAAAAAAAACAAATAACCTTCTGGTAATTCTTCTAAAAAAACATAGAAGATTGAAGAATAAGTACTAATATGATATGAATAAATTGCGTTAAGAAAAAACAAATAACCTTCCGGTAATTCTTATCTGATGATTTCAAAAATTGCTTTGGATTCTCCTCTTGAAGAGTCTCTCACATGTCAAAAATATGGGATTATAGGAGGTATTGAGTATAAAAGAAAATTTTCCTGTTGAAATTAAATTTAATACTTGGATTTGGAGCAAACATTGAAAGAAATGAGTCTAAAATTCTCATACTCGATTGTAGATAAATTAAATATGAATAAATAATATGAAAATGTTCATAATAAACAGTCTACTTTTAAGACGAGTAACCTCAAGAAACCACAAGATAAACAAAACGCACTCGAAGAATTCAAGGCTACCAATGTAATATTACTTGAAAGATTGTAGGGATTTTCAGAAAATGTGCTGCCATCTATTTTCAACTTTCTGATCTCACGGTATATGTCGTAGAAAAGTTTACTAACTTAGCTTAACATCATCATAGATAAAAATTTAATCTATACACACCCTGCCTCTTGTAGCTGCCTCTTCCGCTGTAATAATCTTCATTGTTGTAGTCTTCCCAGCACCATTATGTCCCAACAAACCGAATACCTCACCAGCATCTACAGCCAGGGACAAACTCTTGATGGCAACTTTAGATGTTGGAGGTTCTTCCTCGCGCTTACAGCAGCATTCGCATATCTTGAGTTCTTTCCTTACATATTCTTTATGAAGATTCTGCAAAACCCAAAACAAGAGTCTTTAAGTGTTCTCCAATTCAAAAAAGAAAAGATTACATACCTGCACCATTACAACCGGAGGATTTTGTGTATTGCTATTGATAATCGTTGTCACCTTTTGCCTTTCGACTTTCACGTCAACATCTTCATTTTCACCAACATCACTGAGGTCGTTCGGATCATCGAAAGGTTTCTTACTTTTAGCCTGAAAAAGATTAGCAATTAATAATCATTATAATAATAATTAGTAATTTTTGTGTTCGCATTACTGCAAATTGGAACTGATGAAACAACAAATACTGGGTGACTGAAAATTGATTGAAAGTGGTTTTATTTATAAAGCTGACATCAAACAAGTTGGCAGTACTGTAACGTAAGACATGAGCACACGGGCACAGTGTTGTAGAATTAATTTTAAGTGAGTTTAGTTTAATAATAACAGACGTTACAGTGGCGCATCGTCACCTGGTATTACTTCAAAAAATATTAACCTTGACTACAAATACATACTTCTTCAAGTTTATCGAATTTTATTCGAAGTTTTAAAAGTGGAAATGATACATCTAGCTTACGTACACCAAAAATTTTGAAGACTTCTTTAGCCTTGCCTCCGCTTTTGACGATGTCTAGTATTAGAAGCGCGAAGAACCAGATGGGAACATGAAGAATGATTCCGACGATTGTCACGATGATTTCGTTGGAGAAGTAATCAGCTAACGTTAACGTGGTACAGGCACTGTTCACGGTACACATCAGGTACACCCTCTGCACATAGTAGACGATCGCGTACGGAATGTACATGGTGTTCAATAACGAAAAGATTACATGCAGTATAAAAGTTGCTTTACCACCTATAACAGAATACACAAGCTCGAAATTAATAAATAAACGAGATATTAAGTAATAATAGTTATGAATTTTCGGCACAATGTGTCACGATATTTTGGGAAGGCTCTAACAAACAAGTAGGTAAAATTGGCCAAAAACTGAAAAATTGGCTAAACTTAAGCTGATAATTATTGGCTTACCTATTCTAAGCATGTCCAACACGACGACCATCACGAATGGTATACATCCCAGGAAGGTGGCTATGTTGGGCAAGATGGACTGCGCAGAATCCATCTTGTCAAAGATGTAACTAACGCTGGTGCTGAAGAGTATTGACGCCGGACAGTACAGTAGTAGAAGGCCTCCGAGGACTACAAGAGGTGGCCATTCTCGCAACGAGGGTATATCGAAGAGGACGATTATCAAAAATAACGCTGCTGAGATGAAGATCATTAGTCCCACCAGAACTATGAAGTAGGTGACGAAATACATCGTGAAGGATAATCCGTTGACTCTAAGTTGATTTTTCGCCTTTATCTATACAACAAATAAAAACAGAATTTTTTAAAATCATTTTTCCATTTGTTGATCATTTGAGAAAAAAAATTTAAAAAAATATGTACCGTGAAGAATAAATTCTAAAAAAATTATATTCAATTGCTAAAATTTCATCCTCCTACAAGCACTTTTGTTTTTTTTAATTCACCAATTTTCAAACGAGTTACGAATTTTTGAAAATTTCATTTTTCCATTTGTTGAACATTTGAGAGAAAATTCTAAAAAATATGTACCGTGAAGAATAAATTCTAAAAAAAATTATTCAATTGCTAAAATATCATTCTTCCAAAGGCACTTTTGATTTTTTAAATTCACCAATTTTCAAACGAGTTATGAATTTTTTAAAATTCCATTTTTCTATTTGTTGAACATTTGAGAAAAAAAAATTCAAAAAATATGTACCGTGAAGAATAAATTCTAAAAGAAAATTATTCAATTGCTAAAATATAATTCTTCCAAAGGTACTTTTGATTTCTTAAATTCACCAATTTTCAAACGAGTTACGAATTTTTTAAAATTTCTTTTTTCCGTTTGTTGAACACTTGAGAAAAAAATTGTAAAAAATATGTATCGCGGAAAATAAATTCTAGATAAAGTACATTGAATTACTAAAATATCACTCTTCAAAACCCACATTTATTTTCTAAAATGCACCCATTTTCAAATGAGTTACGAATTTTTGAAAATTTCATTTTTCCATTTGTTGAACATTTGGGAAAAAAATTCTAAAAAATATGTACTGCGGAAGATAAATTCTAGATAAATTACATTGAATTACTAAAATATCACTCTTTAAAACCCACATTTATTTTCTAAAATGCACCCATTTTCAAACGAGTTACGAATTTTTCAAAATTTCATTTTTCCATTTGTTGAACATTTGGGAAAAAATTCAAAAAAATATGTACTGCCTAAGATAAATTCTAGATAAATTACATTGAATTACTAAAATATCACTCTTTAAAACCCACTGTTGTTTTCTAAACTTCACCCATTTTTAACGGAGTTACGAATTTTTTCAAATTAAATTTTTCCATTTGTTGAACATTTGAGAAAAAAATTCTAAAAAATATGTACTGCGGAAGATAAATTACATTCAATTACTAAAATATCATTCTTTAAAACTCACTTTTGTTTTCTAAAATGTACCCATTTTCAAACGAGTTACGAATTTTTGAAAATTGAATTTTTCCGCTTGTTTAACATTTGAGAAAAAAATGTACCGCGGAAAATAAATACTAGATAAATTACCTAAAAGTACTAAAATATCACTCTTTAAATTCACTTTTGTTTTCTAAACAAGCATTTTTAATACGGTTACGTATTTTTAAAAATTTAATTTTTCCATTTGTTGAACATTTGAGAAAAAAAATCTAAAAAATATGTACTGCGGAAGATAAATTCTAGATAAATTCATTCAACTACCAAAATATCACTCTTTTAAATGTACTATTGTCTTCTAAAATTCACAAATTTTCAAACAAGTTACGAGTTTTTAAAAATGTAATTTTTCAATTTGTTGAATATTTAAGATTTTTTTTATATTTACCGCTGAAAATAAATTCTAGATAAATTACTAAAATGTCTCTCTTTAAAATACACTTTTGTTTTCTAAAATTCACCCATTTTCAAACGAGTTACGAATTATTGAAAATTTTATTTTTCCATTTGTTGAACGTTTGAGAAAAAATTCTAAAAAATTTGTACCACGGAAAATAAATTCTAGATAAATTACATTAAATACTAAAAAATCACTCTTAACAATTTACTTTTATTTTCTAAAATATACCAATTTTCAAACGAGTTACGAATTTTTTATTTTTCCATTTGCTGAACATTTGAGAAAAAAATTCTAAAAAATATGTACCGCGGAAAATAAATTCTAGATAAATTGCATAAAATTACTAAAATATCACTTTTAAAAATTCATCTTTGATGAAATTCAGCTATTTTCAAACGAGCTACGAATTTTTGAAAATGCATTTTTTTATTTGTTAAACATTTGAGAAAAAAATTCTGAAAAAATATGTACCGCAGAAAATAAATTCTAGATAAATTACAGTAAATTACCAAAATATCACTCTTTAAAATCCATCTTTGTTTTCTGAAATTCAGCTATTTTCAAATGAGCTACGAATTTTTGAAAATTTAATTTTTTCATTTGTTGAACATTTGAGAAAAAAAAATTCTAAAAATATGTACTGCGGAAGATAAATTACATTTAATTACTAAAATATCACTTTTTAAAACCCACATTTGTTTTCTAAAATGTACCCATTTTCAAACGAGTCACGAATTTTTAAAAATTTCATTTCTTCATTTGATGAACATTTGAGAAAAAAATTCTAAAAAATATGTACCGCAGATAATAAATTCTAGATAAATTACATTAAATTAACAAAATATCACTCTTTAAAATTCACTTTTGTTTTTTTTAAATTCGCCCATTTTTAAACGAGTTACAAATTTTTGAAAATTAAATTTTTCCATTTATTGAACATTGCAGAAAAAAAATCTAAAAAATTCATAACGCAGAAAATAAATTCTAGATAAATTCCATTAAATTACTAAAATATCACTCTTTAAAATCCAAATTCGTTTTTGAAAATTCACGCATTTTTAAGCGAGATACGAATTTTTGAAAATTTCATTTGAGAAAAAAAATTCTACCGCCGAAAATAAATTCTAGATAAGTTACATAAAATTACTAAAATATCACTCTCTAAAATCCACTTTTGTTTTCTAAAGTTTACCCATTTTCAAACGAGATTAGAATTTTTAAAAATTTCATTTTTCCATTTATTGAACATTTGAGAAGAAAATTCTAAAAATTATGTACCGTTGAGAATAAATTCTGAAAAAATTATACACAATTTTTAAAATATCACTCTTTCAAAGGTCCAACTTTTCTCACTTAATGCAAAAATTGGTATTACGTACCTCTCTGTCATAAACCATGTCAATAGCCAAACTCGCTGGAACCAGCACAAATATCATTCCGATAAATGTTGCCGTGAAAAAGACTCCAAGATTGAATTCTTCAGGTTGTGACGTCTGCGGAAAGGGTTGGGCCATCACCTCTATCGGCTCCCAAGTTCCTCTATTCAATCGTTCCGGACTCAATAATCTAAATAACAAAACAAAAAACACATCTTATTATAAAATGTACTTAAATTAAAGTAAATCAACTACAGTGGATAACTCTTCATCATCTATCAAATAAAACTAACTAAAAGTGATCACAATGAGCAGATATGGCCTTCAAGTTAAATGATGATGATGAATAGCTATATTGAAAGTTTTCAAGATTTTGAGATTCTCTGTGTCCAAGAATTGATTATTACATTCGAAACAATAATTATATAATTTAAATTAAAAATAATCGTATATGATTGGATTAAAAGAGTGAACATGCTTCCGACGGGGACTGAACCTGTAACCTCCAGTTTGCTGGACTGGGGCGCTTGCCAATTGCGCCACAGAAGCCACACAATTTGGTTCCACCAGATCACATGTATGTATACTCTGTCCATCTAATCATTAAATTCGTATTTTCTACGAATTGAATGTTAATTCAATTATTAAATTCGTAGAACATACGAATTTAATGATTGGATTAAAAGAGTGTTCGTGTGATCTGACAGGACCGAAACTTTGATAATTATTGAACAGCCCGTTGCGATTCCGATTAAAATGCCTTATAATAATAATAATAATTACTAATCAACCTTTGAAATAATCATATTTATAACTTACCTATATATTGCATTGTTAACCAAATTGATCATGATAGGAAGGCTATGCTGCATGGTATCATTATAAATAATCGTAACACCGATATCCGGATACTCGAAAACATTTATATTCATAGCCGCCATATGCGGCGATATGTCCAGCAACAAACTAAAGTTCCCGTCGTAGGCACTTATGTCGGACGCCCCGAGGATCCGCAATTGGTCCAAAAACGGATCGAGATCGTTGTAGGTGGCGTTGTGTATGGCCAGTTTGGATCCATCTCCGTAGATCAATCCATTGAGCAATAAGGACTTCTGTTTCGGTTCGGTGCTTTGTATGCTGTTGAGGTACAGCCCTAGGGCCGCGAGGGTCAGCGGCAGGATGATGAGAAAGTACAGTTTTTGAATGTCGCGGATTAATCGTAGCATCCTCAGGCGAAGCAGGGCGAAGAGGGTTTGGCAAACGCTGGGGTTCACCTCAACTTTCTCCAGGCCCAGGCCCGTTATTGGGGACTTTGTTTCGCTTATGCTTTCCAAGCCGCAAGCTGGGATATCACCGCCTCCTGAAATTCAGAGAGAAAATCGTAGTGTGTACTACAAGGTAACATAAAATTTAAATACGTTTTTATGATGTCTTTTGACAGGGTAAATAATTTAAAAAATGAATGATGAACATCACATGCTTCAAATTTCGAAAGAAAACCAGTTATGCAATTTTTGGTTACGGAAATTAGAAACAAAAAATACACTAAATTGACGCCTATAAAATGTTTACAAGATTGTTAAAGGTGTTAAAAACCTGAGGATTGTAACGATCTTTGAAAGTTGTTATAGAATGATACAAAAAATTGAAAGATCAACCGGTTCTACTTGAAGAGAAGGCTGGAATTTTTCTTCGAAGATTTCCAATTTTGAAGGTTCGAAGCTTCGAAACCTCGAAGATTCATAGTAAATCTTCTAAGACTAAAGTTTCAAAGTTCAAAAGCTTCGAATTTTTAAACAAACATATCCAGGTCACTAAATTGACGCCTATAAAATGTCTACAAGATTCTTAATGTTAAAAAAATGAGAATTGTAACGATCTTTAAAGGTTATTATAGAATGATACAGAATATTGAAAATAAACCGGTTCTACATTCATGGATAAGACTGAAATTTTTCTTCGAAGATTTCCAATTTCGAAGGTTAGAAGCTTCGAAGACTCGAAGATTCATTGAAAATCTTCGAAGATTGAAGTTTCTAAATTACCAATATTCGAAGTTCAGAAGATTCAAAGCTTAGAATTTCCGAAGTTTCGAAGTCTCATTTCGCGAATATTGACAAATGAAAAAGTTAATTTATATTAAATTATTTTAAAAGTAATAAAAACGATTAATTTCGCAAGATCTGTTATTGTTTTTTTTACCTTACCTATACATTAGTTTGATGTTAATTTATTATTACAGCAACTTAGCATGCAAATCTTAGGCGTTTTTGAGGTAAAATTTTGAAATTATATAAAAGTTTAACTCCCAACTCCGATTATTTGAAAAATTCAAAAACTTCGGATCTTCCCAAAATTTGAAAACTTCAATATTCGAAGTCCTCTTCGTTTCTTCGAAACTTCGAAAACTTCAAAGTAGCGAAGCTTCGAATTATTAAGATCCCAATCATGAAATTTTTGTAACATGGAACGGTGGAAGTCTCAACACCGTGCGTTTGCTCTTGTCTGCCTGTCTGTCTGTGAACAATTCGCCGTTCCTTCTCGTGTGCCGATTCCTATGAGAAGAATGCCATTCTTACGTGGGTTAGGAACTTTTAGACTATGATGAGGGCAAGATCTCCCCTAACTAAGGCTGCCTGAGAATTTGAGGCAGTACAGTCTCTACAGGCAACTCCTTGAAGTAAGCAGCGGAGTCACGTGACTCCTGTGCAATTTGAGTCACGAAGTTTTTGAAAAGTGAGGACTTTTTTATCATTATGTCTCAGTCTGATTGCATCTCTAAAATCAGTGAAAATCACTCGTGCTCTTCAAATCCTACCTTCTCTCAATATATATTTCTAGGAGTTCAACTTGACAGTGAAAATCACTCTCGCTCTCAAAAATAAAGTTTTAAGAAACTTAATCCATAGTTTACCCACCAAAACTGGTGCAGTCGGTAGGATTGTCTATTTAACCGATGATTCGAATTGGGTCTTTTTACCGTTTCGACAATCCTATCGACTGCGCCAGTTTTGGTGGGTAATCGATCGATTTGGGTTTCAAAAACTTTTAATATGAGATTCACTGTGTTTAACTCATGTACAGATAGTCCATTGCCTAATTATCCAGCTTATTGCCTGGTAACCTCATCTTGTGTTTTTGCTTCGCAATTCGAAGAATCCAAAGAGACGAAGATCTCTTCGGAAATTAAAGTTTCGAAGATTCAAAGATGGTAACCTCATCTTGTGTTTTTGCTCTTGAAATTAGAGTGATGTTGCCTTCAAGAAGAATTACCTCACTCTCCATCATTGCTTCGCAATTTCGAAGAATCCAAAGATTCGATGATTCAAAGATTTGAAGCTTCGAAGTTTCAAAGTTTTCGAAGTTTTCGAATTTTTAAAAAAATCGAAAGTTTCGTAGTTTTTAATTTTTGTAATCCCAAAACCCTAAACAGTTACTGATTTAAACTGAAATAAATAAAATAGAATTTCAAAATTTAAAAAAAAAAACCCAAGACGAAACAAGTTGCTGTAATGATAAATTATCATCAAACAAATGTATTTGCAAGATAAACAATAATAACTTATCTTGCAAGATTAATCGTTTCTATTAGTCTTGAAATAATTGGATATAAATTAACTTTTTCACTTGGCAATATTCGCGTATTATACAAAATTACATTTTAAATAAATTCCTCAAACAAAACTATCGCTTAGTACATTTTTTGGTTTGTCTTTTGAGCTGTGAACCAACAACTCCAATACTGAGTGCATGCAATGCAATGAAATCAATTATCTTCCATTAATATTTTTTTGTTATTAATATTTTTTTTACTATCGTTATAATATTTCTTTCAAAAACTACCTGTTCTGATAAAATTTCGTCAGTTTCTGATTTAAAAGATGGACGATTAAGTGTAAGATAAGAGTTTAAAGTAAAATTACCTTTACTTTCCTTGTCGATATTATTGGCTTCGTTTTGTAAAGACTGGTAGCTAGTGCTTTTACTCTGCAGACTCAAACTTCTACTTAAGGCCCGATTTCTCACCATCTTCTTGGAGAGATTGTCCATGGTTATGTCGGACTCTTCATCTCGTTCCAAGTGAAGGAAAACTTCCTCCAGAGTAGTCATTGATACACCATAGCATGATATACCTACAAATAATAACAATGATTATGAAACACTTAATATTATCAAGCTATTAGTCGAAAACAAATAAAGTGCATGAAAAACCTACATAGAATAATAATAATAATAATCTCTTCAGAGGCATTCAGAGGCACTTAAAATTATCACACTGATTAGTCAAAGTTGACAAAATGAAATAAATTAATAAAACTCTGATGGAGAGTAATAATTTTGACTTCATTTACGGTGGATTTCACAAATATTTATAAGCCAGGTAAACGTTCTTTGCGCGCCATTGACTGTCACTATCAGTCCCCGCATACATTTCTGAATCGTTACTGTTTAAATTAGAAGTGGAGCCTCAGAAGAGCATTTAAGCTAAAAAATACATCGAAATAGAAAATAGATGATTAAACATTATGAAAGAGTAAAGATCAATCAAAATGTGTGTAATATAACTTAACCTCAAATTATGTATTCTGTTCACTATTTGAAATATCGTTTACACAGCCGAAAGTAAAGTATGTCCATTAAAAAAAACCTCAAGTGTGCAATGATTTTTTATTTTTAAAAATTTAAGTTGGTAACACATATTGAGGTTATGTTACTTGCGGCATGTTCCTACCGATAAATTAATTTGCTGTGATAAACGACGCAGAGAAAAAAAATCCTTGGGCTGTGTTAATGGCATCCTAAGTACACTGCTTGGTGGTGACATATTAAATTCGATTTCGCATATATTTGGGGAGCATGAAAAATGCAAAGATTTGAAATATTTTTGCACCGGAGACCCTAAAGATGGAGAAGAAAATTTGGTTCCTGCGATGAAAGACTGCGGTTTATATACTGATATGAAACAATGACTGGTTGACTGGTCTACCACTTCCTGATTTACGAAGAATACTACTCGTTTCATTTCCATCCACTTTAGTCCCATTTGGGAAATAACTTTTAACTAGAAACGTTTTTGCTGGTTGCTGTAAACCATTGTGACCACGGAATAACTGTGACTTCGATCTGACGTTTTGTATGTCAATTTATGACATGTAAGCCAACTTACATTTTTTTTATAATAAATCATGGCACACTTGAGATTTTTTTTTAATGAACATACCATATAATACCAGTGTTATGTCAATTTAAGCCAAAGATATATTTATTACCACCTTTGTAAAATCCACTGATAAAGTTTCTTTATAAATATGCCCATGCCTTACCTAGTCGGCTAGTTCGATTGTTGATTTCTTGCTCGATTGCGGAAAACAGTGGCGCGAAGTTTTCCACTGCGTTATGAGGTAGAATAAAACTGAGTTCACGTCCGTGTCTTCGAGCTTTTTCTGCTTTAGGTACGTGCGAGGTCACAAGTCTGGCGATTGCGTGTTCTCGGCAAGCACCTAATACAATTGTTTAAAGGACGTTACTTTATTATGTTTTTAAGTAATATATAATATACCTTCAAGAACCAGAGTTAGGTGATAACCAATTCCAAACTTATTCTTCAAAAAGAGCGAAGTACCGCAACACCTGACTTTTCCTTTGGATACAACTGCCTTTCTGTCAGCTGAAAATGTTTATTGAACATTATTCTATTCATATATTACGCTATAATCATATACATTTAAATTCAAATAAAAAATCCCCGACTTGAAAAATACGATGCTTTTTGTCTCCACAATATAAGAGTCTGGGCGGTCCGTTGGTGCAGTGGGTAAGAGTGCGAGCATATGCCTGCTGCATCACGAGTCGGGTGGGTTCGATTACCCGCCCGGGAGCAACATTTTTCGGACCGAGAAATATCCACTTGGGTCTGTGGTCATTGTATTCGTCTTACATTATTCATTTCATTTCGAAGTTATTTAAATGAAATATCTAGAATTTAAGCTAAGGCCTACGCCAATAAAACAAGAAAAAATGTATACAGTTTGTTTTTTTTTATCGTGGGCCATAGGATTTTACATGCTAAAAATTATACCTTGTGTTAATGTGTATTTCAACATATAATTTTAAAGCAAAGTTTAGTTAGTAATAAATCAATTACTTTTCCACATGATTAACTTAAATATGTTTCTTTCCATTAAAAAAATGAAATAAATTCACTAATCAATCTGACATTTCAGAAATTCAAGGTACTTTAATTATTTTTGCTCAGTTATTTATTTTAAATAATTTCATTTTTTAATGGAATAAAACATGTTTAAATGATTCTGACTAAGCGCATCATGTAGAAAAATAATTGATTTATTACTAACTAAAATTTCCTTCAAAATTTGATGATAAAATATACATTAACACAAGGTATAATTTTTAGCATGTAAAATCCTATGGCCCACGATAAAAAAATACCCTGTATATAAGAGCCTTAAAAAAACTTCAATAAACAAGTTGAATCCTGAATGGAGACTCTTAGATTGTAGAAGACGAAAAGCATCGTATTTTCACATTTTAAATATTTCGCTAATAAATACCGAGTATATCTGCTTCATCCATGAAATGTGTAGTTAAAAGTATGACCCTTCCGTGTCGTCTGTTTTGAAGAACTGACCACATGTGTCTTCTCGAGTAAGGATCTACTCCAGCGGTCGGTTCATCCAGAATGATTATCTAATCAAAGTTGTTTTGTTAGGAATGGTTTAAACTTCTTTTACCATATTTACCTTCGGATCTCCAATCACGGCGATGCCAACGGACAACTTTCGTTTTTGGCCACCGCTCAAATGTTTGGCGAGGGCGTTTGCTTTTTCGGAAAGGTCGATGTCTCTTAGGGTCTTCGTTACTTCGTATTCTCTCAAACCCGGCGGTATTCCCTAAATTAAGAAAAAACACACACATTCTTTAACTAAACCAAAAATGTTGAAAAACAAGTCTCTACCAGCCGTGAACATTTCAGCTCTTCCATTTCGATTTTTGAAAGAAGCATCAAAATAGTTGGAAGCATTTTGGCCACACTTTAAAAATTGTATATGTCATTAAGGGGACACCTAATCAAAAAAATTGCTCATACAAATATTTTAGGGGGATGCTTTGTAAATTCATCCATCGAACCCTTTATAGACTTTTTATGGACTAAACTAAAGGCACGCCTGTGCAGTGCCCTCCAGAAATGGAACACTTGCCACATGTCGTTTCTTCTGGCAAGAGGTGGCGTTGGTAAAAATTTTAGCCAATTCTATGCTATGCGATTTTCTATCAAATTTCCGAAAATTCATGAAAAATAAAGAATATAGTGTCTTTTAGAAAAATTATTTTTATATTTATTCTTTGAGCCCAAAATATCTGATATAATATTTAAAGTATTTCCGGATTTATTTTTTCATTAATTAATTTGAATTTCCTTACCTTAACAGCTGCAAAAAATTCCAGATGTTCTTTCGGTGTCAAGTTATCAAACAGTATATCATGCTGCGGACACACTCCGGTAATCTTCCGAATTTCGTCCATATCATTCGGATCCCTACAAAGACAATTATGAAATCGCGTAACTTTTTTTTGCAAAATTTATATCTCACCTCACATCATACCCAAAGATATAGGCCGTTCCGGTGGTTGGAGAAGTTAGGCCGGTGAGGATGTTAAACAGTGTAGTCTTCCCAGCTCCATTATGGCCCAAAATCGCAGTAATTTGTCCTTCGTAGATGGTAAGATTGATGCCATTAACGGCTTTTATCTCAGGTTTTCGACAATGCTAAAAGAAAAATTGAATATACAGGGTCCTGCATCTCACCTTCCGTCTTCTATATCTCAGTTACTAATTAAGTTAGGATTTCGATATTTTGTAGAATATATTTGTATCCTATGATGCATTTCAGGAAAATATTTTTGATAATACAGGGTGTCCCAAACAAAGCGTGACGTCATGATGATATATTTTTTTAAATTACATGCTATGTATTTTATTGCTTATTTTGGTACCTTTTATGGTTTCCTACATACTCCTATAATTTTATTGGAATCGATTCAGGGATATCAGCAAAAAAAATTAAAACTAAAAAAAATCAGTTTTGCACTATTGTTTTAAAAAATAAATAAAAAATAAAAATAGTGCCTTGTTAATAAAATCATACAAGGTACTTATTAAATAAGGTCTGATAGTCCCGTTAATCAAGTTTCATCGATTTGAATTTGGCACTCAAAGTCATAATTTGAAATTTGAACGGAAATATAATTTTGAACTCCCTTGAGTGATTGTCTGTACGTTAAATATTATGCTCTCAATTGAAGTTAGAATTTAAAATTTAAACGGAAATATCCATTTTGAAGTCCCCTGGGGGATTGTCTGTACTTTAAATATTTTGCACTTAAAGTCAGAATTTAAAATTTGAACGGAAATATCAATTTTTAACTCCCTTGAGGGATTGTCTGTTCGTTAAATATTTGGCGCTCAAAGTCTACATCCATAAGATTAACGCCATCTAAAAGATGGAGTGGGTGAATTTAATTTAAACAGAGCTACGCACGTGGAATGACTTGAAGAGATCGACAATCTTGATAGCCTCCTTGCCTTTCATCTCCCTAGGCACTTGCTCCACATCGTGGTTTTCCTCCTCCCCGGTGTTTAATGAGCCCAGGGACCCTCCGTTCGCGAGAGGAATCTGAAAGTTCAATTCCCGACAGTAATACACGCCGTAATACATCCAGATTGATTCTCACCTTATCGATACGCTTTTTAGGACACCAAAACGACGGCTTGAAGCAGAAGAACGGCGACCTCTTCACTCCGTGTTCACCTGAAAGTATCAAATTTTATTAGCACGTAATTTATTCAGTTGCGTTAGTAACTAAATAGAATTCCTAAGTTCTCTAAGTTGTTGAGAATTTAATACATTTAGTTCTGGTTGTTCGAGCGGAAGGATTGTGTTAAAGCCTTCACTTTATCTGATTAAACCGGTGCAAGCACTGGATCCGATGCATTTCTAGAAGTTTCAGGAATGCCGTTTTTCAGTCGACTGGAAGAAATCGAAGGAGCTTGCCTACACATTTAAACCCTATTCTGTGTTAAGTTGAAAACATAAAAATCTAGAAATATGGCATGCGTTTCAGATAGAAATTATTACTAGAGTCCGGATTTATATTTTTTTACATGTTTTATTTGCTCTTTCGCATTGAACTAGCGAATTGTATCTATACGTTTCTGATATAAATCAAAGTACCAAGTTTTATTTCGCATATAACTTAATATTTCGAGGTTTTGTCACATTAAACTTATTTGAGCATATATCCGCATATAACCACATATACAGTCAATATTTCTATTAATTGCAATTGATTTTGTTGAAATTTATTTATAAATTTGCGAGCGTGGAAATCTTTTTTATAAAATCGTAAAAGATAAATTTAAGGGATTCCCCTAACTAGCGTTATTAGATATGTATATATTATATTATTTATATAGAATAAGGGGATTTCCCCATAAGCAAGTTAAGCTAGTACGTCTACACAGGGGCGGCTCGTTATGTAGAGCCAAGGAGCTATGGCTATGAAAGTACACATAAATCATATTTTCAGCTTGTTTGAAATTATGAACCCTTACTCTACAACTCAAAATAACCTTGGACCATGAAGATCAATCGTTCTTTCTTTCTTCAAAAAAGGAGGCGGGGGCCTCCCCATATTGTCATACAAACCAAATGAATTGTTTTATTTGTTTTTTTTTTTCTTTTGTTTCCTAGCGTCGGCTACTAGGCCATCTGCCACAACCATGGTATATTTTATTTATTATTTGTTTTATTTGAATTATTCAAAATGTATCTACTAAATCTAAAGTTGTCGAAACTGCCGGCGTAAAAGGTGAAACAATAAGCTGAGCCCAACAAAGTTAATGGTTTTATTTGACTACCTTTTCAAATTAGTTTCTCATGTTTTAACAATTAAAGCTAAAATAAAAAACAATGTTTTGCTATTCTGTATTCAACGCTGCACCTCTAATTTTGCGAAAAACTTGCCAATCAATCGCATGATGGCATTTATAAATATTTTATGCGGTCATTCAAACTGTGATTTATTTTCGGAGTCATTCTTAGAATTTAAGAACCGCATCAAACGCATGGATCTGGACTTGTTTTTAAAATTTTATCAATAATATTATTTATTTGTATATTATTTTACCTGTACAATTTTTACCCGTTTTATTTTATTTTGTTTATATTTATTTTAACATGTTCTGTTCGTCATTGCTATTTATGTGATTTTTAGTGCGATTTATTTTTATATGTAAATTACCTTATTTCTGTAAAAAAAATTTCTCGCTACATTTACAATATGTTTTTATTTTCGGTTTAAGTAATTTTGTAAAAGGAAATTTTCCGTTAATGAATCTATTATTATTATTATTTAAAAAAATGGAAAATTACTTTGAAGTGATTTTTGAGACTAATTTAAACCATTTTCTTACTAGAATATTCCGCATTTTTTATTATTAAGCCTGTATTTTTGATTTTTTTTTGGTCTGAATTTTTGGTTATTTGGCCAAAACATTATTTATTTTGACCTAAAATTTCGATTTAATTGGTAAAATTTTCGACTGTTTGGTCTGCATTTTTTATTTTTCCCGACGAATTTTTAATTTTTAAATTTTTGACCTGTATTTTCGATATTTTTGGTCAAAATATTTTATCTTTGTATTTTAGATTTTTTTTTTTTTGGTCTAAATTTTTAATTTTTAGTACGATTTTCTCAGATTTGTAATATTTTTAGAGATATTTTATAAGGGAAAATCCCGTAAATAAATAAATCTCTAATTAATCTTTATTTTGACCTAAATTTTCGATTCAATTGTTAAAAAAAATTATTCTTTGGTCCGCATTTTTTTATTTTTCGGGCCGAAATTTCAATTCCAGTTCCAAATTTTAATATCTATAACCTGAATTACATGCGAGATTTTTTTTTTATTTTTTCTTGTATTTTCGAGTTTTGTTTGTTGAAATTTTCGATTTTTTAACCTGCATTTATTATCTTTAGGACCGAATTTTCTATGCAATGTTTAAATTTTCGACTTTCTGGCCAACATTACAAATGTTTATTATTATTTTTTTAATCTTTTGACCTAAATTTTTCTTTATTTTTCATTTCATTTCATTTATTTAATCCTACCTAACTTTTCGAATTTATTGTCCAAATTTCGATTTTTGGCCAACATTGTAGATTTTTTTTTGTCCTAAAATTTTCTTTATTTGTCTGTTAAAATTTTTCTTTCCTTGGTCCACCATTTTTATTTTTATGCCTAAATTTTGTATCGGATATTTTAGATTTTTAGTCTATTTTTTTATCCACTATTTTAGATTTTTTAACTTGGATTATTGATTTCATTTCATGAGTGTTTTTTATTTTTTGGCTATTATTTTCGAATTTCTGATCAGAAACTTATTTTTGGCAAATTTTGCTTCTACGTAAGTTTTTAATTTTTTGCCTGCGATTTTTTTATTTTTACATCAGGATTCTTGATTCTTTGGCCCATATTTTAGATTTCTGTATTTTCGATAATTATAATCGTTCCAATTCTTTTTATTTTTCTGTATGTTGACCAAAATATTAGATTGGTTTGTAGAAATTTTCGATTTTTTTTTGTTTGCAATTTTTATCTTTACGCCCGTTTTCGATGTTTTGTCTAAATTTTCACCTTTTTTGGCTCTACTTTTTGGCCTATATTTTGTATTTTCGATTGTTTGGTTTCGATTTTAGGTCTTTTGGCCGAAATTTTCTTTATTTCGATTTTGATTTTTTTGATCTACCACTTTGATTTTTGGGTACGAATTTTAGATTTTTGGTCTTAATTTTTTATTTTTGCCCCATATTTTAGATTTTCTTAAATTGAATTATTGATTTTATTGTGCGATTTTATTTTTTACTTTTTATTTTTGCTATTATTTCTCGTTGGAACTTATTTTAAGCTAAAAAGAGTTATATTTGAGGCTGAAAATGGCAATTTTTATGGTCTGCATTTTTATTTTTAAACCAGGATTTTTTATTTTTTGGCCGATATTTTAGATAGTAGGCTGTTTTGTTCCAAATTTTTGATTTTTTGGCTACAATATTCGATTGGTCTAGGAAGATAAATGGTTCTTTGTTGCTTCAGAAAGTGGGGGGGGGATGTATTGTATAAGTGGCTCTACCATCAACATGTTCCACGAGCCGCCACTGCGTCTACATGCAGATGATACTCGATGCAACCGTACCCGGTAATTGTGCTTGGCTGGAAGCTGCTTTATTCTACGGCAATAATTTGGAAAAATTAGAAAATATTCTTCTTAATTTTAATGATGAAGAATCGGCGGCACTTAAAAAATGTTAAGATTGAGACTGAGGAGGACAAAATAAATTTTAACATGAACTCTATGTCATTTAACTTTACCTAAATTGAAAATCAAAATCAAATGTTGGTTCTAGATTTTAATTCTAATAAATAAATTATCAATAATTGCTATTTGTTTTTTTTTATTTTGCAACATTATTTTTAATTAAACCGCATATAAAATCCATATTTGAATCATTTTGTCGCATATATTGGCTAATTTTAAGCGCATATAAACTAATTATAATGCTTTTTTAGCGCATATAAAAAAAATATAATTTTTTAGCGCATATAAATCCGGACTCTAATTATTATTGCAGAAATATCTAAAAATGCATTATTATGTCATATCATTGATATTATTGAAAACTGTTAATATTTGTGCAGCCATATAACTTACTTGGAATCACAGTTTCGAAGTAATAAGCCAAGAAGCCGTAGAGGAATATATCGAAGGCCATCATTATCAAACTTCCCCCGAACGGCATTCCCGGCCCTGAAGACCACAAGTTGTCGAAGTTGATCCCTTCTCCCGATAAATCCATAACCAAGGCCTGGAATGTACAGTATTTTTGTTTAATCAAAAGAGAATATAAATAATGTTAATAAACGTTAGTTCTATCCATCCATTGATGTGAACAATTATTAATTAACGCATAAAATTTTATCGTTTCACTATTAACAAATACTAATTCTAAACGGTGTTTGGAATACTTGTATTCCAATAGTAATCTCCATTTCCCCATCAGCAACTAACTACACTGATGAGACCTGAAAGGTCGAAACCGGTCTGTGGGTGTTCTGATGGGGAAACAATATTTAATGTTCACTAATCCTTTCATTTACAATGAGTAATCTCTTGGCCAAAAACTTTACGTCCTCATAAAATATAGCTGTATATAATTTCCTTCATAAAAATATTAGCAAATGAACCCACAAAAATGAAACGTCAAAAGTTTCTTGCAATATTAAGCAAAGAAATTGTGTTTGTTAATTTGAAATTACCCCCTACTAAGTATAAACATTTTGCAATGCGACAGCTACTCGAAATTGCAACAAAAAACAATAACGGCGAATAAAGTTATTCGAATTTTTTAACACACCCGGTCTCACAGACCAGTAGGGTCACCATTGGCGGGTTAATGCGTTAATTATTATTAAAAAATATTAATATTTTCAATTTGTACCATTTTTTTTTGGCCCACGATGTATATAATTAACTTACCTTGTCCATCGCAAGAGCGAATCCAGATGAACTAATCAACGAAACGAACCAAAACGTGATGGAATTTGAGCTTCCCACGAAGACCTGTAGGAAGTACAGCAGGCTCATGATGTTCACGGCGAAGTTACCCAAAATACCAGCAGTCTAAAACACGCAAACATGGTTTCATATTCTGTTGTGGTCAGCTGATAATAAAAACTCACCCTTGATTTATCGAAGAAAGGAGTTATCATAAATCCGAACATGATAATAGACAGGGAATACAGGAAAATCAACAGGAACACCAGAAACAGATTCGTATGCTGGAACACCTTCAGGATATAAATTAGGGCCCAACACATAATTGACAGAATCAATACGAATACGCCGTATATAATAAACCATGATAGCCTAGAAAGAAAAAAAATAATTTTGTTATTTGTTTTGTCAAAGATATTCATATTTTCAGTGGTAGGATTCAGTCGGTACGCACTGGTACACGCGTACCAGTACTTAAAAATATATACTCGGGATCTGAAAAAAAAACAATTTTTGAAATCTGAAAGGTATCTTTATTATTGCGTATAAACTGTGATTTTAACACAAACAGATTTAAACGAAAAAATAGAAAAAATCGATTAAAAAATAGTTTACGTTGGAATAAAAATTTGCAAACTCACTACATACACAAGTAAGGATTCATTTTGCAGAATCAATTCAGTTTTTGCAAATTTATCAATTTTTCAAAGAGTTACGCGGTTGATAATACGAACTCACTTTTCGTGTAAAACAGGTGCTCGTTCTAATTCGCATAACTCGGAAACTGAGACAACAATTTGAAATCGGAAAAGTATTTTTAATTCACAATAAAATTATCTACAATTATGCATAATAACCATGATTCTAACATAAACGTATTTGAAGTTACAAATTTTCAAAAAATGCGAATACTGGTAAATAGTGTTAAGACAAAAATCGATTAAAAAATAGTTGTAGTTGGAATAAAATCTTGCAAACTCACTATATACATTAGAAAGGATTCATTTTCCAGAATCAATTCAGTTTTTGAAAATGTATCAATTTTCCAAAGAGTTGCGTGGTTGATAATACGAACTCACTTTTCGTGTAAAACAGGTGCTCGTTCTAATTCGCATAACTGGGAAACTGAGAAAAGAATTTGAAATCGGAAAAGTATTTTGAATTCACAATAAAATTATCTACAATTATGCATAATGACCGTGATTCTAATACAAACGTATTTGAAGTTAGAAATTAAAAAAAAAAATGCGAATACTGGTGAATAGTGTTAAGACAAATATCGATTAAAAAATAGTTGGCGTTGGAATAAAATTTTGCAAACTCACTACATACATTAGAAAGGATTCATTTTGCAGAATCAATTCAGTTTAAAATTTATCAATTTTCCAAAGAGTTACGCGGTTTTTGTTTAAAACAGTTGCTCATTCTAATTGATTTTGAAGAATAAATTCAGTTTTTGAAAATGCACCAATTTTTCAAAGAGTTACGCTGTTGACAAAACGTCGTGTAAAACAGATGCTCATTCTAATTCGCATAACGCGGAAACTAAGAAAATAATTTGAATTCTGAAAAGATTCTTGAATTCAAAATAAATTATGCAAAATATCTGTGATTCTAACACAAACTTATTTGAAGATGTAATTGTTCAAAAAAAGCGATCACTGATGACATGTGTTGAGAAAAAAATCACTGATGACAAGTGTTGAGAAAAAAAATAAAATAAAAAATAGTTGGCGTTGGAATAAATTTGTAAAAAATTACTACGTGTATTAGAAAGAATTTATTTTGCAGAATTAATAATAACAATTCAGTTTTTGAAAATAACCCATTTTTTCAAACATATTTTACTTTTCATGTAAAACAGATGGTTATTGTAATTCGCTTAACTCGTAAACTGTAAAAACAATTTGAAATCTGAAAAGTATCTTGAATTCACAATAAAATTATCCACAATTGTATATTATAACTGTAATTCTAACACAAACGTATTTGAAGTTATAAATGTTCAAAAAATGCGATCGCTGATGAATGGTGTTTGGATAAAAAATCGAGTAAAAAATAGTTGGCATTGGAATAAAATGGTGCCAAGTTACTACGTATGTTAGAAAGGATTCGTTTTGCAGAATTAATTTAGTTTTTGAAAATACACCATTTTTTTAAAGAGTTACGCGGTGGATTATTCAAACTCACTTTTTATGTAAAACATATGCTCATTTTAATTCGCGTAACTCGGAAAATGAGGAAACAATTTGAAAACTGAAAAGTGTATTAAATTCACAATAAAATTATCTACAATTGTATATTATAACTGATATTCTAATACAAACGTATTTGAAGTTATAAATGTTCAAAAAAATGCGATCGCTGATGAATGGAATTAAGACAAAACATCGAGTAAAAAATAGTTGGCGTTGGAATAAAATTGTGAAAACTTACTACGTATATTAGAAAGGTTTAATTTTGTAGAAATAATTCAGTTTTAAAAAATACACCTATTTTTAAAATAGTTACGCGGTTGTTAATACAAATCCACTTTTCGTGTAAAACAAATGCTCATTCTAATTCGCATAATTGAAAACAATTTGAAATCTGAAAAGTATCTTGAATTCACAATAAAATTATCTACAATTGTGCACATTAACTGTGATTCTAACATGAACGTCTTTAAAGAAAAAATCATTGAGGGGTTTTTAGGAAAATTGAAAAATCACGTAGAAAGTGTGCATTTTGCAAAGCCATGAATTTTCTATTAGAATTCCGACAATACTAGTGATAACCCAATCTTGAGTTTTTCATTTATTTCATAGGTAAATATGTGTAGAATGTTTCCTGAAGATTTTAATAAAATTCATTGGAGGGGTTTCAGGAAAAATAAAAGAAATTGTAGAAAGTGCGCATTTTGTAAAGCCAAGAATGTTCACCTATAATTCCGAAAAAAAGTTAAGAATTTTTACACAAGATTCCGAAAAAACTAGTGATCACCCATTTTTAGATTTTTTGTTTATTTCATAGGTACATATGTCTAGAATATTTCTTCAAAATTTCAATAAAATCCATTGAGGGATTTTAAGGAAAATTATTGAAAAACCCCAGTTTGGTTTTTTTATTTGTTTCATAGGTACGTATGTCTAAAATGTTTCCTGAAAATTTTAATATAATTCATTGAGGGGTTTGTAGGAAAACTGAAAAAATTTCGTAGAAAATATGCATTTCGCAAAGTCATGAATTTTCACGTAAAATTCCGAAAAAACTCGTCATAACCCAATTTTGGGTTTTTCGTTGGATTCATGGGTACACATGTCTAGAATCTTTCCTAAAAATTTTAATAAAATTAATCAAGCGGTTTTCAGGAAAACTAAAAAGCTCTTAAAAAGTGCGTATTTTACAAAGCCAGGAATTTTCACGTAAAATTCCGTAAAAACTAGTGATAACCCAATACTGCGTTTTTAATTTATTTCATGTCTAAAATGTTTCCTGAAATTTTAATGAAATTCATTTGGGGGTTTTCAGTAAAATTGAAAAATCTCGTTGAAAGTGTGCATTTTGGAAAGCCACGACATTAAACGTAAAATTCCGTAAAAAACCAGCGACAACTGAATTTTTCGTTTGTTTCATAGGTACATATGTCTAGAATGTTTCCTGAAAATTTTGATAAAATTCATGAAGGGGTTTTCAGAAAAATTGAAAAAAATCACGCAGAAAGTGCGCATTTTGCAATCCACGAATTTTCTCGTTAAATTCCGGAAAAACTACTGATAACTCATTTTAGGTTTTTTATTTGTTTTGCAGGTCCATATGTCTCGAATGTTTCCTGAAAATTTTAATAAAATCCATCGTGAGGTTTTCAGGAAAATTGAAAAAATCTCGTCGATAGTGCGCATTTTGCAAAGCCATGAATTTTAAAATTCCGGAAAAACTAGTGATTACCCAATTTTGGGTTTTTCATTTGTTTTATAGATCCATATGTCTGGACTGTTTCCTGAAAATTTTAATAAAATCCATAGTGAGGTTTTCAGGAAAATTGAAAAAAACTCGTCGAAAGTGCGCATTTTGCAAAGCCACGAATTTTCACGTAAAATTCCGACAAAACCAGCGATAACCATTTTCGGGTTTTTTGTTTATTTTACAGGTCCACATATCTAGAACGTTTCCTGAAAATTTTAATAAAAACCATCGAGAGGTTTTTGGAAAAATTGAAAAAATTCCGTAGAAAGTGCGCATTTTGCAAAGCCACGAATTTTCACGTTAAAATTCCGAAAAAACTAGTGATAACGCATTTCTGTTTTTTTTTGTTTGTTTTACATGTCCATTTGTCTGGAATGTTTTCTGAAAGTTTTAATAAAATCCATGGTGGGGTTTTCAGGAAAATTGAAAAAATCTTGTTGAAAGTGCGCATTTTGCAAAGTCACGAATTTTCACGTTAAAATTTCGGAAAAACTAGTGATTATCCAACTCTAGATTTTTCGTTTGTTTTACGTCTCCATTTGTCTGGAATTTTTCCTACAAATTTTAATAAAATCCATGGTGGGGTTTTCAGGAAAATTGAAAAAATCTTGTCGAAAGTGTGCATTTTGCAAAGCCATAAATTTTCACGTTAAAATTCCGGAAAAACGTGATAACCAATTTTTGGGTTTTTCATTTGTTTTATAGGTACATATGTCTAGAATGTTTCCTGAAAATTTTAATAAAATCCATTGTGGGGTTTTCAGGAAAATTGAAAAAACTCGTCGAAAGTGCGCATTTTGCAAAACCACGAATTTTCACGTAAAATTCCGACAATGCTAGTGATAACCCTATTTTGGATTTTTTTATTTATTACACAGATAAATATGGCTAGAATGTTTTCTGATAATTTTAATAAAATCTATCAAGGAGTTTTCAGGAAAATTGAATATATCTCGTAGAAAGTGCGTATTTTATAAAGCCACGAATTTTCACGGAAAATTCCGGTAAAACTAGTGATAACCCATTTTTGGGTTTTTCATTTGTTTCATAGGTGCATATGTCGAGAATGTTTCCTGAAAATTTTAATAAAATCCATCAAGGGGTTTTCAGGAAAATTGAAAAAGTCTTGTAGAAGGTGCGCATTTTACAAAACCACGAATTTTCACGTAAAATTCCAGAAAAACTATGGATAACCCATTTTTGGGTTTTTCATTTGTTTCATAGGTACATATGTCCAGAATGTTTCCTGAAAATTTTAATAAAATCCATCGAGGGGTTTTCAGTAAACCTGAAAAAAACTTGTTGAAAGTGCGCATTTTGCAAAGCCATGAATTTTCACGTTAAAATTCCGGAAAAATTAGTGATAACCAATGTTTGGGTTTTTTATTTGTTTCATAGGTATATATGTCTAGAATATTTCCTAAAAACTTGAATAAAATTCATCAAGGGGTTTTCAGGAAAATTGAAAAATTTCGTAGAAACTAAGCATTTTGCAAAGCCAAGAATTTTCTCGTAAAATTCCGAAAAAACTAGTGATAACCCTTTTTTTGGTATTTCGTTTTTGTTTCATAGGTACATATCTTTAGAATGTTTTCTGAAAGTTTTAATAAAATTCATCGAGGAAAATTGAAAAATTTTCGTAGAAAGTGAGCATTTTGCAAAACCTCGATTTTTTATGTAAAATTCCGAAAAAACTAGTGATTACCCATTTTTGGGTTTTTCATCTGTTTTAAAGGTAGTCTAGAATGTTAAAATTGTAATAAAATTTATTGAGGGATTTTCAGGAAAATTGAAAACTTACCAGAAAACCGAATCTCTAAGTCCCATAATCTTCATCCCCTCCTTGATCTTATTTTCCTTCTCCCCGACTATTAGTATCAGTAAGTAGGTGATAAACTGGGAAAGGGCCATCACCATGTAAAGAGGAATGACAACTCTGAAGGCCACCATCCAGTTGCCCGTATATGCCTCCTTGGGGAACATTTCCAGGTTTAAGTCCGGCACCTGAATGTCTCCGCGTCCTGTATCCATCTAAAAATAAAATACCTAGCATAAATAAAAATACACCAAATAACTATTATAAATTTTTTAAATGAAAATTTGAGAGATTTGTGTCGGCTCGTGAAAATTCGGAAAAAAATATTTGTAGAACGTGAAAGTACCTTATTTTCGTGGCTTAGATTTTTTTTAAAGAAAAATACTTGTTTTCTGTATAAAAGTAAGGAGTGCAGTGTGTAGATGTGTTAAGATCTATCTTTATGGTCAAACCTATGCCAAAAAAAAAAAAACAAAAGAAAAGATCTATCTTTATCTATCAAAAAAATTGTAATTACATTTTTCTATTTTGCGTCTAAAACGGAGTCATTAACGCACTCATATAGGTTCGTTAATGGCTCACCGAGTGCTTTAATAATTTAATTTTTCAAGGTTGGCACCGTTGAAATTCAGAGCCGTCAACCTGTGCTAAATTTTCGGCGAGATGGTTTTGAGGTAATGTGATGTATGGAAATCGCAAAATAATTTCAAATTGAAATGTCAATTATCCGTGTTACCAACCACCATACAATTTTCTAAATATGTATGGGTGATTTTTAAATTTAGAAATGGAATAAAAGGGGCAAAAAAATACTGTAAAAAATTTGATCATAAGGCCTTTTTTCGCACTTATCCATTAGAAAACTCCTCGATACGCTCGTCGAACTTGGACGCGTGCAAAAAATCGCGCTTATTGAACTCGTTCTTTAATATACTATTATTTTTATATTTTCATTTCATAATTCAGTCCCAAATCGATTAAAACTTGCTGAAGACACAAATAGTAATTTATGCTCGAACATCGTCTACCGTCTACTAACTAATAAAGTTAAGCACGCTTCGATGGATTGGTTCGATGAATACTAGACGAGTTAAATGAACTCACCCCGATTTTCGTGTAATCAAGTAACGCTTGAAGGGCGACGAATCCCGAATAGTAGTACTGATTGACGGGGCAACTATCCCCAGTTTCGATGGGGAAGATCACTGAAATCTGGCCGTTAATCAGAGACGTGGTCTGTCTGCAGCTGGCTGGAGAGCTGTAGAACGCTGTCGTCGAGGGTGTTTCGTAAAAGGAGGGATTCGTCCTGATCTCGTACCTGAAATATCAAAAAAAAAACATTTAATTACAGACAGTGCTCACATTGAAAATTATTGATGAATAATTTCATTGCTGTCATTAGTTATTATATTACTTTCATTTGATTTGATGTCACCTGCGGAAAAAATGATTCGGTCGAATAATTGACAACTTTCTTAATCAAAAACAATTTAACAACATTTATATTATTTAATAAGATGCGAAAAACATTTTTCATTGCCGGTTGGTACTACAAGTTCATTTCGATAATTCTGCTTACCTTATGTAGGAACCAATTAGAGGTATAAAACATACAATTATTAAGACTTTTACTAATAATAACAAAATAAAACTTACTCTTTGTGAGTGAAAAAAAAACTCTTGAAATGATTAAAATCTGCAATACTTAATCAATCAATCCTTATCTAATAAATGCCGCTATATTCACAACAACAAACAATATTTAAATATTTTAAATGCTGCGAGCGTATGACGTAAATTTTAAGTTCCCGGCGCATTCACCATAAAGTCAATTCATAAATTATCCCATTTTAGTTGTCTGTAAATCGATGGTTGCGTCTATTGCAAACTAGCACGTTAGCTAATAATTAATAAAAAGGTAGAGATGGCATACCCTCGTGACAAACCAACGGCAATCACCTATCTCCGCCCTTGATCTGAACCAATTACCGATTAGGCGAGGGCGAAGTGAAAAAATAAAACAAAACATGCGGGTCAAGGTGACCGTAAAATCAACAATTCCTAGATAAGGGCGCGCAGCACACCGACAACTTTCCCAAGCAAAAAGGAATACGTGGTATCGGACTAATTAAACATTTCAATCGTAAACCGGAATGAGCACGCAAGAGCGAAAGGAAACGTTAATAATAAGGACCCGAACTTTCCCCGAACTAATATTAACTCGAGAAATTTATGTACGGTCCGGGTTCTCGTGAATGCGATAAGTCTCTTTGTAAAGTTAACTTGCTTAAATCGAACGGGTGCGAATCGGGTCTTCTTTTCTTCGAATGATAATAAATTAATGCGGAACGGTCTGGATTAACGATTGCTCTCAAACCGTTAAATTGAACGTGTTCCCAAAAGGCCGGCGGAGGTTTTCGCGAGATGATGGAAATTTAAAGCCCCGCCGACGCGTTTAGGGTTAATGTACTTTACGGGGACGTTTATGACGCGGCGTCTTAAAAATATTGCTTGGGGTGGAGTTTTCACCTCAACCACTCGCGTACGTACGTTCTTTTAGTGAAATAGAAAGCCAACGTGGAAAACGTACAAAGAAACCACTGGCGGATCCAAGGGGGAGTAATGGGGGGATGTTTTAAATCTGTCGTGAACTTTACGAAAACGTCAGTGGTGAGATTTCAAAAATAAATAATATTTTGTATTATACAATTTTAAATTAAATTCATTTGAATTTGTTTTGTTTTTATTACCCTCCCTTAGAAATCACCTAAATCATACATTTGATATAGAAGGTGCAACAGTACCATCCCTAACAATCTCAATATCTCCCAATTCAATCTAAGCGTTTAACCGATCGTGCATTCACTGTAGCAACTATAATTATACATTTAGCCCACCGATCCGAACCAACTCGAGGTAATTAGTGCTCCATCTACGGGGCAGACGTGCGGACTTAATTAACTCACACCGATTAGTTACTGCATTAAAGCCGTGAGCTCGTGCGATAATTAGATCTTCGATGGGCCGTGAAATATGCTGGGTAATGAGACGTGAGTGGTAAAAGTAGTCTTCGAGTGGGCTATTTACTGCAGGGGGAGAGATATTTCTCTAAGATGAATTAAATGCCGGCTGGAACAGTAGCTACAGCCGAGAGGGTGCTTTATATTCATTATCCCGAAAATAAGAGTAAATTAATGGGACTTGCTCATTCCCCATGGTATTCCGGTGGCGAAAGCTTTCAACGAAACTATTTTACAATTTCTACTAACGGGGAATTAAGAGAAATATTGTGGACGTTGCAAATGTTGTTGTCTAACTCTGCACTCGTATTTATTAGTGATAACACGTATTGTGTCGACATACGAGTGCAAAGGGTTAATCCTAGCATGTATTAAGATTTAGCTCTCTGTTCTTATTGACTATAACTATAAATAAATATGAATATAACTTTAGTAAGACTTCATCGGTATAAATTAAAGCCACCCGGATTTGGTTCAGTACAGCATTCAGGCAATAGATTTCGCCACTTTGGCATTTCTACCTATAACGGTATAAATTAGTTTTTTCGCGCTGATTTTAGTGACTTCTGATAGGCCGTGAAGTGACACTTTTACGGATTAGATAGTTAACATGCTTTGTTAGTGACTAGGTAAATAAAGTAAGAGATTTTAATTCGACTGTACGGTCCGCCAAATTTTAATATTTAATAAAAATTTACCTTAGCGGTCCATTGATAGGTCCAGGTTCCTCAAATATGACAGCAATGGGAAAACTTCTCGGCTGCTTCCAGTAGCTCGTCAAAAGGTCCTCTTTTGATGGGAAGAGGACCCAGTTGATGGGATGTGTAGCAGTTTGTTCCGACATATTCTCCCAAAGCATGTTTACGTTCCTGAGAAATTCCTAGAAAGAAAAGGTTTTATTTGGATTGGATTCCAAAAATATTGCATTTATTCACGAATAAGTACCATATGTATAAAAATTATTTAGATAAAGGGTGGCTTTGTATTTCGGAATGTACGTTGCAGGTTTTA
Organism: Ocypus olens; assembly: GCA_910593695.2. NCBI lineage: Eukaryota > Metazoa > Arthropoda > Insecta > Coleoptera > Staphylinidae > Ocypus > Ocypus olens. The sequence goes on from OU343061.1 coordinate 41,776,489, forward strand.
TAGGTCGCATCACGTCTTCGCCACCAGTTGTTCAAAGTAATTAATTGACATTAAGTCAACATCGTGCTGAACTAATTCAAGTGATTTTGTTTATCATGGCCATGCCTTATCTAAATAATTTTTATACATATGGTATAATTGTACAGTACTACTTAGGCATATTGTTATGATTATTTCTTACCTGGACTTCAGTCGTGTTAGGTACTGCGGCAACCGTGTGATTCGACAGATGCTCAAAGTGCTTGAAGAGCTTCGCGTCGCCTCTCGGGGTGTCCACTTGAGGAAAATTCGGATTCGGTATTAAAATCTTCATCACTATCAGAATACTCAGCGAATACAATGGCAACAGGACTTCCTGAAAAATACAAAAAAAAAATGTGTAAGTTTGGTAATTCTTGAAATCGTTTTATTTATTACAGAACTCCGTATTAATAAAGACGTAGGATAAAAATTAGTAGAAGTATGGTGTGTTCCAAGAAGAAATGAGCATTTTCCTGATTTGCCATCTCCAGAAATTCAACACTAAGACCCATTTGCACCACAGGTACAATTAAACGTCAAAATTCGGGAATATAAATTTGTAAGATTTCCCAAAAATGTCTCTTTGATCCATAAGTTATTGTGTAAACAATTTGTAAATAAATTGTTCCGTTTTAAAGAAGTACTGACCGGTACTAACCACTGATTAAAGTTAATCGGTTGTGGTGCAAGTGGGCATTAACAAATCACCGGTTGTAAATCGTAACGTGACAGCAACTGTCACGTTAGAACAAAATAAAATATCCGCCATTATGATATCATGGCAAACCTTTGTTTTTAATTCAAAATAATTGTAAAGTTTTTTGCAAATATCTCGGTAAATACTCTTCAGAAACTAATGAGTAAGGTACCAAATTATTCAGCTTAAAAAGCTTTAAAATTAATACTGTCAAATAACTAGGGGAGTCAATATTAACGCATTTAATAAGGCCCCCTTTGCAATAAGGTATAGAATAGTAAAAATAAATCAAATACTCATAAAATGTGTACCTAATTTAATAATCCTGGTAATAAACGTATGGTACATTTCATTCTAGAAATATTTACTATTATATTATGGAAGCGAAAGGCAGAATTTATGAATTTATGCTTCCGAAAAAATGCGAAATTTATGGCCACTTATATTAATGCACCGAGCGTGATTTATAAGAAAGATAAGTGCCCCCTGAATTCATCAGGCCCGATGTAGTGTGTTCAGGCTTCGCGATCCTAATGTCCATCACCATGACACGCAACAACGATTCTAGACATCATTTCAGTCTTATAGTCCTGGAATGTATTACGATGGGGAGGACAAATTACAGATGGGTACTTTAAGCGGGCCCGCACACGGCCAATTATTAGTTGAGCGATTATTTAGTCGAGGTATATAATGACATTACCGTAAATGCAAGTGCGCACACACACCAACTATCGTCCAGCCCGATTTTTTAGTCAAAAGCAGTTGGTGAGCCCTTATGATTAAATAATAGTTGGTGGAGAATCGTAACATGTATCCAACTCAACTAAATAGTTTAGTCGTTGAACAATTGTCCGTGTGCGGGGCCCCTTATTCGCCCAATAATCGCTACAATGCAGAGTAAAAGTTTAAAGTAAAGATGGGTAACTGCTAAGTGAGTCGGTTAAAATAGTTGACTCTTAGAAATGAGTCGAGAGTCAAGTATGTAAGTTTTCATTTTGAGTAACGACTTTTTTTCATGAAAAATTATAATTTCGCCCACGCCCACGTCTAGTGTAAAGTGCAGAGGAGATTAATTATGCTGTGGATGTAAAAGATTAGTAGTCCAGTCATATTATGCCAGTGACATGGGAATCTGAACACCAAGAAAGGGTACGTATTTTTGACCAAAGTTTAATTACACAAATGTAGTAATTGATTAAAATTTCATTCAAATGGATGGAATATCGAAACATCAAAAGTCAAGTATCATTATCAGGTATAATACAAGTATTGACATGAATGAAATGAAACTTTAAACATTTATTTCACAATCCGATTTTTTTCCAAAAAAAAATGAAATATCAAATATATTACAAAAATCGTTGTACATGGTGAGTTTTCAAAGTATTACTGGACTATATCTCGAGAATAGTTCCGTCAACATTTATACAGATTGAGTTTTTTAAAGTGTTACATGGCATCTCGAGAACGCTTTTAAATATTTTCATGAAATTTTGGTGAGATAATAGAACTATAGGGGTGATCGTGATTGTTTTTCACATTTTTTTTACGGAAATATCCGTTTTGGGGTCCCTAGAGACCATTTCAACAATTTCTGGAAAAAAAAGTGTGTGTGTGTCTGTCTGTCTGTCTGTGCGCGCTATATCTCAAAAACTAATAGAGCAATTGATATGAAACTTTGACATCCGTCTTATTTAATAATCTAAAGAACTGAAAAATTTTTGGTAAAATTTCGTACACCGGAAGTGGGCGTTTGCCTTAACTCTCTTTTTGTTTTTGCCAATATTTTCTTAAATATGACAAATATCACAAAAACATTTAAACAAACTTTGAAAACAATAACGAAATGAACATCTTTTGCTTGAAAACATTTTTCATAAAATCATTTTTATTCGAGAAAGAAATTTATTATTTATTTTTTATTTTTTGGTTATAATTATAAAACGATAATAGTTACAGCAAATTTATGTTAATAATAATTGTAGAGAATGCTAGAATGAACAACTTATTAAGAATAAGTTTTTTTCTAAATCCCTTTATTTTTTGAGTAAACTGAGTTTTTGAATTTGAAGTATAATTTTTTCATCTTTCATAATTTTCAAATATTTCATCTAAATAATTACGGGCCTGTATTCCATAATGAGGTGGAGCTTAAACCACATGTCAATATTTATGTGTTGGTTTAATAATTGGTCAAACTTTGGTTAATCATAAATTCGTCATAAAAAAACACATACGTAGTTTTTCATGTAATTCGAATTTTAGTAACAAAAATACATTACCTCATTTAAAATTCTCAAGTTATCCCCCACCTCTCAAAAGCGAGAAAAGGGTCAAATGTAGAAAAGGCGTGCCCCCATTTTCCTATTACCTCACCAGAATTTCATGAAAATAATTAATAGTGTTCTCGAGATACAAAAAAACTCACCCTGTATAAATGTTGACGGTAACACATAACTTTTGCATAGCATCTTTTGCAAATAAATGTATATCATAATTTTTTTGATTTTCGACGAAAATTAAAAAAATTAAATTTTTGGTCTAAAATTGCACATTAAACTTAAATAAACAAAAATTGTAGAAAATGCCAAAATGTACAAAATTATTTAATGTACTAGTTTTTGAAAGAAACATGCAAAATATTATTCTTTTTAATTTTAATTTATTATTTAACGGATTCACCTTTTTCAAATCTACAATATATAAATAAGCTAAATTGAAGACATAATGTAAAATTTAAAAAAAATTGCGTTAGTAAATAATACATAAAACCTGAAAGTTGGCTTGACATCCAGGTAGACATAAAAAAAATTATATCAATTCGAAAAATGTTATTTTTCATTCTTTTGTAAATGAATTGAATTTTGTATAAGTGTTCGAATTTATTCATTTAGTGATTTTGTTTATCAGCATATTGACATAAAAATTCTTGTTTGTATTATATTAGCTTGGGTACATTTTTATTTGAATTGAATTTTTTACTAATTTTACATTTTATTTTTTAGTTACATTTTAATTTAGGTACATGTCAAATTTTTATATTATTTTTCTTAATACATCAAGATCTTTATTTAAACAAATAATCATACATAACCTGTTAATACATAAATAATTGAAGGGTGTTAGTCTGTCTGGGCTATCGACCGTCGGTCTTTCTGGCCTTTGCTTAATATTTTTTTCTTAATTTTGTAAATTTATTTTTAGTTTTGTATTACTGTTTTTTTGTAATTATTTACACACCGTAAATTACCGTAAATAAATTATTATTATTATTATTAAAAATGGTGATGTGGCCATCATGTTACTTTCTCCGACTTGATGGTATGATAGTTATATATATTTATACTTTCAACCGATTGGAAGTTAGCCATCAATTTCAGCCGACAATCCGGCGCATCCACCATTTTTACATTTACTAGATTTTGAAGTAATCTCTACTAATTTACTGAACCGGAATAAAAATTCATAATTAAACAAATAGCAGTGTTACTGTAGTGATAACAGTAAGCTGTTACCTTAGGATTTACCTGGATTTTTCGATAAGACATCTACCGAAACATGGTCAATTTTCAAAACATTAAAAGTCATTGTTAGGCCTAGTTTAGGTTCAATATTTATGGCTACAAATATTCTAACGGGCTTTGTTAATAATATTAAGTGATCAAAGAAAGGACACATATCCTTCATTTTTATTTAAATATATATATTTTTTTTTACCTTAGCACTATTCGGAAATATGGTTAACTTTAAAAAAATCAAAAGTCGTTGTTAGGCCTTGTTTAGGTTCGATATTTTTGGCCACAAATGTTCTAATGGACTTTGTTAATAATATTATGTAATAAAGAAAGGACACACAATCTTTATTTCCGTCTAAACATTTTTTTACTTGGCACTTTTATGAAATTTGGTCAATTTTCAAAAATAAAAATTCATTGTTAGGCCTAGTTTGGGTTCGATATTTTTGGCCACAACTGTTCCAACAAGCTTTGTTCATAATATTAAGTAATAAAAGAAGGACGCTTATTTTTATTATCTTCGTTTAAATAATTTAAACACCTGTGGTCTATGCCCATTTACAGAAATGTTTTCTTTGTTTTCTATGTTGCATTGTAATATTCAAAACCCATTTCTGTAAATAAAGATTTGTTATATATATATAATTTTTAAACTTAGCACTATTAGGAAATATAATCAATTTTCAAAAGTTATTGTTAGGCCTTGTTTAGGTTCGATATTTTTGGTCACAAATATTCTAATGGGTTTTGTTAATAATATTAAGTAATAAAGAAGGACACATATTCTCCATTTTCATTTAAATATTTTTTTACCTTGGCACTATTATGAAATTTGCTCAATTTTCAAAAAATCAAAAGTCATTGTAATGTCTAGATTAGGTACGATATTTTCGGCCACAAATGTTCTAACGGGCTTTGTTCATAATATTAAGTAATAAAAAAGGACACATAATTTTTACTTTCTCCGTTACGAAGTACGAGAAAGTATTAAGATTGTGAAATTTTTTCAAAAATTTTTTTCACGGAAATATCCATTTTGGGGTCTCTAGATGCCATTTCAATAATTTCTGGAAAAACATTTTTTGTGTCTGTGTGTGAGTGTGTGCTGTGTGGTGTCTGTCTGTCTGTGCGCGCTGTATCTGAAAAACTATTAGAGCAATTAATATGAAACTTTGAACATAAATCTTATTTAATAATCCAAAGAACTAAAACACTTTTGGTAAAATTGTGTACACCGGAAGTAGGTGTTTACCTTAACTGTTTTTTGTTTTTTTCAAATATCTTTTTAAATATGAAAAGTATCACAAAAACATTTAAACAAATATTGAAGACAACATAGAATTGAATATATTTTTCATAAAATCATTATTATTTGAGAAACATTTTTTTTTTCATTGTTTTTCATTTTTGGTTTTTAATTATGAAACGAGAATAGTTACAGCAAATTTATGTGAATAATATTTGTAGAGAATGCCAAATTGACCAACTTATAAAGAATACGTTTTTTTCGAATTTTTTTAGTTTTTGAGTAAACTGAGTTTTTGAATTTGAAGTATAATTTTTCCATCTTTCATAATTTTGACGTTTTAAACGTCACTTCATTCATTCATTCATTCATTCATTCATTTTTATTCATCTGAGTCTACAAAACGCTCGATATACATTAAAAATATGATTTAATACCATCAAGTCGGAGAAAGTAACATGATGGCCACATCACCATTTTTTTTTGTTTGAAAATATTTTTCATAAAATTTCAAATAGTTTCGTTTCTATTATTCGTATGAAACATCGCAACAATAATTCGTGCTTTATCACTTCATAATTTAGTCATGTTATGAATCTCGACGGTATTCCCATTCAGCATGCACGTTATCACCCTGTGCTGTCAATAAAAACGCCGGCATTTCCATTTACAAACCAGACCAGACTGTATAATGGGGTTGTTTCGTCCGCAGAAACGTGCATTGAAACGAACCCACCGTTCATCCATTATTCCTAGGGTCATTGTTTGTACATTTCCAATTGCAAATATGACGAGATGAATTATTTAAAGGTAAAAGGGTGAATTTAATTACACGGTGCCAGCACTGAAAATATAGTTTTTACCATGAATTCATACTAATAAATACATAGAATAGAGCATGATGATGATACGTAAAATATGGGCATCATGTTACTTTCTCCGATTGTGATTTATATTGTATGCTAAACAGGCTATTGGAGCTAATATCTACGAAAAAAGGGTTAGTTGGAGAAAATAAATCTTGTAAGATGGGTTATATGTCCACCATGATCGTGAAAGCCATTATTTAATAACACAAATTATCTCGACTTGTCAGTTTGTTTTTAAAATGAAAATTCACGACATGAAGAACTAGATTAGTTCAGTGAATTAAAAAAAAATATCAGACATGGCTGCTATGTTTATCTCTCTCCCTCTCTCTCAGGCATGGCCATCTCAGCAATAAAATTCAATGGCCACTTGACTTCCAATTTAAATCATATTTTAAATGTACATCGAGCGTTTTAGTTTTTGAGATACAGCTCGCCACACAGGCTGATACATACAGACACACACACAGACACAAAATTTTTTTTTTTTCCGAAATTGTTGAAATCGCTTCTAGAGACCGTTTAAAAAACGATTTTTTTCACGATTACAATAATAATAATAATAATATTTATTTGTGCTATTAACATAGTTTTACAGACGTCAGAAATAAATGTATAAGATAACTTGAATGAAAACAGACGGTTAAGATAATTACAATACTTTCTCGTACGTAACGGAGAAAGTAAAAAAAAAAGGTTCTAAATATCAAATTGTTGCTATGTATTTTTATATCAATAAATTTATTTTCAAATTGTTTTAAACAGCAATTAAAAATTTTAAAATTAATCAAAATTTAAACTTTCAAACAATTTTAAACCATAATAAATTATTCAGAGATAGAATGAAAACACAATTTATACTTTGATAACTGACATGTTTATCCATTACTTATTACATTCGTGTGCGTTATATCCGAAAAGGTAAATCCCTTAAGCTGATTACGGTGGTTATGAAACTAAAAGGGCAAATCTGTTTGTGCACACTTCCTAACTTATAATCCGATGTTAAACCTGCTATAATCAAAGCAAACCCTACGGAATATTAATTACAAGATGTCTCATTTTAATCCACCACGTAAATTATTACAATTGGTTTTTAAATTTTAATCGTATTACTCATTGGCACTAATCCGACTTTATTACTTAAGTCAATTATTAAGATGACATTTATTTGCATTATTTATAGCTGTTCGTCCCGCAACGAATGAATGGGCGAACATGACAAAACATATCTGTTAAAATCCTATCTCAGAAAATGAATATTTTCTACAGACGGCGTCACTTTACGCCAACTGATATATCTTGTGGAAGGGTCTAGCTCATACGTAATTGCGTCCTTATTTTTCAGGTAAAACTAATTCGGCTTAATGGATTTTATTACTAAAGAATCAATCTGTGCCGCTATAGTAAAACATTTTAGATTTTCAGCCTTCAATTAAATTTTATTTAATGTTAAAAATACCTATTTTTTAACACTGAATTACACATTATTATAAATACTTATTAATAATGGAATTCTTTAAAAGCCAACATGAATCCTTTATGTAACCTTGAGTAAAATATTATTACATAATTTTTATCGACCGCGCCACAATCAGTTACAAGCCGAGTGTCAAAAACGCACCTTTTTTTCTAACGGGTCGAATATCCTTAAAAGTAAATAAATAAAATTATATTGCTCCCATGTATGCTACGCCACTGTACTGTACAACAAATTGATTCAATTCATCTAACTATTGTTTATATTATGTAGGAACGACATCTCAATTCTTGTAGTATTAGTTCGATATTTGATTAGATTAGACATTAAACTTTAAGATTCTCTAGCACCGTAAACACATAACCGTTAGTGGTTGAATAGTTAACGTCAAAGCCAAGAAAAAACGAATTTTTATAAATAATATACACTTACAGCAATAGTTTTCTGTTTCTCGCGCTTCTTCAGCAGCAGATTCCTGATCAGCATCGCCCTCAGCTGGCTCCAAAAGATGGAGCCCTGTTTCTCTCCCATTTTTCGGCGAACACTTGTGTTTAACAACGAAACGAACTATAACAAACAACACCACCGTTTTGTCAACATGCTGGATACAGCGAGCATGGTTCAGATAATTAGATTGCACTTGTTTTCGTCCCGAGCACGCGACATTTTCTCGGCAATTCTTCCGTCCAAGGAATCTGCAACAAAAAGGAGTATAAATAGCACTGACCAGAATTGATTGTTTTTCAAAAACAAGAATTAAATATTGCAATCTTTTTGGTCCACCCGTTACTTTTTTTTGATAGTTAATCAGAGAGACTACAGGATTGTACCGAGTGGCCAAAATTCGGTGTTTTTATAGGCTATCTCGGTAACCTTAGGAGTTGAAAACAATCTGATATACACATTAGATCTCTTTTTCTAAAATAATAAAATTGGCATTAACAAATCATGGCTAACTTGATTAGTTTGGGAGATATCGCGCTTTCTTCAATGTTTGGCTATTTTAAAATACGTATTTTTTTCAATAACTGTAAGATATGTAAAAAATAGTTATTTGTCTCGCCTTCTTCGCAGTTCTTCTTGTTATCAATAGACACATCTTGACTTGAAACATTTCAACTAGTTAAAAAAAACGTAAACATCAAAGATAGAGTTTATCATTAAGTACTGTGTTTACAGTTTTTGTTTAGTTTAACGGCTGACGTTGTAGAGGTTAAAATGTAAGAAATGAGGTGTTCTCCCACTAATAACTCCGCAAAGGTAACAGTTATGAAAACAACGGTAATAGATAATCTCGGAGGGAAAAATTTGCTAGAATAAATATTAATACAATTTTGCGATATCTTTGAAACTGAACGAGCTATGGCGGCCTGAATTGTTTCGTTACAATAAATTTTGCTTGCACCCAGGGGGTGAAAAAATCATATCTCGAGAACAGGACAAAAAATCCAAAATCTGGTACTACAATCCGTGGAGAGATAGTTTGTGAGAATTTTGAGATACAAACCAATCCTCTAACTCGAAAACCCTAAAAGAAGATAGAATTTTACGGGAAAAAAAGTGTTAAATAGGTTCCCCTGGGGGGTGGGGATGAGGTGAGAATACCGGATAGATAAGGATAGTTGCGTAAATTGTAGAGGCACAGTTTTGCATAAAAATAATTCCGAAATTTTATAAACTCTAGCCGCAACGGTCAAAAAGGGGTTGAAATGTTCAAAGACCTGTCCCTTTGGAGATTTTGAACGTCTGTTGAAAATTGCACTTTTCTCCGTTTCTCCGTTTTCTACGTAAATAGTAGAGATGGGCAAAACCGCTACTTTTAAATCACGTTGCTACCTGTGATTGCTACTTTCCAATATCAGTGATTTTAAACTGTGACTGCGATCACGGTTAGTAAACGTCGCAACACCTCAAATTGTTAATGGTTTCTCAAAAATGTTTTTTTTATATGATTCTGCTTTTGATATCATACCTGTGACTGAAGGTAATATTTTGGCTATATTATCTGCTATATCAAATAATTATACGACTATCCTTGATTCAATTAAAAATTCAAATTGTATTTTAAGTATTTGGAGATAAAGAGAGAAAAATATAAAACGCGAAGACAAAATTCCTTAAAACAATATCCTCAATGGTCGAAGTATCGCTTATTCAAAATCAATTTGGTTTTTGTAAATTTAATAATTTTTTAATAGAGATATGGATTTTTGAAGATTTTCGTTTTAATTTTTTCGAGCACTTGAATGAAAACATCGCAGAAAAAATATAAAACGCTCAGACAAAATTCCATAAAAAAATATCGAAGTATCGCTTATTCAAAATCAATTGAATTTTTGTAAATGCCACAGTTTTTAATAGAGATCTTGATTTTTTAATTTTTTTCAATTTTTTTATTGTGACTCATCACTTTCGATAACATCGAGTTTGTGGTTCTTTTTGATTTTTTTTTTTCAAATTGTGGGACACTCGAGCAAAAAAAATGAAAGAAAAATATAAAACGTATTGATTAAATTCTACAAAAATTAAATTAAATTTACAAATCATTGCTTATTCAAATAAAGTACAGTTTTTGAAAATTCATTAATTATTTTACGAGTTGAATTTTTGAATTTTTTTTTTCAAATTGTGGAACACTCGAGCAAAAAATAAAATAAAAATATAAAACGTGTTTACCAAATTCTGCAAAAATTAAATGAAATTTACAAATCATTGCTTATTCAAATAAAGTACAGTTTTTGAAAATCTTATAATTATTTTGCGAGTTGTGAATTTTTTTTGTTTCTGAAATTATGGAAGACTCGAGCAAAAAAAATAAAAGAAAAATATAAATCGTGTTGACTAAATTCTACAAAAATTAAATTAAATTCACAAATCATTGCTTATTCAAATAAAGTACAGTTTTTGAAAATTCATTAATTATTTTACGAGTTGTGAATTTTTGAATTTTTTTTTCACATTGTGGAACACTCGAGCAAAAAATAAAATAAAAATATAAAACGGGTTGACTAAATTCTGCAAAAATTAAATTAAATTTACAAATCCTTCCTTATTCAAATAAAGTACAGTTTTTGAAAATCTAATAATTATTTTGCGAGTTGTGAATTTTTAATTTTTTTTTTCAAATTATGGAACACTCGAGTAAAAAAAATAAAGGAAAAATATAAAACGTGTTGACTAAATTCTACAAAAATTAAATTAAATTCACAAATCATTGCTAGTTCAAATAAAGTACATCTTTTGAAAATCTAATAATTATTTTGCAAGTTGTCAATTTTTGAATGTTTTTTTCAAATTGTGGATCACTCGAGCAAAAAAAAAAAAAAAGAAAAATATAAAACGTGTTGGCTAAATTCTACAAAAATTATTAATTCCCTTGCCCGGCAAGCTATTTTTTTCGTTTTTATAAAATCTCAATTAATTAATTAATAATTGTTAGTACATAAGTTGTAATTTATTTTATTTTATTTGGCACACCATGGTATTTTATAAATATTTGTCTTTCTTATTAATTATTTATTCAAAATTTAAATACAATATCCTGCAGAAATGGGAGAATAAAGTAGTGAATATTAAATAACATTTAGAAATTCCACATTGTACTACAATTATGTTTTAAGTAACAGTCACAGATTAAGTAGCAATCACAGTTTGTCAGTGATTTAAAGTAGCAGCGATTTTAAGGAACAGTGATTATAAGTAGCAGTGATATTAAGTAGCAGTGATTTTAAGTAGCTGGTATTTTAAGTAGTAGTGACTTTAAGTAGCAGTGAAATTCGCCTATAACAGTAGCGACCTGCGATTTTTCAATACCAGTGAAAAATCACAGATACGTGAAATATCCCCCATCTCTAGTAAATAGTAAATAAAATAAATGCCTGATTGATTGTCAATGTCAAATTGTCAAACTCACCGAACTGTCAATCAAAAGCATCAAGCAGTCAGAAAATGCATTTTAGTTACATCAAATCACAACTTTGCCAACTTTAGTTAATATTACGTTGGTGCAACTCTTATTAATATTTTCTTAACTTGAAAAAACCTCACTTGTTGCGGATGCATTAAATAAATGTGCATGTAACTATCTAGAGCTATACGTTTCATTGATTTCTCGTTATACACTTGGTAAAACATTGAATAAGTAATGAAATGATAAAAGCAGTTCATTGAGTACTTTTATCATTGCATTATCTAGAATTGATGCAACTGCGCATAAGTGTTTAATTCCGTGTTTATTTGCAAATCGTTACGTAACGACCGCAACCATCGTCGAAATATTGGGAAAATTAAACCTGGTTGTCGATTTGGAGAAAAATATGTGTGTTTTAGGAAACTTACATTTTGTTTAGTAATGTTATCTAATTGTAAGCCGATTGTGGACTGAAACTAAGATCGAAATCAAGGTTAAGTATTGAGCATGATGCTCTGAGCATACAAACATTATTTTATAAATATAGTCACGTAGTTTTGCTCAATCCTTAATAACCGCAGTGAATGCAAAAGGAAATCAAGTAGGAAAGGTCACATTTTAATTTATGAGAAACCATTATTTTTAGGGATGAATGAAACACCATTTTCTAGTAATGTTTAAGATTCTTGACTAGTTTCATGGCATATTCAAGCACTAAAAAAAAAATTTGCTTTAATTGTTTTTTTTGCATATAGGTAAATATCTCGTTAACGGTGGGAGATAAATTAAAAATTCCTCTGGATTCAGATTGTTCAATTCATCAAGTTGCTGATTTCGCAATAAAAAAATATTTTGTTTAAATTGTTTTTTGCATATAGGTAAATATCGCGTGAACGGTCGGATATAATTGAAAAATTCTTTTGGCTTCAGATTCTACGATCTACCAATGTGCTGATTTCGGAATAAAAATATGTTGCTTCAAGCATCAAGATGTTCATCTGTACGTCGAGATCTCTGTTGACATTAATTGTTGAAAACAATATTTTGGTAGGCGGAAAAATAGCATGTATTCCGCGGGAAGAAACGCGTTAGCAGCCCTTAGTTTCTTCCCTAGATGAACAATATACTATTTAACAACTCATCTTTGCGATTGCGTGAAGAATTTTCAAAGATACAATATTTTTCTGGTTGTACACTCTGACGGTTTATTGAAAACTTTTTTTTCGTGGTCGCACAATGGCGGGCATACATGAAACGGTCGACGGGAGCCATGAGTTGGTCTGTAAAGTACATTTGTTTATTATTGTGGAAATAGGTACAGCGATCTCCTCACCAACGCATTTTATTAGTTTGCTTGTTATATCATAGATGTCGTGTGTGTCTTTATTTTTTGGGAGTTTTTATTATTTTTATTAGTGATGGGTAAGATCGATCAAAATAGATCGAGTACTCGATCTTTGCAAATGATCGAGCCGCTCGATCTTTTGATCGATCAACGCGGCTCGATCTTTTTACGCCGCTCGAGCAGATCGAGCAAAAGATCGAGCGGCTCGATACATTTACTGATCCGCAAACCTTTTACTAAATATTTGACACATCGGAAAAGTAATTCGAGCTGTCAAAGCCGAAATAATCGATAGTTCGAAAAGCAACCGATAGATGGGCCACCCTGTATATCCCAACAATTCAAGCTAGTCTAGCTACGATTGATTTATGATCGGCTGAACATACAAAAAAACGGATTTTTTTCGTTTCATTTAATTCAGATCCCGAAACCGAATCGGTCCCATCCCTTTACTTATAGGATCGTATTGTCGCCCCCGGTCCCAATTTCGAGGCAGCCATCAATCTCCCGCTCCTGCCAATAAACAGATTTGTATCGTTTTCAACCGATTTCACGGTTTCTCCTTCCAATAAAAAAAACCAAGTCAAGTGTAATCAATACCTTTTCCGCCGTAAATCACAACAATTGATTTGAATAAAAAAATCTGTCATTGCCTGGGTGAGTTTCCACTCTGATAATTCGCCAATTGTGTTCTATTGGCAATTTTTAGGTCAAGTAAATGAAAACATCATATCATGTTTGAAAATGGTAATTGTATTACCGAAACTTAAATATATAAGTTATACAAAACAAAGTTAAAAGTGTTTTATTATAATATTTAACCCGCCAATGGTGACCTTCTGGTCTGTGAGACCGGGTGTGTGGAATAACTTTATTCTCCGTTATTGTTTTTTGTTGCAATTTCGAGTAGCTGCCGCATTGCAGAGCTTAAATTGATTAAATATCTTTGTTTTATTGTCAAAGAGCATAAATTAAAAAAAAACATGAACAATTAGTAACACGTTTCGAAAAATCTTCACTTGAAGGTGCGTGAGACCGGCGTCACCATTAAATTTGCGTCATCAATGGTGGGTTAAAATGTGTAACGAAGTAGAAGGCTCTAGTAGAGCAAAATAACATTTACCACAAAGATTTATTGCAGATATATTGAATAAATTCGTCTTTATCGCAAAGATTCTAAAACTCAACATTATTACTATTTTTTATTGTTAAATTTATTTCCTTTCTTTAAAATGTCAGCTTTCCTTCCATGACGCTTTGATATTCTCGAGATTTTATTGATGGCAGTTTATATAGAAATCGTCTTTCCTGTAATGGAGAAATGCTGTATAGTTTGTCTAGCGAGCCGTGGCAGGTTTGTGCACAGTTGTGCAATCAGCCGCGGCTCGGTAGACAAATTGTACCATTCGCTATTGGCGCTTTGGAATGGCGGGAGGAATCTTCTTAACTAATACCGCTGAAGGGTCTCGAGATCAATACCCAGTCGGGCAGAGCCCAAAGGATACTTAATAAATATTAGAATATTAGATACCAATTTTGAATACCTATATAACCGAAAATAAATCACCTTATATTACCCACTTAACTCGAAGTAATTCATTTTGGTAAGAAACGACTCGCCGCTGCTCGGGAAGCGGGGCTTTTACTACTTTTTAGAACCCTAACGACCCATTTAAAATTTTACTGGTTATTCAATTTTTAAGTTTATCGACCTCGCCCTCGCAGAATGCATGGCTGCTTGGATGTATTTTATATTTTAACTCGTGTCTGCCGATTGAAATTGGGATGTCTGTCTGGCTGCTTGGATCTCATGTCTGCCGATTAAAAATGTAAAATGTGATCCTGCTGAATATTACATCGTCGCTCCTGCGGGAGGGAGACAAGAATGTGACAGACACGATTGTGATGTATTGAAATTTGGTCTGAAAGTTAGTCGATCATCAATCAGTCGGTTGTCTGATAAATTGACGAGTAAATAGATACATCTAATCTCTTTCATTATTTTGATGGATCGCTGTGTACGTATATTTAGGGGATTACACTAATAAGAGTATTTTCTGTCGTCGTCTTTATAAGTACTTCATTTGCATTATTTGTTTTGTGGTGCGTTTTATACTGTTTTACTCTAATATTGATTTAGTCATAGTATTGACAATTTCTTTGATGTCAACTTCATAAAAAAAAGATAATCAATTAGTCACCCAGTATATGAAATATACGAACAGGTTACAATTTGAACACGCGACTATTACTGCTCGGTAATTCGTTATATAAATTCTGGAAGGAATGCTTAAAATTGCGGGTGAAACATTAAATGTTTGATTTCGCATATGAGTTATAACTTGCTTACAAACTAAAATATAATTTATGTATCAAAAGGCAGTTTAAGCACAACAGAAGTGACATTAATTGAAGCCCAAATGATAAATAGAATGTACACTCGGCGTCAAAAACAGCGCCACTCGAAAAATCGCAAAAAACTCGATGTTTCAAACCGTCGTAACTTGGTTCAATTTGGTCAAAAAAATCGATGAATCTTTCAGTTTGAGAAAGATTCAAGTTTTATCTTTAAGAATGTGTAGTTGATTTTTACCCCAAGTCCAACCCACCACCCCCCGTGACAACGCGATGGAAAAGAATGTTTTTTTATGTAAAAAATTGTCCAACTTTGACAAGCTGTACCGTGCGCAAAAGAAATCCACCACAATCGCAGAAAAATGTAATCAATTTCCTTCAAATGCCTTAAAAATTCGAGCGGTTTAGATGATTTGGAGCAAAGTTATGAATTTTTTGAAAAATAGGGCCACCCCATCGAAAATGTCATGAAAAATTGGGTCGACAGAATGGGCTATTGCAAAGCCAACCGGGGCAGCCATATGAATGAAGTATTCCACTATTAAACCGCAATGTTGGGGCTATTCAATAAAAAAAAAATTTAAAAATTATAGCAATTTTTTTTATAGCAATTTTAAAATGCAACTTTTTCGTGGGACACCCTATACAAGATGTCCATCTATAATGCAACCTTGACGAGCAAATACCGTTAAATAACCATGGCCTATGGCCCTTACAATTCATGAGACGGTTTTGATTACGTTTGTTAGCTTATTACAACGCACAGTGGTTCAGAATTCGAAAAAGTTGGCCAAATGTCAAAAAATGAAAGTCAATATTTTGAGTTTAGTACAACATAGTCGTGTCCTGAGGGCTCCACTGGATGCCACAAAAGAATAATATGATTGTATCTACTACAAAATGCCTCGTAATCCGCGTTCAAACTTGTTACTTTGTTGGACACGTGGGAGACGTTCGGACGAGGTGAAAGTTTTTTTATATTGGAATATTATCTTCCCTGATCATTGTAGAGGAAAGATCTCCTAGTCAAATTGGTAAAAAAAGAAAAAAATAAGGAATCTGAAAGAAGTTTGTACGGAGAAACTAAAATAAAAAAAAACAGATAGCTAGACACAAAGGCAGACAGACACACAGACTTTTTTTAACAAAAATTGTCGGAATCGAGGAAATGGATATTTCCACATACTTTCTCGTAGTTTGCACGATGAAAGTAAAAAATAAATATAACAGACAGGCAGACATAAAGGCAGACACACAGACACACATTTTTAACAAAAATTGTCGGAATCGACGGAAATGGATTTTGCCACAAAAAAAGCTTGGATGTTTATTATGATCGCAATAGTTTCCAATAGTTAATATGGAAAAGAAAAAATAAATATGACAGACAGACAGATTTAGAAAAATTGTCTGAATCGACGAAATGGATATTTTCGCAAAAAAATATTGGAATTTTTTTACGATCACAATATTTTCCCTTAGTTTGTAAGCAGAAAGTAAAAATAAATATGACAGACAGACACAAAGGCAGACACACAGACATATTTTTTTCACAAAAATTGTTGGAATTGACGAAATGGCTATTTACCAACGAAATTGATATTTCCGTAAAAAAAATATTTGATGATCACAATAGTTTCCCTTAGGTTTTAAGGAGAAAATAAAAAATAAATATGACAGACAGACACAAAAGCGGACACACAGACACTTTTTCACAAAAATTGTCGGAATCAACGAAACGCCTGCTCCGCAAAAAAATGAATTTCTTTTACGATCACAATATTTTCCTGTAGTTTGCACGGAGAAAGTAGAAACTAAATATGACAGACAGAGAGACACAAAGACAGACACACATATTTTTTACAAAAATTATCAGAACCGATTTCCGCAAAAAAAATATTTGGATTTTTTTTTACAATCACAACACTTTCCCTTAGTTTATACGAAGAAAGTAAAAAATTAATTTGACAGACGGACATAAATTAAAAAAAAAAATGGTCGAAAACGACGAAATGGATATTTCCGCAAAAAAAAATGTTCGGAATTTTTTTACAATCAGAACACTTTCCCGTAGTTTGTATGGAGAAAGTAAAAAATCAATTTGACAGACAGACATAAATTTTTTTAACAAAAATTGTCGAAATCGACGAAATGGATATTTCCACAAAAAAAATGTTTGGATTTTTTTTACAATCGGAACACTTTCCCGTAGTTTGTATAGAGAAAGTAAAAAATCAATTTGACAGACAGACATAAATTTTTTTAACAAAAATTGTCGAAATCGACGAAATGCATATTTCCGCAAAAAGAAATGTTTGGAAATTTTTTAGGATCACAATAGTTTCCCGTCAATTTGTACACACCCTGTATAAGTTATTTACAGTTTTGGCCCGAGGATGAAGAGTGCTCGCCGATTTGAAGCCGAGCGCCAAGTTTTTCACTAATTTTGAAAATAATCTTTAAATTGTTATACTGAAGTTGCCAGTTTCTCCAGTGTAGCCAAATAAATGTAAAAACAAATGATACAAACTTGAAATTTTCAAAATTTA
Organism: Ocypus olens; assembly: GCA_910593695.2. Classification (NCBI taxonomy): domain Eukaryota; kingdom Metazoa; phylum Arthropoda; class Insecta; order Coleoptera; family Staphylinidae; genus Ocypus; species Ocypus olens. Next base: position 41,794,479 of record OU343061.1, read on the forward strand.
GTAAAAATGTATTCTTCTTTATGGTTTAAAAATAATCTCAAACACATCTTTACTAAATTTCAGAATAATCAACCGAGAACTGAGTTAATTGTAATACCCAGATTGCGCATTATTTCAGTGCTGAGAAAAAAAATATTAAAACAATTTTCAAAATTTACTCGAAATTTATACCATTTTATGGTATAAAAAAGATCTTCTACACACCCTGACTAAATTATAAAATAAAGCTGAGATCATTGTTATTCTAAAATATTGGATTTCTCCAGTGCGGACAATCACTTATGTCCGCCATTTTAAATTTTTCTATTTTGACATCAAATTCATAATCTGCGATTAGTACCCATTTACGTCAAAATTTATCAAAATTTAGACTTTTGGCCAGCTTTCTCGAATTCTGAACCACTGTGCAACGTCTGGAATATAGCGGCATATTTTCTGAGCGCTATTTTACACTCGGTTTTTCTAAACAATATTTAAATAGTTCTATTAGAACGCCGGTAGTTGGTGCATTCGGCAGGATCAGCGATTGAGAGAGTCTAACAACATTAGCCCGGGCTCTAAATTTGGATGGTTGACTGGATGCAATTAATGGCGCTTGAGAGTGACTCTCTAAAGTAACAGACTCATTGTAAGTTAAAGTTGTACCAAGCACTCGAGGCGTGTAGCGCAGTGCCCAACTTAGATTCAATTGGCTCTGGAGATTTGTTGTCGCGTTCTCCGAATAGTTTACACACCTATAGTACAATCGCGCAGAGGTGACAGTGACTCATGCTTTTAGATCTAATAATCGCATACTCATTCACAGGCTTAAGAAAAACGAAATGAAATACGAAACGTATGTCGATATGTAAATTCAAGGGCTAAGTGCAACGTATGTCTTTTCTCATTCTATCTATTCTAACCTCAGAATTCACGTGCTTGTATCTGGTTTTGACCGTCTCCGATTTCGATTTTGTTAAGAGCAGAATTGATTGTATCCCATGACAAATTTCCAGTTGTCTTTACCGATTTCCGAAAAATACACTCGCAAAGTTTCGTTCGTAATTCGGTAATTACGCACACGCAAAGATCCATTGATCAAACTATAGAAATAAATATAAATAATTGCGGTTAAAATCAATAATATGTGTATGTAATTTTATGAATAAATAATATGATGCATTTATGTTTATAATTCGTGTAAATAAATTGAATTAAATATACAAACGCAACATGACCGCCATCGCTTTTACCGCTGTCGCACTAATTGATTTTGGACACAATCAAAAGAATATGTTTCGAACAACAATTTAACCGGAAACTAGTGGGAATTCCACCCGGCAACTCCACCCCATATTATCGATCCGGCCCCCCAAAATTTCCCCGTGCGGTAATCCATCAACATTGTTCCGTGTTTATTTTTCACGTCGACCTCAAACGTCATTAATTTTAATTGAATAAAAAAGTGTTAAATAAACAAAAACTGTCTACACTTCATGCTGCGCAGCTTCTCTCTTGGCATAATTCTCAGCAATGATGTTTGTATTATTTTTAATATACAGTGGTGCTGTTTTCAAATTAATAATTCAAAATACCAAAAATCATCCAAAATAATGTTTTATGGACACCAAATATTTGACGTTATTTTCAAAACGTAATATTTTTGATTGCGTATTTTTGATTGAAAATAACGTCAAATATTTGGTGCCCATAAAACATTGTTTTGGATGATTTTTGGTCAATTTTGGACCAAAATTGACGTAATCTGTTGCCATTTTACACAATCAAAAATATTACGTTTTGAAAATAACGTCAAATATTTGGTGCCCATAAAACATTATTTTTGATGATATTTTGTCAATTTTGGACCAAAGTTGACGTAATGTGTTGCCATTTTAAGCAATCAAAAATATTACGTTTTGAAAATAAAGTCAATAATTTGGTGCCCATCGCACATTCCTGGAATCGTTTATTGAAGTTTTGCGTTACATTTTTCAGTACGTCGTTGTCGATCAGCAGCATCTTTTCTGTGAATTGAATCCTTCAATATCGAGAAGACATCTACAAAACAATTATGACGAAGAAGATTAGCGAAACGATAGGAATATGAGAAAAAAATTGCTGAGGTAAGAGAACACAAGATAATGGCTAATAATGGGATAGTAAAATTTCAGCGAATTCGATGAATGGGAGAATATAAAATGCCATAGGAGGCAGGAAAAAGGGAGAGACCGAAAATAAGAAGGAAGAGGTGATACAAGACCTAGAAGAAAGAAGCATTATTAACTGGTAAGAGAAAAAGCACGACAGAGAGATATGAAAACACGTTATAAAACAAGTCATGGGCCGATTCGGCCTGGAGTGCATAATTATTATTATTACCACCTGATCAATTATTTTAATAATTGGTGATGGTATTATTAAAGAAAATATATTTTTATGTGAAAATTTATTAGTGAAATATTTTATTTTATTTTTTCTTTAAAACAGTGCAACTTCTCCCAAATTTTCTTGCTTGTATATTATTGTTAGACGCATTATTTAAACAATTGTCGGCAGAATAATTAAAATTAGGGCTTGACAACCAAAGTTATGAATTTTTAAATTTTTATATGAGAATCTATATTTTTATTTGTTTCTTTCTTCTTTTAAACAGTAAAAATTCCCTCAAATTTTCTTACTTGTATTATCATTAGATGCATTATTTAAACAATTGTCGGCAGAATAATAAAAATTAGGGCCTGACAACCAAAGTTATGATGTTTTTCATTTTTATGTGAAAACTTATATTTTCCATTTTTTTCCTCTAAATGGTAAAAATTCCCCCAAATTTTCATGCTTGTATAATTATTAGATGGATTAGTTAAACAATTGTCAGCAGAACAATTAAAATTACGGCCTGACGACCAAAGATATGATTTTTTTAATTTTCATGTGAGAACTTATATTTTCCATTTTTTAATTATTTCCTTAAAACATTACAAATTCCCCCAAATTTTCTTGCTTTTATAATTATTAGATATATTATTTAAACAATTGTTGGTGGAATAATTAAAACATGACATGACAACCAAAGTTATGATTTTTTTAAATTTTCATGTGAGAACTTATATTTTACATTTTTTAATTTTTTCTTTAAAACATTACAAATTCCCCCAAATTTTCTTGCTTGTATTATTATTAGATATAATATTTAAATAATTATTGGCGGAATAATTAAAATTAAGGCCTGACAACCAAAGTTATGATTTTTTTTAAATTTTCATGTGAGAACTTTTATTTTCCATTTTTTAATTATTTCTTTTAAACATTACAAATTCTCCGAAATTGTCTTCCTTGTACTATTATAAGATGCAACATTTAAACAATTGTCGGCAGAATAATTAAAATTAGGGCTTGACAACCAAAGTTATGATTTTTTAAATTTTCATGTGAAAACTTATATTTTCCATTTTTTTTATTATTTCTTTTAAACATTACAAATTCCCCCAAATTTTCTTGCTTGTATTATTATAAGATGCATTAGTTAAACAATTGTCGGCAAACCAATTAAAATTAGAGCTTGACAACCAAAGTTATGTTTTTTTAAATTTTCATGTGAGAACTTATATTTTCCATTTTTTAATTATTTCTTTAAAACATTACAAATTCCCCCAAATTTTCTTGCTTGTATAATTATTAGATACATTATTTAAACAATTATTGGCGGAATAATTAAAATTAGGGCCTGACAACCAAAGTTATGATTTTTTTAATTTTCATGTGAGAACTTTTATTTTCCATTTTTTAATTATTTCTTTTAAACATTACAAATTCCCCCAAATTTTCTTGCTTGTATAATTATTAGATACATTATTTAAACAATTATTGGCGGAATAATTAAAATTAGGGCCTGACAACCAAAGTTATGTTTTTTTTAATTTTCACGTGAGAACTTATATTTTCCATTTTTTAATTATTTCTTTAAAACATTACAAATTCCCCCAAATTTTCTTGCTTGTATTATTATTAGATATATTATTTATACAATTTTTGGTGGAATAATTAAAATTAGGGCCTGACAACCAAAGTTATGAATTTTTTAATTTTCATGTGAGAACTTTTATTTTCCATTTTTTAATTATTTCTTTTAAACATTACAAATTCCCCTAAATTTTCTTGCTTATATAATTATTAGATACATTATTTAAACAATTATTGGCTGAATAATTAAAATTAGAACGTGACAACCAAAGTTATGATTTTTTAACTTTTCATGTGGAACTTATATTTTCCATTTTTTAATTATTTCTTTAAAACATTACAAATTCCCCCAAATTTTCTTGCTTGTACAAATATTAGATACATTATTTAAACAATTATTGGTGGAATAATTAAAATTCGGACGTGGCAACCAAAGTTATGATTTTTTTTCATTTTCATGTGAGAACTTTTATTTTCCATTTTTTAATTATTTCTTTTAAACATTACAAATTCCCCCAAATTTTCTTGCTTGTATAATTATTAGATACATTATTTAAACAATTATTGGCGGAATAATTAAAATTAAGGCCTGACAACCAAAGTTATGAATTTTTTAATTTTCATGTGAGAACTTTTATTTTCCATTTTTTAATTATTTCTTTTAAACATTACAAATTCCCCCAAATTTTCTTGCTTGTATTATTATTAGATATAATATTTAAATAATTATTGGCGGAATAATTAAAATTAAGGCCTGACAACCAAAGTTATGAATTTTTTAATTTTCATGTGAGAACTTTTATTTTCCATTTTTTAATTATTTCTTTTAAACATTACAAAATCCCCCAAATTTTTTTGCTTGTATTATTATAAGATGCATTAGTTAAACAATTGTCGGCAGAACAATTAAAATTAGGGCCTGACCACCAAAGTTATGATTTTTTTAATTTTCATTTAAGAACTTATATTTTCCATTTTTTAATTATTTCTTTAAAACATTACAAACTCCCCCAAATTTTATTGCTTGTATTATTATTAGATATAATATTTAAACAATTGTTGTTAGAATAATTAAAATTAGGGCCTGACAACCAAAGTTACGATTTTTTTAAATTTTTTATGAGAACTTATATTTTCATTTTTTTTTATTTTTCTTATAAACAGTACAAATTCGCCCAAAATTTTTGCATTTTCTAGGTTAAATTTAAGCGTAAACGAAGGATAGTGGGTGGGCCTTATCCCACCCTCCAATCTTTAAAACACAAACGCGAGGGTTTTGCAAGTGCAAAATAATCGAAAAGAAAGTAATCTAACTGTTTTTTTGGACCTTTGACAAACGTTTTCATTTATAGAAACTCTGGGGCGTGTTTAAAAGTCTGGTGGGTAGGATAGGGACCACCCACCCAGCCCCTGTTCCATTTCAATTTTACCCACAAACGCTTTCTTTATGCTTTTGAAACTGCTACATCTCTCGTGATCTAAGAAATTTGATTAATCTAACAATATGTTCTAGGTTAGATTTAAGTAGAAATGAAGGGCGGTGGGTGGGCCTTATCCCACTATTCAATTTTTAGAACACAAACGAGAATTTTGGGAGTGTAAATTAATTGATAAGAAAATAAATAATCCAACGGTTTTCTGGTTCTTTGACAAACATTTTTATCTATAGAAACTCTGGGGCGTGTTCAAAGGATTGGAGGATAGGATAGGGCCCACCCGCCCACCGCCGTTTCATTTAAATGTTATCCACAAACGCTTTTTCTTTAAGCTTTCGAAACTATTACGCCCATCGTGTTTTAACTAAGAAATTGGATTAATCTAACAATGTTTTCTAGGTTAGGTTCAAGTGGAAATGAAGGGAGGTGGGTGGGTCTTATCTCACCTTCCAATCTTTAGATCGCAAGCGGTGATTTGCGAGTTTAAATTAATTAATTGATGAGAAAATAATCTAATGATGTTTTTGGTTCTTCGACAAACGTTTTCATTTATAGAAACTCTGGGGTGTGTTGAAAGAATTGATGGGTAGGATAGGGGCCCACCCACCTAAACCACGGTTTCATAAGCTTTCTTTATGCTTTTGAAACTATTGAATCTTTCGTGATCTGACTAAGAAATTAGTTTCATCAAACAATGTTTTCTAGGTTAGGTTCAAGTGGAAATGAAGAGCGGCCGGTGGGCCTTATCCCACCCTCCATTCATCACAATACAAAGGAGGGTTTGCAAGTGCAAATTAATTGATAAGAAAATAATCTAACGGTTTTTTGGTTCTTTGACAAACGCTTTCATTTATAGAAATTTTAGGGCGTGTTTAAAGGGTTGGTTGTCAGAAATAGAGTCCACCCACCCATCCCCTGTTTAATTTAAATTTTACCCACATAAGCTTTCTTTATGCTTTTGAAACTATTACGTCTCTCTCGTGATTTGACTAAGAAATTCAATTAATCTAACAATGTTTTGTGGGTTAGGTTTAAGTGGAAATAAAGGGCGGTGAGTGGTCCTTATCCCACTCTCCAATTTTTAGTACACAAACGAGAGTTTTGCAAGTGTAAAATAATTGATCAAAAATAATCTAACAGTTTCTTGGCCCTTTAACAAACGTTTTCATTTATAGAAACTAAGTGGCGTGTTCAAAGGATTGGTGGGTAGGATAGGGCCCATCCACCACCCCTGTTTCATTCAAATTTTACCCACAAAAGCTTTCTTTGTGCTTTTGAAACTATTACATCTCTCGTGATCTGACTAAGAAACTAGTTTTATGAAACAGTGTTTTCTAGGTTTGGTTTAAGTGAGAACCAAGGGCGGTGGGTGGGTCCTGTCCCACCCTCCAACTCTTAGAGCACAACCGAGGGTTTTGTAAGTGTAAATTAATTTTCTGGTTCTTTGACAAACTCTGGGAAGTGTTCAAAAGTTTGCAGTGTTTTCTATGTTAGGTTTCAGTTTAGGTTAATTGATTACATTGCAGCCACTTCAGTTTTCTACAACGCATTAGTAAATTGAGTGTTTGAGATTTTAAACGTGAAACATGTACTAGTGAATTTTTCCACCTGATTTATATAATCCCGAGGATTCCCCGGTGTGGAATTCACGTTACATATTGGCACATATTTCTATCGGAATGTCCTCATAGACCTCAGGAATGAGGGCCATCCATGAAATTGCCAGGAACCGCAGCTTTAATACATCCCTTTGTGTGACGCTTGTAGGGAATGGATGTCTTCGCCGTACATCAACGCGGAATGGCACGGAAACGGTGGAGGGCGCGTGTGAAAATCGGAGCTTGATCGCACGCCCTTATCTAAGGACATTCTTTAAACTGTCCGGCGATAAGAAAGTTGCAGCAAAGTTCGTGTTTGCCGGGTTTCATTGATTTCCATTAAAACACACCGGGGCCACATCCAATATTATGCTGAATGTTGACATATTTCTTATCCGAGACGCACATAAAATTTTATGTTATGGTTCAATTGTCGGGTTTGTAATAAATCTCACTTCAAAAGTAAGTAGTAAGCATTAAAAAAAAATATGTCTGCGGACGGGAATTGAACCCGGGACCTTCTGCTTGCCGGGCGGATGCTCTAACCACTACGCTAAAACAGTTGTAGCTTAGTGGTCAGATCTTCACGGCTCCGGGTTCAATTCCTGTCTGCAGACATATTTTTTTTATCATAATTTATTTAATATTTTTTTCAATCATAAATGCTTACTTATGGTTGTTAATAAGAAAAACTTAAATTTAATCACATAATTGTGTACTGTTTTATCAAATTTATTTATTTCATCCACTGTGAACTGTGTTTCTGATGTAAAAAAAAAATATTGACGTCTCTAATATTATTTATTGTGGCAATATAAAAGACCAATAAATTCTTATTCTTATTATGCAATTAACCACATAATAACGTCCTAATTTAATATGATATTTTATTATTTACATTCGTGTTTTCTTAGTACTTAATTAGTTTCGCAGTTAATTCCTGTCGCCGTTAAAGGAAGGTAAATATACACGTAGGGTTTCATGCGAAAATATACGAGTTTAATATGTAATAAGCGGCTTTAGTAATATTAAATGTAATACACGATGTCTGTCTGCTTGTCAAGTTTCCTCCGTGTGCACACATAAAACCACCCTTGGGTCGATACCGTAATTACTGAATATTTAAGTAAGGAATCAATAAGCCAAGTTTAAATAAATAACCACCACGGCGGGGTTCGGAAATTGTGGGTGGTTTAAATATGAGAGCATCAATTATGTTAAAATTTCCTTCAGAGATATTAATATAGTTAAAATTACAATTTCTAAAAATTTCTAACAAAAAATAAAATACAGGAAAAGCTCTAAAAAATCAGTTAATTGATTGTCAAAAGTTTTAAAAACATTAAATACTTAACGTTAAATTTGTATTGAAATTGTACTTGCCACGGCTCGGTGGATAAACTGTACTCGTAGAGAGAAAGCTGTGCGACCTTTAACGACACCCTGTGTCACACCCTCTCATCCATTAACTATATCTTAGATGAAAACAAAATTCCAACAATTCAAACTTGAACAAGAAAATCCGGAAATTACATTTAACGATTTGAATAATTGTAAAAAAATGATCATTCAAGGAATTCGCTTCAAAATCTCAAGTTTCATGAATAAACAATGTGTTTCTGTCTTTTTGGTAATAATAATTGTTATATCTTGCGTGTAAACAAAATGGCGACAATCTAAACTTGAATAGAAAAATTGGAAAGTACATTCAACGATTTGAAAAATTGTAAAAAAATTATCATTCAAGGAATTCGCCTCAAAATCTCAAGTTTCATGAATAAACAATGTGTTTCTATATTTTTGTTAATGATAATTGTTATATCTTGGGTGTAAACAAAATGGCGACAATCTAAACTTCAACAGAAAAATTGGAAATTACATTCAACAATTTGAAAAATTGTAAAAAAATGATCATTCAAGGGATTCGCTTCAAAATCTCAAGTTTCGTGAATAAACAATGTGTTTCTATATTTTTGTTAATGATAATTGTTATATCTTGGGTGTAAACAAAATGGCGACAATCTAAACTTCAACAGAAAAATTGGAAATTACATTCAACAATTTGAAAAATTGTAAAAAAATGATCATTCAAGGGATTCGCTTCAAAATCTCAAGTTTCGTGAATAAACAATGTGTTTCTATATTTTTGTTAATGATAATTGTTATATCTTGGGTGTAAACAAAATGGCGACAATCTAAACTTCAACAGAAAAATTGGAAATTACATTCAACAATTTGAAAAATTGTAAAAAAGTGATCATTGAAGAAATTCGCTTCAAAATCTCAAGTTTCATAAATAAACATTGTGTTTCTGTCTTTTTGGTAATAATAATTGTTATATCTTGCGTGTAAACAAAATGGCGATAATCTAAACTTAAACAGAAAAATTGGAAATTACATTCAACGATGTGAAAAATTATAAAAAAAATGATCATTCAATGAATTCGCTTCAAAATCTCAAGTTTCATCAATAAACAATGCGTTTCCATCCTTTTGTTAATAACAATTGTTATATCTTGCGTGTAAACAAAATGGCGACAATCTGAACTTGAACAGAAAAATTGGAAATTACATTCAACGATTTAAAAAATTGTAAAAAAATGATCATTCAAGGAATTCGCTTCAAAATCTCAAGTTTCATCAATAAACAATGTTTTTCCATCCTTTCGTTAATAATAATTGTTATATCTTGCGTGTAAACAAAATGGCGACAATCTAAACTTGAACAGAAAAATTGGAAATTACATTCAACGATTTGAAAAATTGTAAAAAAATTATCATTCAAGGAATTCACTTCAAAATCTCAAGTTTCATGAATAAACAATGTGTTTCTATCCTTTTGTTAATCATAATTGTTATATCTTGCGTGTAAACAAAATGGCGACAGTCTAAACTTGAACCGAAAAATTGGAAATTACATTCAACGATTTAAAAAATTGTAAAAAAATGATCATTTAAGGAATTCGCTTCAAAATCTTAAGTTTTATGAATAAACAATGTGTTTCTATCCTTTTGTTAATCATAATTGTTATATCTTGCTGGTAAACAAAATGGCGACAATCTAAACTTGAACAGAGAAATTGGAAATTACATTCAACGATTTGAAAAATTGTAAAAAAATGATCATTCAAGGAATTGGCTTCAAAATCTCAAGTTTCATGAATAAACAATGTGTTTCTATTTTTTTGGTAATAATAGTTGTTATATCTTGCGTGTAAACAAAATGGCAACAATCTAAACTTGAACAGAAAAATTGGAAATTACATTCAACGATTTGAAAAATTGTAAAAAAATTATCATTCAAGGAATTCGCTTTAAAATCTCAAGTTTCATGAATAAACCATGTGTTTCTATCTTTTTGTTAATAATAATTGTTATATCTTGCGTGTAAACAAAATGGCGACAATCTAAACTTGAACAAAAAAATGGAAATTACATTCTACGATTTGAATAATTGTAAAAAAATGATCATTCAAGGAATTCGCTTCAAAATCTCAAGTTTCATGAATAAACAATGCGTTTCTATCCCTTTGTTAATAATAATTGTTATATCTTGCGTGTAAACAAAATGGCGACAATCTAAACTTGAAGAGAAAAATTGGAAATTACATTCAACGATTTGTAAAATTGTAAAAAAATTATCATTCAAGGAATTCGCTTCAAAATCTCAAGTTTCATGAATAAACAATGTGTTTCTATCCTTTTGTTAATAACAATTGTTATATCTTGGGTGTAAACAAAATGGCGACAATTTGAACTTGAACAGAAAAATTGGAAATTACATTCAACGATTTGAAAAATTGTAAAAAAATGATAATTGAAGGAATTCGCTTCAAAAGCTCAAATTTCATGAAAAAACAATGCGTTTTTGTTTCTCGATGAAAACAATTGTTAAATCTTATGCGCAAACAAAATGGCGACAGTCTAAACTTGAAGAGGAAAATCTTAAATTGCTTTCAATGATTTAGTAAATTCTAAAAAAATATTCAAGCAGGAAATTTGCTTCAAAATCTCAATTTCCAGAAAAAAAAACAATGCGTTTCCGTTTCTCAATAAAAAGAGTTGCCATATCTTAGGTGTAAACAAAATTGCAACATTCCAAAGTTGAACAAGAAAATGGGAAATTACATTCAACGATTTGAAAAGTTGTAAAAAAATTATCGTCCAAGGAATTTCCTTCAAAAACCCAAATTTTATGAATAAACAATGCGTTTTTGTTTTTTGATGAAAACAATTGTTATATCTTATGCGCAAACAAAATGGCGACAGTCTAAACTTGAACAAGAAAATCGAAAATTGCTTTCAATGATTTAGTAAATTCTAAAAAAATATTCAAGCAGGGAATTTGCTTCAAAAGCTCAATTTTTAGAAAAAAACAATGCGTTTCCGTTTATCAATAAAAACAATTGCCATATCTTAGGTGTAAACAAAATGGCAACATTCCAAAGTTGAACAAAAAAATCGGAAATTACATTCAACGATTTGAAAAGTTGTAAAAAAATTATCGTTTAAGGAATTTCCTTCAAAAGCTCAAATTTTATGAATAAACAATCCGTTTTTGTTTTTTGATGAAAATAATTGTTATATCTTATGCGCAAACAAAATGGCGACAGTCTAAACTTAAACAGGAAAATCTAAAATTGCTTTCAATGATTTAGTAAATTCTAAAAAAATATTCAAGCAGGAAATTTGCTTCAAAAGCTCAATTTCCAGAAAAAAAAACAATGCGTTTACATTTCTCAATAAAAACAATTGCCATATCTTAGCTGTAAACAAAATGGCAACATTCCAAAGTTGAACAAGAAAATCAGAAATTACATTCAACGATTTGAAAAACTGTAAAAAAATTATCGTTCAAGGAATTTTTTTCAAAAGCTCAAATTTCATGAATAAACAATGCGCTTTTGTTTTTTGTTGAAAATCTTATGCGCAAACAAAATGGCGACAATCTAAACTTGAACAGGAAAATCTAAAATTGCTTTCAATGATTTAGTAAATTCTAAAAAAATATTCAAGCAGGAAATTTGCTTCAAAAGCTCAATTTCCAGAAAAAAAAACAATGCGTTTCCGTTTCTCAATAAAAACAATTGCCATATCTTAGGTGTAAACAAAATGGCAACATTCCAAAGTTGAACAAGAAAATCGGAAATTACATTCAACGATTTGAAAAATTGTAAAAAATGATCGTTCAAGGAATTCGCTTCAAAATCTCAAGTTTCATGAATAAACAATGTGTTTCTATCTTTTTGGTAATAATAATTGTTATATCTTGCGTGTAAACAAAATGGCGACAATCTAAACTTTAATAGAAAAAATTGATATTACATTCAACGATTTGAAAAATTGTAAAAAAATGATCATTCAAAGGATTAGCTTCAAAAGCTTAAATTCCGCGAAAAAACAATGCGTTCCTGTTTTTCAATAAAAACAATTATCGTATCTACACGTAAATACAAAATTGATGATATTTAAATTCTGCACAAAATTTTATATTATTTTCATTATTCAAAACAAGCTTTCAGTTATTTGAAAACTTTCGCTGGTGAGAAAAATTTATAGGCCAATAAAGCTTAGACTTTCGGTCGCCGATAACACAATTTTTCGCATCGGTCCCCTTTCCTTTCCAAAAAAAGGCCTTGGGCCCTCCCATTTTTGGAAACCTTCCAAATCCATCGGTGCTGCATCCCAAAACCTCTACACACTATTAACCGCACACATCAAAAAGTACACATCCGTATCGATCGTGAGCCACTATATATTTATAAAAATGGGGCCGACGCAAATGTCAACTAATGATATATAAATTAGCCTGCGAGGGGGCGCGCGCCACTGACGCAACCGAACCAATCCCACACAATAGTCTAGTCATGGATATTAATAAAACAAAGGAATGGAAGGTAATGGAAATTTTTTTTTGATGGTGGTGAATTATTATTATTTTTATTAAAAAAAATTGATAATTAGCAGTTCCTCGGTGGAAAATTGCGGGTAAATAAAGCGTACCTTTTTTGTTTCAAACTTGTTGGGGGGTTGAATCGATAAGAAAGGGCGCCTTTTGTGCACCAACACACAGACACGAAACAGTTTACCCTCGGAGGGGGTTGTTGCACACACCTTAATCGGGTTTACCGAGACACCGTGCCACACTCGAACCCTCCGCCATCTCCGGACGACGGTACCTCGAAAGCTCTTGGTGGTGGCCGCCGGTACTACCGTCGCATTTTCCGCGCTTTTCCCTGAAAAACTGGCCGGTTGTTCGATACACACGTTGGGAAATGTGCCGGCGACGTTGGGGGGTTGGTGACCGCGCGCGCGCGCACTCCGAACTCGGGGGGTAGTAATATCTCCGGCGAGAACGGACCGAAGGGTGGTTGGCGCCCTTATTATCTTAATTATGCATTCGAATTGATCGAAGCACGTGTGTGTATGCATTCACCCCCCCCCCCCCCCGCACCCGCACGCCTCCGGATGGATATGTTTGAATTAATAAAATCACATCGCCTGGGGTGTAATTTAATTATTGCCACAAAAGGGATCATGTGTTACAAGCGGAAGCGTAACGTCACATTACGCTGTGTGATGAAATGCATTGGTAACATGATGCAATCTCTTTTTTTTGTTTTTTACATCATCGCTCGTAACTTTCCTTTCAATTGGAAGACTTAATTTTACTTTCAGTTGAGATAAACTTTACTCGTTTTTATGGATCCGTATTTAAATTTTAACAACTATTTGGGTTTTAAATTTCGAATTTTAAATTTAAATATTAAGTTTTGACACATTAAGACCGTCTATTTTGAATTTAGCGCCATTTTTTCTATGCCGGTAATACAGCGTGTTTTTGCAACTGTCATATGTGAACATTGAGGTTTAGTTATTGACACACACCGCGTAGAAATTTTGAAAATCCTCTAACAAAGTGGTGATTTTTGCGGAGACGGTTCAAAGATGTAAATTTTTCGGTCACCAAATTTTATTATTTATGAAGATACTTTTGTCTTTAAAATGCCATTAAAAATGCCATCTTTTTTTTAAGAAGATTCTTCAGGATTACTTTTAGGACAGTTGTTCAGGTCTTCTTTTCAAGACTTTTTTTGAAGATTTTACTTTCAGGAATTTTTTTTACTTTTTTATGGAACGTTTTTAAAGACCTCTTCCTCAAAACTTTTATTTTCATGATCATCATTTTCATGTTTTTAGAACTTTTATCAAGACTTCTTGTTCACGAATATTTTCAAGGCTCTTTTTGGGGTAATTTTAATCAGAACTCTTTTTTCAAAACTTGTTTAAAGACCCTTTTGAGGACACCATTTTCAAGGCTCTTTTTGAGGTAATTTTAATCAGAACTCTTTTTTCAAAACTTTTTTATATACCCTTTTGAGGACACCATTTTCAAGACTCTAATTGGGGCAATTTTAGTCAGAAGTTTTTTTTCAAAAAATTTTTATGGATCCGTTTGAGGACTTTTTTTCGGGACTTTTTCTAGGACTTCGCTTAGGACTCTTTCAGGACTTGTTTAGGACATTTTTTATGACTCTTTTTCACGACGTTTTATCAGGACTATTTTTTAGCACGTTTATTTCAGGACTCTTCCTTCAAGACTGACTTTTCAACACTTGTTTTCGGGCTGTTATTCTTCAAGACTTTTTTGTGCCCTTTTTTCCAGACTTTGGTAAGGCATTTTTTAGTACTTTTTCGAGACATTTTTTCTAGACATTTTATCTGGACTAATTTTCAGGACTGGTTTTTCGCGAATATTTTTTTTCAGGACCTTTTTCGACCTCTTTTTCGGGCCCTTTTCTTCAGGATTTCTTTAAGGCCTATTTTCAGGACTCTTGTAAGGTATTTTTTAGGACTTTTTCGAGACATTTTTTCAGGACATTTTATCTGGACTAATTTTCAGGACTGTTTTTTCGGGAATATTTTTTTAAGGACCTTTTTCGACCCCCTTTTTCGGGCCCTTTTCTTCAGGATTTTTTTAAGGCCTATTTTCAGGACTCTTGTAAGATATTTTTATAACTTTTTTAAAACTTTTTTTTGCATTTTTTGTTAGTATTTTTTTTTTAAGACAATTGTTTTTCTATTCCATTTATTTCTGGACTTCTTTCTTATGACATTATTTTTCACGACTCTTTTTTGAGTCATTTTTCCAAGAATATTTTACCAGGATTCATTTTTCAGTAATTTTTTTTTCGGGAATGTTTTCCGGACTTTATTTTTGGCATTTATTTTCTGGTCTTTTTTAAGGGCACTTTTAACCCATTTGTGCTCATTGTTCCATCAGTGGAACATCAATTTTCGAAGACTTTAACGTGCTTCAGCGTTCCGTGTTGCTTGTTTTTTTCAGGATTTATGATCGTTAAGACCACTGTGCACTAAAGGATGACGCACATTTGTCGTTTGAATCTTCTGTGATAAGAAACTACACAGAAAAATATGAAAATTTGAAAAAAAAACATCGTTAAAAACGGGTTAATGACGTTTTCAGTGTTTTTTTCAAGAAATAATTTTTATTTGCAGGAATGTTTTTTCATGTCTTTTTTGAGAGGTTTCTTAGGCTTTTACTTAAGACTTTTTCTCGGACTGTTTTCGGATGTTTTTCAGGCCTCTTTTGCCAGGGCTCTATTTTAGGGTTTTTTTTTCAGGACTTCATTTTTGAGGACTTTTCTACAAGCCTATTTTTCAGAACTCTATTTACGACATTTCTAAAGCCCTTGTTAGGATATATGTAGGACATTTTTCAAGACTTGATTTAAGATGTTTTATCAAAACTTTATACAGGGTGAGTTTATTTCGATATTCTCTAGGGGGATCTCAGAAACTATAAGAGATAGAGAAACGGTAAGTGCAGTTTTACGAGCCCAATAAAAAAAACACTTTCAAAATTTAAAAAAAAAGTAATATTTTGAAAAATGTAAAAAGTGTCAATTTTTCCAAATAAATATAACTCAGTTATTATGGCAGATAGAAAAAAAATATCTAGGATAAAGTTGTAGATAATTTTACGCAGCTTAATAAAATAAGTTCAGAAAATTTTTAACGCCAGTATTTTCCGAGATTTGACGCAAACTTACATTTTTTTAAATAGAAACCATAGTTGGCTGCGATCTCATTCGAAAGACTTTTTTTTTTCTCTTTAATCCGATTTCACATTTGACATAGTTATTTTTGAAGATAAGTGAGTTTCAGTCATTTTTAAGTTTTATTATAAATAAAAAAATAGTTGGCCATGAAAAATTTTAATTTTGTTTTTTTTCAGAAAAACGGTAATTTTTTTATAGTTGATAATAAATATATTTGGCACAATTTTGTCAGTATGCGTTAAGGAGTTAGGGCCCGTTCACACGGTACCGATTCGGTTATTTTGCCGTCTTCTATAGTGACGCATATATTTTATGCCTTGTTCATATGAATTTATCCAAAGTTTTACAGTTTTTTTCACGAATTTAAAAAAAAATGTGAAAATTCCAAGCCTACGGCAATTTTTTTTTGGGGTCGACTGCTAAGTCATCTGCCACCATCGGTGTATAGTTTTAAATTTTGTTTCGCTCACAAAGATTTATCCCAAAATCGAATATTTAAAATTTTAATTGAATTATAAAGATATACAGGGTGTTTCTAAATTGTTGAGAAAGAGAAAGATTTTTCAGTAAAAATTAAGGAAGGTTTTTCATATAATTTTTTGTTCGAAACCCCTTCCTCTCCAAGTTCTCCAAGTTTACGGGGAAAATTTGTTTTTATTTCATATATCCACTATGAAAAAATTTAAAAGAATGACATTTGGTTAATAAAATGGCACTTTTTAACGTATTTAATTTAATTTAATTTATTTTTGAATTTATGCCAAATGGGTCTGAGCGTTATTTTATTTTTTTTTTGTGATCAAACTAACAATTTTAGGAGAAAGTGTAAAGAGACAAAAAAGTTGCAGATTGTATCCCATCATTTGAATCAAGTTTTGGAATAGAAAAATGTAGACGCAATAAAAAGTTCTGATGCAAACTATTATTGGAGTTAATTTTTTTACCCAGTTGTCATAACATTTTACGGTTACAAAAATCGTTAAAACGTGCCATTTTATTAGGGACAATTCTCTGCCAAATTTCATTGTTCCAAATTCTTCCATAGTGAATATATGAAACAAACACAATTTTTGTCCCTTAACGTTAGAGAGTTGTAACTTGGAGAGGAAGGGGGACAAAAAATTATATGAAAGACTTAATTTATGCTGAAAAATCACCCTTTAAAATCTTCCGCATTAATTTGGAAACATCCTGTATATTGAGTGAATTTGGAAAGTTTCATGAAAAAAATATAAAAACAATGGCAATTTTTTTTTCTTTTTTCGTTACGTACGAGAAAGTATTGTGATCATAAAAAAAAATTCAAAATTTTTTTAACGGAAATTTCCGTTTTGATGTCCCTAGAAGCAATTTCAACAATTTATGGAAAAAGGTTTTGTGTTTGTGTGTGTGTATGGCTCTGTGTCTGTGTGTCTGTGTATATGTGTTACTGTGCATCTGTGTGTTTGTGTATTTCTGTGTATCTGTGTGTGTGTGTGTGTGTGTGTGTGTGTCTGTGTGTCTGTGTGTCTGTGTGTCTGTGTGTCTGTGTGTCTGTGTGTCTGTGTGTCTGTGTGTCTGTGTGTCTGTGTGTCTGTGTGTCTGTGTGTCTGTGTGTCTGTGTGTCTGTATCTGTGTCTGTGTGTATGTGTACTGTGTGTCTATGTGTTTGTGTGAGTATGTATCTGTGTGTTTGTGTGCTGTGTGATTGTGTGTCTGTGTGTCTGTGTGTCTGTGTGCCTGTGTGTCTGTGGGTCTGTGTAGCTGTGTGTCTGTGTACCATGCATCTGTCCCAACAAATATGGAGTTTCAAGCGCAATTTTTATGTTTAGTGAATTTTTGATCGTTTTCGATTTTTCGAATTTTCTTTCTAGCGCAGAAATTTTGATTACTGCAAAGTTCGGGTAATTTTCTTCAAGCCAAGCAGTTATAAATGCACGTTATTCAAGATTCAACTGTCAAAATTTTACGCAACTGTCATGATAGAAGTGGGACTGCCAGATCAATTTCTAGGAAAGGAAATTTTTTATTCTCTAAATTTGTTTTCTAACGAAGCTAATTTTGAATAATTCAGATAGTTGTAATGTCATGGAAGTGTATAAATTATATTGTTAAAGTGTCATGTATATATCGCAACAAATATTAAGTTTCCAGCAAAGAAACTGACGTTTAAAACGTCAAAATTACGAAATATGGAAAAATTATACTTTAAAGTCAAAAACTCAGTTTACTCAAAAACTAAAGGGATTTCGTAAAAAACTTATTCCTTATAAGTTGTTTATTTTAGCATTCTCTACAGTTATTATTCAAATAAATTTGCTGTAACTATTATCGTTTCATAATTATGAACCAAAAATTAAAAAAAAAAAAAAAAATTTTCACGAATACTAATGATTTTATGAAAAATATTTTCAAGCAAAAGATGTGCATTTCTTTGTTGTCTTTAATGTTTGTTTAAATGGTTTTGTGATATTTTTCGTGTGTAAAAATGTATCTTCTATTTTAACCAATAAATTGATTGATTGATAGGTTGACACACACACACACACACACATACACAGACACAATTTTTTTCTCCAGAAATTGTTAAAATTGCATCTAGGGACCCCAAAACGGATATTTCTGTAAAAAAAATTTTTGAAAAAATTTTCACGATCACAATACTTTCTCGTACTTCGTAACGGAGAAAGTAAAAATTATATAACATCAAATAAAATAAACGATAATACACAATAATAACTTAACTTATGTGCATATTACAAACTCATCGTGGCTATCCATCCAAAGCATTTAACAATTTCATTTTTAGTTTTTTTTTTCTCATCATTTTTTTGTGCAGTTATAAAGGCAAGTTATCTGTCAAAATTTCAAGCATCTGTCGCAGTATAACTGGAACTCCCAGGGCAATTTCCAGAAAAAGGACATTTTTTACTTTCTAGTGAAGCCATTTTTGTTGAAGCCACTGATCATTTTGGGTAATTTTATTTAGGCAGTTGGAAAAGACCGGAACTATAAATTATTTACATCATGTATCTGTATGCAATAAATACGGAATTTCCCGATAAATATTTGAAAAAAAAAGGGCATTTTTGATCATTCAAATTTCGAATAATTCTCATCCAGGCACGTTATTCAAGAATCATCTGTTAATTCCAGCCGTTAATGTAAATGTATTGTGTGAGCCACAAAATTTTGTTTCAGAGTTGGCTGTGAAATAAATGAGGTATGTCGCATATTATTAGATTAGTTCAATTGAACTAGATTAAAAAAAAATGAATTAATCTCAGACGTCACTGCTATGTTTCTCTCTCTCTCTCAGGCATGGGCAACTCTGAAACAAAAATCTGTGGCTCACACCTTAGAATTGCCAGAGCAATTCCTTAAAAAAGAACATTTTTGATGATCAAGATTTGTTTTCTAACAAAGCCATTTTTGCTGGTGAAAACTTTGAATAATTTTATTTGGGCAGTTGCAAAGGCTGTAGATTATATTATCAAAATGCAATAAATATGGAGTTTTCCGAGCAATTTCGAATTTGTTTTCCAGCACGTCTAGAAGTTTTGATTACTGCAAAGTAATCGATTATTTTATTCGTGCAGTTATTCAAGATTCATGTATTAAAATTTCAATTATCTGTCGTGATAAATGTGGAACTTCCAGAACAATTTTTGATTCACTAAAACTGGTAAAACTTGGCTTACCTTAACCGTTTTTTTTTTAATAATTTTTATGACATTTGAACAAATAGTGAAGATAACTAAGAAATCTTTTACAAATAATAAAGACAAAAAAGACTTAATGTTGCAGAGTCACGAACAGGTTGGATATTCATATATTCAGGCTATTTTTCATTTTTATTACTTGTATTTATTAAATCTGCAATAAGTGAGATTGTCTCAAGTTTTGTTTGAAAATATTTTTCATAAAATCCATTACCATTACAAACGTATGTTTGCTTACACTATTACTACTTTAGTATTGATTTTTTTAGGCGTAAATATTATTTTATTTAGTAGGAGACAAAGAGTAACACTCATCCGTTTGAAACTTTTCATCGAGTGAATTAATGGTGGAGGCGCAGGGTCAACGCGACTGGGTTTAGTTCCCACAGGCTTATGTTTTATTCAAGCTAATTTCATATTTACTCCTTTAATTATTTCTGAGTCATTCCGTACGTTCCGGTTTGCCAAGATGGCCGAAACATGTGGGTATGTCTCATAACCCTCTGTAAAAGATTAATGTACGGTATGTAAAAATCTCTCATTAAAATCGTTTATAACTAAATTGTTTATTCAATGTTTATTGCTTAATTAAAAATTAATGTAATTTATTACGATAGATGCTTAAAATTTTAACAGATGAATATTTGATCACTGCGCAAAAAAAAATGATAAGAAAAGAAAAAAATCTAAAAATGAAATTGTTCAATGCTTTGGATGGATAACCACGATGAGTTTGTAATATGTATATAAGTTAAGTTATTATTGTGTATTATCGTTTATTTTATTTTATGTTTAATAATTTTGTTTTGTCAATACCGTGTTAGTATAAAACCAATTTTAAAAAATTAATCGCCGATATGGAATAATATAAAACTAAACACACGGCCCACCATAAACTTTTGACTTTAACTATTTCTTCTTTTAAAAACTATTATAAACGATAAGTACTCTTAATAAATTTTAACTCATATGAAAGCATATTAAATTGCCTTTCAAACGGCATATATATTTTGTTTTGATCTGATGGATAGTTGCTAAAAAAAAATAGTGAAAGTCAAAAGTTCTTCAGTTATTAATCGTCTGTATGAAATTTATTCAGATATACTCTAGAATCATGTGTATGTAAAAGATCTACTAAAAACTAATAGTGTATTTAGAGTAATATATACTTATATCTAAGTATTAGATAAGTGCACACCATGACTGTTGTGGCGTGCGTGTGAATAACTCATGTCATTCCCCAGCTTGTTTCTAGAAATATGTTTCGCATTAAGCCGACTCTTTATTTCTAAATTGACTATACTGTGTGGGTTATCGATGGAGCGACGAAAACAATTTCCTTTATTTCCCCCTCGTCTTTGTTGTCTGTGTTTGTACACGATTCATTCTTGGATGTCATTAAGGAGTCGACGAACTTGTTTCGGGTAATATATAAAGTTGTTACGCGTTGCATGTGTGTAATTGGACAGCGAAATATATCTAATCTTTTTATAAGTATGGTATAACTCAATCTGTGTATTTAATGGGAAATAGTAAAGTAGCAAATGATGTTTTTCTTAATGGGCATCAGCCACATACTTCATTACTATTTTCTTGGATAATTAACTTAAAAATTTCATAGTTTATTAAATCTTTAGAATTTAAATTAACAATAAAGTATAAATATAAACATCTGTTAAACCATCAAATCGGAGATAGTGTACCATTTTTTCATCAGAAAAACGAGAGAAATCGATTGGCGTTAAAAAATTTCATCTAGAAAATATTGCAAAAGTCAGTTTGAAAATTTTGAAAAAACCTGTATCAACGCTACAATTCCTGCCACAACAATAGAATCTACAGGCAATATTTATTCATGTGTACGTGAATTGTGTAAATGCCCCCTCCAAACCAGATTCACAATTTGCCATATCGATGTCATCTGTTGTCCCCCCTTTGTTGTGAAAGAAGTGCTCTAGGGGTGAAAACTGGCGCCGATGTTTATTTATTCATTAGGCTCTATCGTGACAAAGGGTGGCACCCTTTACCGACTGTAATTGAACGCCGCGTATTTTAATTCTAGTGGAAAATTGCATTAACTCGGCCTTTACTTTCTCCTTCATTACAAACCGGAAGCAATCATTTTTTTCCGTAATAATTTGCATGCGTTATTAGACGGTGAATAGAAGGAAGGAATGTGCACATGATTTTATAATTTATGTTTCGAATTAGTCACAGTTTTCATGACTAAATATTAAATTTAACATTTTTTTTTTGTTGTTTTATTTGATTCTCCTTTAAGACGTGGTGAAACATTTTTAACATTCAGGAATGCTAAATTATAATATTGAAAATTTTAAAACTAACCAAGTGCCTCATTTTAACAATCCTGAATATTAAATTTAACATCTTGTAAATAATTGATTAAAATTGTACAAAAATTTTCAAAATCGATTTTTATATGCTTTCAATCTGTCAAATAAATTTAGGGTTTTACGTAATACTTTAAATATTGCTTTTTGATATAATTTAAAACTTCTTAATAATTGGACATAATTTAATTTTTAAAACATCCTTCGTCGGGCTTTAAACATTCCCATGGGCGATAATCTATTGATTATGCCCTTGGTACATAAAATACTCTTGCAGTTAGGTTATAGCTTATTATTTAAGATATATTATTAATTACAAAATTTATGTAACTTTACTATTTTTACGTCTCTATAAACTTTAACACACTTGCAAATTCAAGATATAATATTGTGCATCTCTCAAGAGAAGAAAATCTCCACATATTCTTTAAATTACTTCGCGGATAACTTTTTCAGCTAATCAATTCTACTTTCACTAATTTTAAGAATATTTCAAGGTAATACCAATGCTTACGGTTTAACATCCGCTAAGCCGAACCTCTGGCTGGGGGTTAGATGACCCCGATCCAGATTTCGGGGCTCGATTTGTTTGTTTGAAAGATATTGTTCCGGTGCCAAATACGTCCCCACCTCCCCACTGTCACTACACATTCATCGATTTGTCAACGTTCCATTTAAACAAACAATAATCAATTTATTCGGTTGCTAGGTCGCACCAATTTACATTTGTAATTTCAAACAATGAAGAAAAAAAGGTATTTCAGTAAAATGCAATATAATCCTAAAGCATTATTGTTATTTAATTCATTTCTTTATTAAACATTTTTCAAAACTTAACACTCTGTTTTCATTAAATTATTCCAAAATTTAGGGATCAAGTGTTTATATTTTTCACAAAAACGTAATTTGGCATTCATTCTAAGCAAATTTGAGAAGTTTCAACTCGATGGCAATTGTTTTTTATATTTTTTCCAAGTCACTAAAATGATTTCATTTTTTTCTAAACATAACGCTGTGTTCACACTCAATTATTCCAAAATTTAGGGATGAAGCTTTAATAGTTTTCACAGAAATATAATTTAGCATTCATTCTTAGCAAATTTGAGAAGTTTCAACTCGATAACAATTGTCTTTATATTTTTTCCAAGTCACTAAAATTATTTCATTTTTTTTAAACATAACGCTCTGTTCGCACTAAATTATTCTAAAATTTAAAGATGAAGCGTTAATAGTTTTCACAGAAATATAATTTAGCATTCATTCTTAGCAAATTTGAGAAGTTTCAACTCAGTGGCAATTGTTTTTATATTTTTTCCAAGTCACTAAAATTATTTCATTTTTTTTTTAAACATAACGCTCTGTTCACATTAAGTTATTCCAAAATTTAGGGATGAAGTGTTCAAAGTTTTCACAGAAATGTAATTTAGCTTTCATTCTAAGCAAATTTGAGAAGTTTCAACTCGATGGTAATTGTTTTTATATCTTTTCCAAGTCACTGAAATTATTACATTTTTTTTTCAAAACAACGCTTTGTTCACATTCAATTATTAAAAAAAATAGGGATGAAGTGTTAATAGTTTTCACAGAAACGTAATTTGGCATTCATTCTAAGCAAATTTGAGAAGTTTCAACTCGATGGTAATTGTTTTTATATTTTTTCCAAGTCACTGAAATTATTACATTTTTTTTTTCAAAACAACGCTTTGTTCACATTCAATTATTAAAAAAAATAGGGATGAAGTGTTAATGGTTTTCACAGAAACGTAATTTGGCATTCATTCTAAGCAAATTTAAGAAGTTTCAACTCGATGGTAATTGTTTTTATATTTTTTCCAAGTCACTGAAATTAATACATTTTTTTTTTCAAAACAACGCTTTGTTCACATTCAATTATTAAAAAAATTAAGGATGAAGTGTTAATGGTTTTCACAGAAACGTAATTTGGCAATCATTCTAAGCAAATTTAAGAAGTTTCAACTCGATGGTAATTGTTTTTATATTTTTTCCAAGTCCCTGAAATTATTCCATTTTTTTTTCAAAACAACGCTTTGTTCACATTCAATTCTTAAAAAAATTAGGGATGAAGTGTTAATAGTTTTCACAGAAACATAATTTGGCAATCATTTTAAGCAAATTTGAGAAGTTTCAACTCGATGTTAATTGTTTTTATATTTTTTCCAAGTCACTGAAATTATTACATTTTTTTTTTTCAAAACAACGCTTTGTTCACATTCAATTATTAAAAAAATTAGGGATGAAGTGTTAATAGTTTTCACAGAAACGTAATTTGGCAATCATTCTAAGCAAATTTGAGAAGTTTCAACTCGATGGTAATTGTTTTTATATTTTTTCCAAGTCACTGAAATTAATACATTTTTTTTTTCAAAACAACGCTTTGTTCACATTCAATTATTAAAGAAATTAGGGATAAAGTGTTAATAGTTTTCACAGAAACGTAATTTGGCATTCATTCTAAGCAAATTTGAGAAGTTTCAACTCGATGGTAATTGGTTTTATATTTTTTCCAATCACTAAAATTATTTCATTTTTTTCGAAACTTAACGCTCTGTTCACACTCAATTAATCCAAAATTTAGGGATCAAGCGTTAATGGTTTTCACAGAAATTTAATTTAGCATTCATTCTTAGCAAATTTGAGAAGTTTTAACTCGATGGCAGTTGTTTTTATATTTTTTCCAAGTCACTAAAATTATTTCATTTTTTTCGAAACATAACGCTCTGTTCACACTAAATTATTCCAAAATTTAGGGATGAAACGTTAATAGCTTTCAAAGAAATATAATTTAGCATTCATTCTTAGTAAATTTGAGAAGTTTCAACTCGATGGCAATTGTTTTTATATTTTTTCCAAGTCACTAAAATTATTTTTTTTTTCGAAACATAACGCTCTGTTCACACTCAATTATTTCAAAATTTAGGGATGAAGCATTAATAGTTTTCACAGAAATATAATTTAGTATTCATTCTTACCAAATTTGAGAAGTTTCAACTCGATGGCAATTGTTTTTATATTTTTTCCAAGTCACTAAAATTATTCCATTTTTTCGAAACATAACGCTCTGTTCACACTAAATTATTCAAAAATTTAGGGATGAAGCGTTAATAGTTTTCACAGAAATATAATTTAGTATTCATTCTTAGCAAATTTGAGAAGTTTTAACTCGATGGCAATTGTTTTTATATTTTTTCCAAGTCACTAAAATTATTCCATTTTTTCGAAACATAACGCTCTGTTCACACTAAATTATTCAAAAATTTAGGGATGAAGCGTTAATAGTTTTCACAGAAATATAATTTAGTATTCATTCTTAGCAAATTTGAGAAGTTTCAACTCGATGGCAATTGTTTTTATATTTTTTCCAAGTCACTAAAATTATTTCATTTTTTTCGAAACATAACGCTCTGTTCACACTCAATTATTCCAAAATTTAGGGATGAAGCGTTAATAGTTTTCACAGAAATATAATTTAGCATTCATTCTTTGCAAATTTGAAAAGTTTCAACTCGATGGCAATTGTTTTTATATTTTTTCCAAGTCCCTAAAATTATTTCATTTTTTTCGAAACATAACGCTCTGTTCACACTAAATTATTCCAAAATTTAGGGATGAAGCGTTAATAGTTTTCACAGAAATATAATTTAGCATTCATTCTTTGCAAATTTGAGAAGTTTCAACTCGATGGTAATTGTTTTTATATTTTTTCCAAGTCACTGAAATTATTACATTTTTTTTTTCAAAACAACGCTTTGTTCACATTCAATTATTAAAAAAAATAGGAATGAAGTGTTAATAGTTTTCACAGAAACGTAATTTGGCATTCATTCTAAGCAAATTTAAGAAGTTTCAACTCGATGGTAATTGTTTTTATATTTTTTCCAAGTCACTGAAATTATTACATTTTTTTTTCAAAACAGCGCTTTGTTCACATTCAATTATTAAAAAAATTAGGGATGAAGTGTTAATAGTTTTCACAGAAACGTAATTTGGCATTCATTCTAAGCAAATTTGAGAAGTTTCAACTCGATGGTAATTGTTTTTATATTTTTTCCAAGTCCCTGAAATTATTCCATTTTTTTTTCAAAACAACGCTTTGTTCACATTCAATTATTAAAAAAATTAGGGATGAAGTGTTAATAGTTTTCACAGAAACGTAATTTGGCATTCATTCTAAGCAAATTTGAGAAGTTTCAACTCGATGGTAATTGTTTTTATATTTTTTCCAAGTCCCTGAAATTATTCCATTTTTTTTTCAAAACAACGCTTTGTTTACATTCAATTATTAAAGAAATTAGGGATAAAGTGTTAATAGTTTTCACAGAAACGTAATTTGGCATTCATTCTAAGCAAATTTGAGAAGTTTCAACTCGATGGTAATTGTTTTTATATTTTTTCCAAGTCACTGAAATTATTACATTTTTTTTTTAAACAACACTTTGTTCACATTAAATTATTTAAAAAAATAGGGATGAAGTGTTAATAGTTTTCACAGAAACGTAATTTGGCATTTATTCTAAGCAAGTTTGAGAAGTTTCAACTCGATGGTAATTGTTTTTATATTTTTTCCAAGTCACTGAAATTATTACATTTTTTTTTCAAAACAACACTTTGTTCACATTGAATTATTTAAAAAAATAGGGATGAAGTGTTAATAGTTTTCACAGAAACGTAATTTGGCATTCATTCTAAGCAAATTTGAGAAGTTTCAACTCGATGGCAATTGTTTTTATATTTTTTCCAAGTCAGTAAACTTATTCCAATTTTTTCGAAACATAACGCTCTGTTCACACTAAATTATTCAAAAATTTAGGGATGAAGCATTAATAGTTTTCACAGAAATATAATTTAGTATTCATTCTTAGCAAATTTGAAAAGTTTCAACTCGATGGCAATTGTTTTTATATTTTTTCCAAGTCACTAAAATTATTTCATTTTTTTCGAAACATAACGCTCTGTTCACACTCAATTATTCCAAAATTTAGGGATGAAGCGTTAATAGTTTTCACAGAAATATAATTTAGCATTCATTGTTAGCAAATTTGAGAAGTTTCAACTCGATGGCAATTGTTTTTATATTTTTTCCAAGTCACTAAAATTATTTCATTTTTTCGAAACATAACGCTCTGTTCACACTAAATTATTCCAAAATTTAGGGATGAAGCGTTAATAGTTTTTACATAAATATAATTTAGCATTCATTCTTAGCAAATTTGAGAAGTTTCAACTCGATGGTAATTGTTTTTATATTTTTTCCAAGTCACTAAAATTATTCAATTTTTTTCGAAACAACGCTCTGTTCACACTCAATTATTCCAAAATTTAGGGATGAAGCGTTAATAGTTTTCACAGTAATATAATTTAGCATTCATTCTTAGCAAATTTGAAAAGTTTCAACTCGATGGCATTGCTTTTTATATTTTTTTCAAGTCACTAAAATTATTACATTTTTTCAAAACTTTAATAATAAATAAATTTATTCCAAAATTAAGGACCACTTTTAAGTCTATACAAAAATTATCTGTCATATTTTTTATCATTATTTCCAAGGATATACGGCCCTTTTCTTGGTATAAATAGACCTTCTCATATTTTAGAGCGACGCTCGTTTTTAGGGCGACGTTGGAAGGGAAAAGGAGCACTGAAATGGAGCGCCGTCACTAATAAATTATTAATAAATGTAGGACGCGATCCTGCTCGCTTTTTACATCCCCTGGATCCGGGCCCTTAATTAAGTCCCGAGTTTTATTAATTCTACGTGTAATCACTCACTGCATGTTAATTAAGACCGTAATGCACAAAACACGATTTTAATCATTGACGCAATTAAAAGTTTAAATTAGGGATTATGGAATTTAATTGAATCCTGCTTCTGCTTCATGATTCAACAAAAACCTGAAAACAGCCCTTCCCTAGATTTGGAGATAATCACACGAGAACACAATTTGTGGTCGCGTTGGAGTTGCTCGCTTTCCGATGCTTTGAAAAAATATAAAAACAGTTGCCACCGACTTGACGCTTTCAAAATTTACTCAAAACACATTCTGCTTCATGATTCTATAAAAATCCAAAACACCCCTTCTCTCAATTTGAAGATAATCACACGTAAACACAATTTGTGGTCGCGTTGGAGTTGCTCGCTTTCCGATGCTTTGAAAAAATATAAAAACAGTCGCCACCGACTTGTCACTTTCAAAATTGACTCAAAACACATTCTACTTCATGATTCAATAAAAATCCAAAAACACCCCTTCACTATATTTGGAGATAATCACACGAGAACACAATTTGTGGTCGCGTTGGAGTTGCTCGCTTTCCGATGCTTTGAAAAAATATAAAAACAGTCGTCACCGACTTGTCACTTTCAAAATTTACTCAAAACATATTCTACTTCATGTTTCAGCAAAAACCCAAAAACACCCCTTCCCTAGATTTGGAGATAATCACACGAGAACACAATTTGTGGTCGCGTTGGAGTTGCTCGCTTTCCGATGCTTTGAAAAAATATAAAAACAGTCGCCACCGACTTGTCACTTTCAAAATTGACTCAAAACACATTCTGCTTTATGATTCAATAAAAATCCAAAAACACCCCTTCCCTATATTTGGAGATAATCACACGTAAACACAATTTGTGGTCGCGTTGGAGTTGCTCGCTTTCCGATGCTTTGAAAAAATATAAAAACAGTCGCCACCGACTTGTCACTTTCAAAATTGACTCAAAACACATTCTGCTTCATGATTCAATAAAAATCCAAAAACACCCCTTCCCTAGTTTTGGAGATAATCACACGAGAACACAATTTGTGATCGCGTTGGAGTTGCTCGCTTTCCGATGCTTTAAAAAAATATAAAAACAGTCGCCACCGACTTGTCACTTTCAAAATTGACTCAAAACACATTCTGCTTCATGATTCAATAAAAATCCAAAACACCCCTTCCCTAGATTTGGAGATAATCACACGAGAACACAATTTGTGGTCGCGTTGGAGTTGCTCGCTTTCCGATGCTTTAAAAAAATATAAAAACAGTCGCCACCGACTTGTCACTTTCAAAATTGACTCAAAACACATTCTGCTTCATGATTCAATAAAAATCCAAAAACACCCCTTCCTTAGATTTGGAGATAATCACACGTAAACACAATTTGTGGTCGCGTTGGAGTTGCTCGCTTTCCGATGCTTTGAAAAAATATAAAAACAGTCGCCACCGACTTGTCACCATCAAAATTGACTCAAAACACATTCTGCTTCATGATTCAATAAAAATCCAAAAACACCCCTTCCCTAGATTTGGAGATAATCACACGAGAACACAATTTGTGGTCGCGTTGGAGTTGCTCGCTTTCCGATGCTTTAAAAAAATATAAAAACAGTCGCCACCGACTTGTCACTTTCAAAATTGACTCAAAACACATTCTGCTTCATGATTCAATAAAAATCCAAAAACACCCCTTCCTTAGATTTGGAGATAATCACACGTAAACACAATTTGTGGTCGCGTTGGAGTTGCTCGCTTTCCCATGCTTTGAAAAAATATAAAAACAGTCGCCACCGACTTGTCACTTTCAAAATTTACTCAAAACACATTCTGCTTCATGTTTCAGCAAAAACCCAAAAACACCCCTTCACTAGATTTGGAGATAATCACACGAAAACACAATTTAAATCTTTGCTTTTACTATCATATGCAACTTAAAATACACGCACGTGTTTACAGCGTATTATCCATTACTAGTTTCCTTAGTGATCATTGCATAAACATAACATAACATACTGTGTGTATTTGTACAAAACATTCGTGTAATATATTGATACAATAATTACATATACGATGATATTGCTTGAAAAAATCTGGTCATGGGGAATAAGAAACGCGAATGTACGTAACATAAAAAAAACTACAGTATTTGATAAATAATTACTGAACAGTAAAAAAAAATGCTTTTTCAAAAAAAGTCTATTTTTGAACCATTTCTCGTTACTTCATTTAAACCATGAATTCCATCACGCATTATTTATGGATCCTAATTATAATTAAATGACCAACGATTTTATTCAATAATTACACACGTACCTTTTAATCAACAAAAACGACCATGAATCACCGAATTACTTGGCAACAGTCCAAACGTGTAGGCAACACATCCCACAACCTACGGCACTGTGTCTAATTATAATTAGAGCGCGCACTCACGGAGTAATGCATGGACATTAATACATTTCATATTCGGTATTAACAGGAAGCCAAGTTGAATTAAGTCAATTGGAATTAAAAATTACACAAAAATTGCTGACGCTGTTATGGAAGAACATTACAAAACTAAAGCAACGGACCAAAACTGGACTCGGTTGACGTGCAGATGAAGGTCAAACCTACATAAGCCTTATCGTTGCTTTTTAATAACTGATAATCGTGAACAATATTAATATTTTCGATTGCATTATTTGCAGTCCGAAGTGTAATATTTCATATTTCTCGCTCTCCTTCTTTCTTGGAGGGTAAACTGTAATTTAAATAGGGACAATTTAAAAGCAATTATAAGTTCTCGCTAGAAAAAAGTGGGCGGAGTAGTAATTAATTAATTCTTTTCGGCGATGAGGAGTTTTCTGGAAATTTAATGAATCTTGAAATGGATTTAGTAATTTGTTCCTTTCTCTTATTAAAAACTTAAGAGCAAATAGTAATTCTTTTTTAATTACAACTTCAAGATCCACGCCAAAAGAATTATTTATCTGAAAAATGGTGATCTGGCCATCATGTTACTTTCTCCAAGTTGATGGTATCATTTATATTTACGCTTTCATGGTTTATTTTCAATTGAAATCATATTTTAAATGTACATCGAGCGTTCTGTAAACTTAGGTTTTTTGTCTAAAAACTATTATTTTTTTGGTTATTTTTTAGTATTTAATATTTAAAAAATGTTAATTCTTCCTAAAACAGAAATCTCCGACATTATAAAACATCCTGTGTAATAAATAATGCCCTTGTTTTTTTAGTGAATCAATTTACTTAAGAAAAATTCTATTATTTGATGTATAATTTAAACTATTACGAGCAATTTCCCAATGATGGGAACGTAATATATGCAGCACAGTATTCACGTCTGCAGGGAGATACCAGTTGGTTGCATATAGTGAGAGTTTGCGGATTGTTAATATTTCTAATAGTAAATTACTTTTCCTCACTGTATCTCGTTAATATATTAATAGTTGAATGTCCTTGGATTAATGTAGAAACGTATTGCACGTGTTATTTGATGTATAATTTAAACTGCGTTACGAACAATGGGGACGTAATATATGCAGCACAGTATTCACGTCTGCAGGCAGAGACCAGTTCGTTGCATACTGCACGAGCCTGTGGATTATTATTATTGGTAATGGCAAATTACTTTTCCTCGCAGTTTCTCGTTAATATATTAGATAATTGAAAGTCCTAATTATTAATATACAAACGAGTTCCACGCATTAAACTTATAATTTGCCTAATTTGTGTAACGGTAAATCAATAAGTCGGTGAAGGAGAGAATGATTATAACTTAACTTTGAACCCTGCAAATCATTTGCTTTTACAAAAAAATATGATACTAGCGAAATAACCTTGAATCAATTATTTTGAATTAAAAAGAAAGGTTTGCCATGATATCATAATGGCGGAAGTTTCAGTAAAGTATTAAATTACTTCTTGTGCCAAATTTAATTTAAAACGAGGTGGCAAACATGACCAATTAATTTTAAGAATCAATAACGTGAATTCTACCGTAATTTACAGAAAAATCTCATAATCCATAAGCCGTACAAAAATTTCAATAGCATTTTCGAAATCCCCGCACAAAAATACACACCATTGTGAAAACGCGAGTTCGATCCGTCTTTAAATAAACGAGCTGTAACCAAAAATTCCATTTGACCTACTGACGGAGGGAACTCCGCGTCTGGAATGCGGGATTATGTAAGTCTGACGTAACTGGGTCACGGGATACCCCAAGGTCGGCGCATTCCAGACCGGCGGCCATCATGGATGAAGACGGATCAGTTGCGCATGCGCGCAATGTAAGAACCGTGCCATCTAACGCGGTCGACCGTAAAGGGTTGAATTAATGTGTGAAACGGTTGATTGATAAAGAAATTATACCGTGTGATCGATTCACCACGGAACATTGCGAGTTAACATGGAAAAATTGTTTCTTCTAGATTGCTGCTCTCCTAACCCTAACCTAAAAGGAATCCAATACCACCGTTGGATAGATTATTTTAATGCGCTTCATATGGTACCTCAACAATGTTGTTATACCATCTGTAAAGGTGAACTTATAGTGAACAGTTCGTGAACAGCTACAAGCCCTGTTTGCGATTAGCTCGCAAACAAATCTCGAACACCCTGCGTTCAGTACGTGAGCAGTTACTCGAACACTTCTAGATGAAATTAATTTTCTTTGAACGTTGTTCGCCAAGAAGATCGCTCAGTGTTCCAGTTTTCCAGCGTCAGTACGTTTTCATCCGTCCGCTCCATAATTTTTCGATTTAAAATTGATACAACCAGTTTCGCCGTCTACACCTGACTGAGGTTCGGCGAACGTACCCTTTAAAGTTACCGACAACTGGCGTGACTTTTGACGAACTCGAGACGAACATGGTAAAATCCGTTAATGTTACGCGACAACATTGGGCGAACAGGCTATTGGGTGATCGCGAGCGCTGGTGGATACACACCTTAAGAAGCCTCAAAAGTAAATAAATTTATTCAAAATAATCATGTTACCTTCGCTTTATTCATGTACGTTATTAAAATCTCGTTCATCTGTTTGACGTTTATTTCGATGTCAATTTAGTTGCAATGAATAATAATTATTCTAACGGAGAAAGGGTTTTTATGATAGAAACCTGACATTTGATGTGCGACGATTTGTGTTTTTTCGTTCTTTCATCGCCGTCGCCGCCGCCACCGTAATAGTTTCTTTTAGTTATTATCTGTAACCTGGCAATAATTTCATATCCGTACACTTAACCGGAAAATAGCTTACATCCGTACAGTTTATTGTTGAGGAATTAATCAATCCTCACGGTAGTAGAAACAATAACGTTAATTCACAATTGTCTGATATCGTATGAAGCACAATAAATTAATCTATCCAACGGTGGTACTGGATTCCTTTTATTTTAAATAGGGGAGCAGCAATCTAGAAAAATCAGTTTTCCCATGTTAATTTGCTATGTTTCGTGGTAAATGTAGGTTCAAAGTGATTGAAAATGGTATTTTACTTCGTGAATATATGAACTGCATTTTCTGGTAAATTCCTCCAATTAAACAACTAGGTGATTTAATTAATTTATGATAACAATTTGTGACAACTAACCCAAGTGTTACCCTCCGATTTGAATGAAATTTGGTGGTCTTTGTCCTGGCGAGGATGACACAGAGAGTGATGGAAGGGAAAGGGAGTGTGTGTGCGGTATTTCTAGACTTGAAAGCGGTGTATGATTCGGTATCAAGGGGGTATATGGTAGAGTGTTTGAGGAGAAAGGGGGTGAGTGACGGAGTGATAGATTGGGTAAGAGGCGTGTATGAGGAAACGTGGGTGGAAGCAAAGGTGGGAGAGGAGGTGTCAGAGAGGTTTAGGACGTGGAAAGGATTGAGACACGGATGTCCTCTGAGCCCGGTGCTGTTCAATCTATATATTAGTGAGTTAGAGGAGGTGTTGAGGAAACGACAGAAGGGCGGTTGGTGATTGGAAAGTGCGTATGCGGATGATATAGTGTTGTTGATGGCGAGAGATTGGGAGGGAATGAAAGGCATGTTGAAAAGGGTCGAACGATGTATGCACAAAAGAGGACTGTGTGTGAATGTGGAGAAAACGAAATGGACAGGTTCAGGAATAAAGGGAGAGAGGGGAGAGTGAAAAAGCTAGAGTGGAACGTGGTGGTGGTTGAGAGGGTGATTAGGAGTTATTTGGGTTTAAAATAACTCCGTAAGTAAATGTTAGTTTCCCAACAACAACAAATCCTATTTTATTGTTTATTATTAAACCATTAATACCTCTGTAAATTACAATTTGAATCATTTAAATCAATTTAACCATTAAAAAATTGCTGCGGCAATATTTGTTATTGCAAGATTTTTATAGCACTTTTATTTCAAAAGATTAAAGGATTATATGTTTGTCGGTGATTTAATGCTTAAATTATCAAAATCATTGCTTAGAATTGCTATTTAGAAGCTTTTAAACATTTTACTTTCGGATTTCCGCCCGTCGTCGCCATCTATTAGGCAGTGGCTGAACTGCTAAGTGATGTTTTTGAACAGCGCCAAAATGCTCGAACTTTATACTTATTGTCAAAGTGTTAATATTTAGCAATGGGCTGTGCATAAAACGGTAGACGATTTAATTCTGAATCGAATGGTGTATAAAATAGCTGAGGAAATTTAGCGGTTTTACAGTAATTTGCGAATGAAAATTAAGCACGACACACTTACCGACATTTACAGTTCACTGTAACATAAAAATTCAATAAAGAAGAATTTGCTATATTCTTCAATCAAATACGGGTTCCAATGCTTATTCCTGATTAATCATTCAATGATTTATATTGTAATTGCATTACAATAAGAGAAATATACGAGAAATCATAATCTAAGTGGAGGGCTCTACCTGTTATCGTGGGGATAAACTACATAATCATTTGAGGATGTTATAATTGCTGTAATAATAAAAGAATATTTAAAAACTCAAGAAGAAGTTATTTTATGATAAATTAAGTTCACTTGTGGATATTTACGTATTTAAATTGCTAAAACAATATTTTATAATATACACGCCTAAAGATAAGCAACCCGATATACCATAACTCCAATTAATTTATTATTAAAAATTTCTAATTTTATACGTAACAGGGACAAAACCATAAGTGAAATCCTAAGTAAAGCTTCAAAAATAGAGCGAGTATTTAAGTATTTAAATTGCGAGAAAAATGGTATTATATAAACACCTACTTGTAGGCAACCCGATATACAAATAACTAATATTTATTTATTGTTAAAAGCTTCCAATTTTAAAGATAATAGGGACACAAGCATGCGTGTAATGCTTGGTAACGCTTTAAAAATATTACACTAATGGTTTTGTTTCTGTCACGTTTAAAATTGGAAGTTTTTAATAATAGATATGCGTATATCGGGTTGCCTGTCATTAGGCAAAGTAGTTTAAAAGAATTGTGTGCAAGGAAGTAAAACATAATACGATTTTGAGCGGCATCTCTGTCTTAGCCTCCTCTACAAAGATCCACGAGCCGCCTCTGATATATACTTATAAACATATTATATTTTACAGTGGATATACGTGTTAAATATATTCAGTTTTGTTTACAGCATTCATTTCATCCGAATCAAAATGAGTTATGATCTCAACCAGTGGAGCCTTATCCGTCACATTTTACACTGGCTACATTTTTTTATTTAATTTAGTACGAGTATTTTTCTAAAAGAAGCCAGATTCTATGAATACTTGCAAAAATTAAATACAAGTTTCCACCCCGCACCAAGTAATCAAAACTAATCGCTTCATGCCATCTCTTTTTTATACAACCTCTTCGACTATTAAGTTGATATTTAAAACTTCTGCTTTTAAGTCTAACAGCGATGAAACAATAAGTACAATTGAGCTAACAAGGACATTAATCAATAAACGTTTAGGAGTTATTTGTATTTAAAATAACTCCGTAAGTAAATGTTAATTTACCAACAACAACAAATCTTATTTTATTGTTTATTATTAAACCATTAATACTTCTGTAAATTACAATTTGAATCATTAAAATCAATTTAACCATTAAAAAATTGCTGCGGCAATATTTATTATTGCAGGATTTTTACAGCACTTTTATTTTAAAAGATTAAAGGTTTATATGTTTGGCGGTCATTTATTACTTACATTATCAAAATCATCCCTTAGAATTGCTATTTAGAAGCTTTTAAACATTTTTCGTTCGGACTTCCGCGCCTCGTCGTCATCTATTGGACGGTGCCTAAACTGCTAAGTGATGTTTTTGTACAGCGCCAAAATACTCGAACTTTATACCTATTGTCAAAGTGTTAATATTTAGCAATGCTCTGTAAACAAAACGGTAGACGATTTAATTCTAAATCGAATGGTGTATAAAATAGCTGAGGAAATTTAGCGGTTTTCCTGTAATTTGCGAATGAAAATTAAGCACGACACACTTACCGACATTTACAGTTCACTGTAACATAAAAATTCAATAAAGAAGAATTTGCTATATTCTTCAATCAAATACGGGTTACAATACTTATTCCTGATTAATCATTCAACTATTTATAATGTTAATGCATTACAATAGGAGAAATATACTAGAAATCATGATCTAAGTAGAGGGCTCCACCTGTTATCGTGGGGATAAACTACCTAATAATTTGTCGTAATAATTGTTGTAATAATAAAAGAATATTTAAAAACTTAAAAAGAAAGTTGTCTCATGATTAAATAAATTCACTTGTGGATATTTACGTACTTAAATTGCAGAAAAAATATTATATAATATACACGCCTAATCCCAAGCAACCCGATATACGCATAACTCTAATTAATTTATTATTAAAAACTTCTAATTTTATACGTAACAGGGACAAAACCATAAGTGTAATCCTGAGTAAAGCTTCAGAAATAGTGCGAATATTTAAGTATTTAAATTGCGGAAACAATGGTATTATATAAACGCCTACTTACAGGCAACCCAATATACTTATAACTAATATTAATTTATTATTAAAAACTTCCAATTTTAAACATAATACGAGCACAAGAGTGTAGTTTTTGGTAACGCTCTAAAAATATTACACTTATGGTTTTGTCCTTGTTACGTTTACAATTGGAAGTTTTAAATAATAAATCATTTTTAATTACACGTATATTGGGTTGCCAGTTAGTAGGCGTTTACATAATATAATTATTTCTGCAATTTAAATACTGAAATATTGCCACAATTTTTGAAGCTTTACTAAGAATTATACTTATGGTTTTGTCTCTGTCACGTTTAGAATTGGAAGTTTTTAATAATAATTTAATCTTAGGTATAGGTATATTGCGTTGTCTGTTGTTATATGTAATATAATTATTTCTGCAATTTAAATACTTAAATATTCGCACTATTTTTAAAGCTTTATTGAGGATTACACTTATGGTTTTGTCACTGTCACATTTAAAATTGGAAGTATTTTATAATAAATTAATAGTACTTATGCGTATATCGGGTTGCCAGTGTTTAGGCGAATATATTATAATGTATTGTTTCTGCAATTTACATTCGAAAATAACTACAAGTAAATTTATTTTATTATAAGATAACATTCTTCCTAAGTTTCCAAATATTCTTTTATTATTAAAACAATTATTAAATCCAAAAATGAAAACGTAGTTTATCCCCACGATAACAGAGGGTACCCTCTATGAAGATTAGGATTCCTCATTTATTTCTCTTATTGTAATGCATTAATAATTTAGAAAGTTGATTGAATAATCAGTAATAAGTATTGGGACCCGTATTTCATTGAAGAATATAGCAGATTGTTGTGCATTTAGGTTTTAAGTTACAGTGAACTGTAAATGTCGGTAAGTGTGTCCTGCTTAATTTTCATTCGCAAATTACAAGAAAACGGCTAAATTGCCTCAGCTATTTTATACACCATTCGATTCGGAATTAAATCGTCTCTCGTTTCATGTATAGCGCATTGCTAGATATTAACACTTTGACAATAGGTATAAAGTTCGAGCTTTTTGGCGCTGTTCAAAAACATCACTTAGTAGTTCGGCTATCGTCGAATAGATGGCGACGAGGAGTGGAAATGCGAACGTAAAATATTTAAAAGCTTTTAAATAGTAATTCTGAGGGATAATTTTGATAATTTTAAAGTTAAATCACCTAAAAACTTGTAACCCTTTAATCTTTTTCAAATAAACTTGCCGTAAAAATCCCGGAATAATAAGTCATGTCGTCGCAATTCTACATTCATTTTAATGATTTAAACGGTAATTTATGGAGGGATTAAAGGTTTAATAATAAACAATGAAATAAGGTTTGTTGTTGTTGGGAAATTAACATTTACTTACGGAGTTATTTTAAATTTTTTTTAGGAAAAATCATTACTTTACACCCTTCTCCACGTCATTATAAACCGTCATAAATTTTTTAAAAAATTTCAGAGACCCAACATTTGTTTCATTCATTTTCTTTCCGAGTTATGTACGTGTTTGGTCCTGTTCATCATAAGAATTGTTCAGTTTCAGGATTTGAAGATCGGCCCGTATCCGGAGTGGCTCTCTGCAGGAATCCCTTTCATGGACGTCAACCCTAGAACAACCGGTTAGCCGGGAGCATGCGGGGACGGGGTTCACACGCCACTCTCGACCGCCGATGCAGCAGCGTTTAGTTTTCCATCAATATGACCGGTTCTTTTCAGAACCACTAAATACTCAATTATTCTGGGATTCGACATTGTCCAACAATTATTATTATTTTTGAATAAAGTACCTTTTTTCGTTCCTAGTCTCCTGATCCTCCTGATCAAAATTTTCAAAGAGAAAAAATTTGCGTTCCTAGTCTCCTGATACATATCCAGAAAATTTTTCAAAATTATTTAGGTACACATTCTGAACCGTAAAATTTCGATCGATTTTTCGAGAATAAAATACCTCTTTGCGTTCCTAGTCTCCTGTTACAAATCCAGAAAATTTGACAAAATTAATTAGGGTACACATTCTGAACCGTAAAATTTCGATCGATTTTTGAAGAGTAAAATACCTCTTTGCGTTCCTAGTCTCCTGATACAAATCCAGAAAATTTGACAAAATTAATTAGGGTACACATTCTGAACCGTAAAATTTCGATCGATTTTTGGAGAGTAAAATACCTCTTTGCGTTCCTAGTCTCCTGTTACAAATCCAGAAAATTTTTCAAAATTAATTAGGGTACACATTCTGAACCGTAAAATTTCGATCGATTTTTGGAGAGTAAAATACCTCTTTGCGTTCCTAGTCTCCTGTTACAAATCCAGAAAATTTTTCAAAATTAATTAGGGTACACATTCTGAACCGTAAAATTTCGATCGATTTTTGGAGAGTAAAATACCTCTTTGCGTTCCTAGTCTCCTGATACAAATCCAGAAAATTTTACAAAATTAATTAGGGTACACATTCTGAACCGTAAAATTTCGATCGATTTTTGGAGAGTAAAATACCTCTTTGCGTTCCTAGTCTCCTGATACAAATCCAGAAAATTTTTCGAAAATTAATTAGGGTACACATTCTGAACCGTAAAATTTCGATCGATTTTTGGAGAG
Source organism: Ocypus olens (assembly GCA_910593695.2). Taxonomy (NCBI): domain Eukaryota; kingdom Metazoa; phylum Arthropoda; class Insecta; order Coleoptera; family Staphylinidae; genus Ocypus; species Ocypus olens. The sequence continues at coordinate 41,833,960 of OU343061.1, forward strand.
TAAAATACCTCTTTGCGTTCCTAGTCTCCTGATACAAATCCAGAAAATTTTTCAAAATTAATTAGGGTACACATTCTGAACCGTAAAATTTCGATCGATTTTTGGAGAGTAAAATACCTCTTTGCGTTCCTAGTCTCCTGATACAAATCCAGAAAATTTGACAAAATTATTTAGGGTACACATTCTGAACCGTAAAATTTCGATCGATTTTTGGAGAGTAAAATACCTCTTTGCGTTCCTAGTCTCCTGATACAAATCCAGAAAATTTGACAAAATTAATTAGGGTACACATTCTGAACCGTAAAATTTCGATCGATTTTTGGAGAGTAAAATACCTCTTTGCGTTCCTAGTCTCCTGATACAAATCCAGAAAATTTTTCAAAATTAATTAGGGTACACATTCTGAACCGTAAAATTTCGATCGATTTTTGGAGAGTAAAATACCTCTTTGCGTTCCTAGTCTCCTGATACAAATCCAGAAAATTTGACAAAATTAATTAGGGTACACATTCTGAACCGTAAAATTTCGATCGATTTTTGGAGAGTAAAATACCTCTTTGCGTTCCTAGTCTCCTGTTACAAATCCAGAAAATTTTTCAAAATTAATTAGGGTACACATTCTGAACCGTAAAATTTCGATCGATTTTTGGAGAGTAAAATACCTCTTTGCGTTCCTAGTCTCCTGATACAAATCCAGAAAATTTTTCAAAATTAATTAGGGTACACATTCTGAACCGTAAAATTTCGATCGATTTTTGGAGAGTAAAATACCTCTTTGCGTTCCTAGTCTCCTGATACAAATCCAGAAAATTTTTCGAAAATTAATTAGGGTACACATTCTGAACCGTAAAATTTCGATCGATTTTTGGAGAGTAAAATACCTCTTTGCGTTCCTAGTCTCCTGATACAAATCCAGAAAATTTTTCAAAATTAATTAGGGTACACATTCTGAACCGTAAAATTTCGATCGATTTTTGGAGAGTAAAATACCTCTTTGCGTTCCTAGTCTCCTGATACAAATCCAGAAAATTTGACAAAATTATTTAGGGTACACATTCTGAACCGTAAAATTTCGATCGATTTTTGGAGAGTAAAATACCTCTTTGCGTTCCTAGTCTCCTGATACAAATCCAGAAAATTTGACAAAATTAATTAGGGTACACATTCTGAACCGTAAAATTTCGATCGATTTTTGGAGAGTAAAATACCTCTTTGCGTTCCTAGTCTCCTGATACAAATCCAGAAAATTTTTCAAAATTAATTAGGGTACACATTCTGAACCGTAAAATTTCGATCGATTTTTGGAGAGTAAAATACCTCTTTGCGTTCCTAGTCTCCTGATACAAATCCAGAAAATTTGACAAAATTAATTAGGGTACACATTCTGAACCGTAAAATTTCGATCGATTTTTGGAGAGTAAAATACCTCTTTGCGTTCCTAGTCTCCTGATACAAATCCAGAAAATTTTTCAAAATTAATTAGGGTACACATTCTGAACCGTAAAATTTCGATCGATTTTTGGAGAGTAAAATACCTCTTTGCGTTCCTAGTCTCCTGATACAAATCCAGAAAATTTGACAAAATTATTTAGGGTACACATTCTGAACCGTAAAATTTCGATCGATTTTTGGAGAGTAAAATACCTCTTTGCGTTCCTAGTCTCCTGATACAAATCCAGAAAATTTGACAAAATTAATTAGGGTACACATTCTGAACCGTAAAATTTCGATCGATTTTTGGAGAGTAAAATACCTCTTTGCGTTCCTAGTCTCCTGATACAAATCCAGAAAATTTTTCAAAATTAATTAGGGTACACATTCTGAACCGTAAAATTTCGATCGATTTTTGGAGAGTAAAATACCTCTTTGCGTTCCTAGTCTCCTGTTACAAATCCAGAAAATTTTTCAAAATTAATTAGGGTACACATTCTGAACCGTAAAATTTCGATCGATTTTTGGAGAGTAAAATACCTCTTTGCGTTCCTAGTCTCCTGATACAAATCCAGAAAATTTTTCAAAATTAATTAGGGTACACATTCTGAACCGTAAAATTTCGATCGATTTTTGGAGAGTAAAATACCTCTTTGCGTTCCTAGTCTCCTGATACAAATCCAGAAAATTTGACAAAATTATTTAGGGTACACATTCTGAACCGTAAAATTTCGATCGATTTTTGGAGAGTAAAATACCTCTTTGCGTTCCTAGTCTCCTGATACAAATCCAGAAAATTTGACAAAATTAATTAGGGTACACATTCTGAACCGTAAAATTTCGATCGATTTTTGGAGAGTAAAATACCTCTTTGCGTTCCTAGTCTCCTGATACAAATCCAGAAAATTTTTCAAAATTAATTAGGGTACACATTCTGAACCGTAAAATTTCGATCGATTTTTGGAGAGTAAAATACCTCTTTGCGTTCCTAGTCTCCTGTTACAAATCCAGAAAATTTTTCAAAATTAATTAGGGTACACATTCTGAACCGTAAAATTTCGATCGATTTTTGGAGAGTAAAATACCTCTTTGCGTTCCTAGTCTCCTGATACAAATCCAGAAAATTTGACAAAATTAATTAGGGTACACATTCTGAACCGTAAAATTTCGATCGATTTTTGGAGAGTAAAATACCTCTTTGCGTTCCTAGTCTCCTGATACAAATCCAGAAAATTTGACAAAATTAATTAGGGTACACATTCTGAACCGTAAAATTTCGATCGATTTTTGGAGAGTAAAATACCTCTTTGCGTTCCTAGTCTCCTGATACAAATCCAGAAAATTTGACAAAATTAATTAGGGTACACATTCTGAACCGTAAAATTTCGATCGATTTTTGGAGAGTAAAATACCTCTTTGCGTTCCTAGTCTCCTGATACAAATCCAGAAAATTTTTCAAAATTAATTAGGGTACACATTCTGAACCGTAAAATTTCGATCGATTTTTGGAGAGTAAAATACCTCTTTGCGTTCCTAGTCTCCTGTTACAAATCCAGAAAATTTTTCAAAATTAATTAGGGTACACATTCTGAACCGTAAAATTTCGATCGATTTTTGGAGAGTAAAATACCTCTTTGCGTTCCTAGTCTCCTGTTACAAATCCAGAAAATTTTTCAAAATTAATTAGGGTACACATTCTGAACCGTAAAATTTCGATCGATTTTTGGAGAGTAAAATACCTCTTTGCGTTCCTAGTCTCCTGATACAAATCCAGAAAATTTGACAAAATTAATTAGGGTACACATTCTGAACCGTAAAATTTCGATCGATTTTTGGAGAGTAAAATACCTCTTTGCGTTCCTAGTCTCCTGATACAAATCCAGAAAATTTGACAAAATTAATTAGGGCACACATTCTGAACCGTAAAATTTCGATCGATTTTTCGAGAGTAAAATACCTCTTTGCGTTCCTAGTCTCCTGATACAAATCCAGAAAATTTTTCAAAATTAATTAGGGTACTCATTCTGAACCGTAAAATTTCGATCGATTTTTGGAGAGTAAAATACCTCTTTGCGTTCCTAGTCTCCTGATACAAATCCAGAAAATTTGACAAAATTAATTAGGGTACACATTCTGAACCGTAAAATTTCGATCGATTTTTCGAGAGTAAAATACCTCTTTGCGTTCCTAGTCTCCTGATACAAATCCAGAAAATTTTTCAAAATTAATTAGGGTACACATTCTGAACCGTAAAATTTCGATCGATTTTTCGAGAATAAAATACCTCTTTGCGTTCCTAGTCTCCTGATACAAATCCAGAAAATTTGACAAAATTAATTAGGGTACACATTCTGAACCGTAAAATTTCGATCGATTTTTGAAGAGTAAAATACCTCTTTGCGTTCCTAGTCTCCTGATACAAATCCAGAAAATTTTTCAAAATTAATTAGGGTACACATTCTGAACCGTAAAATTTCGATCGATTTTTGGAGAGTAAAATACCTCTTTGCGTTCCTAGTCTCCTGATACAAATCCAGAAAATTTGACAAAATTATTTAGGGTACACATTCTGAACCGTAAAATTTCGATCGATTTTTGAAGAGTAAAATACCTCTTTGCGTTCCTAGTCTCCTGATACAAATCCAGAAAATTTTTCAAAATTAATTAGGGTACACATTCTGAACCGTAAAATTTCGATCGATTTTTGGAGAGTAAAATACCTCTTTGCGTTCCTAGTCTCCTGATACAAATCCAGAAAATTTGACAAAATTAATTAGGGTACACATTCTGAACCGTAAAATTTCGATCGATTTTTGAAGAGTAAAATACCTCTTTGCGTTCCTAGTCTCCTGTTACAAATCCAGAAAATTTTTCAAAATTAATTAGGGTACACATTCTGAACCGTAAAATTTCGATCGATTTTTGGAGAGTAAAATACCTCTTTGCGTTCCTAGTCTCCTGTTACAAATCCAGAAAATTTTTCAAAATTAATTAGGGTACACATTCTGAACCGTAAAATTTCGATCGATTTTTGGAGAGTAAAATACCTCTTTGCGTTCCTAGTCTCCTGATACAAATCCAGAAAATTTGACAAAATTAATTAGGGTACACATTCTGAACCGTAAAATTTCGATCGATTTTTGGAGAGTAAAATACCTCTTTGCGTTCCTAGTCTCCTGATACAAATCCAGAAAATTTGACAAAATTAATTAGGGCACACATTCTGAACCGTAAAATTTCGATCGATTTTTCGAGAGTAAAATACCTCTTTGCGTTCCTAGTCTCCTGATACAAATCCAGAAAATTTTTCAAAATTAATTAGGGTACTCATTCTGAACCGTAAAATTTCGATCGATTTTTGGAGAGTAAAATACCTCTTTGCGTTCCTAGTCTCCTGATACAAATCCAGAAAATTTGACAAAATTAATTAGGGTACACATTCTGAACCGTAAAATTTCGATCGATTTTTCGAGAGTAAAATACCTCTTTGCGTTCCTAGTCTCCTGATACAAATCCAGAAAATTTTTCAAAATTAATTAGGGTACACATTCTGAACCGTAAAATTTCGATCGATTTTTCGAGAATAAAATACCTCTTTGCGTTCCTAGTCTCCTGATACAAATCCAGAAAATTTGACAAAATTAATTAGGGTACACATTCTGAACCGTAAAATTTCGATCGATTTTTGAAGAGTAAAATACCTCTTTGCGTTCCTAGTCTCCTGATACAAATCCAGAAAATTTTTCAAAATTAATTAGGCTACACATTCTGAACCGTAAAATTTCGATCGATTTTTGGAGAGTAAAATACCTCTTTGCGTTCCTAGTCTCCTGATACAAATCCAGAAAATTTTTCAAAATTAATTAGGGTACACATTCTGAACCGTAAAATTTCGATCGATTTTTGGAGAGTAAAATACCTCTTTGCGTTCCTAGTCTCCTGATACAAATCCAGAAAATTTGACAAAATTAATTAGGGTACACATTCTGAACCGTAAAATTTCGATCGATTTTTGGAGAGTAAAATACCTCTTTGCGTTCCTAGTCTCCTGATACAAATCCAGAAAATTTTTCAAAATTAATTAGGGTACACATTCTGAACCGTAAAATTTCGATCGATTTTTGGAGAGTAAAATACCTCTTTGCGTTCCTAGTCTCCTGATACAAATCCAGAAAATTTGACAAAATTAATTAGGGTACACATTCTGAACCGTAAAATTTCGATCGATTTTTGGAGAGTAAAATACCTCTTTGCGTTCCTAGTCTCCTGATACAAATCCAGAAAATTTGACAAAATTAATTAGGGTACACATTCTGAACCGTAAAATTTCGATCGATTTTTGGAGAGTAAAATACCTCTTTGCGTTCCTAGTCTCCTGATACAAATCCAGAAAATTTGACAAAATTAATTAGGGTACACATTCTGAACCGTAAAATTTCGATCGATTTTTGGAGAGTAAAATACCTCTTTGCGTTCCTAGTCTCCTGATACAAATCCAGAAAATTTGACAAAATTAATTAGGGTACACATTCTGAACCGTAAAATTTCGATCGATTTTTGGAGAGTAAAATACCTCTTTGCGTTCCTAGTCTCCTGATACAAATCCAGAAAATTTGACAAAATTAATTAGGGTACACATTCTGAACCGTAAAATTTCGATCGATTTTTCGAGAATAAAATACCTCTTTGCGTTCCTAGTCTCCTGATACAAATCCAGAAAATTTGACAAAATTATTTAGGGTACACATTCTGAACCGTAAAATTTCGATCGATTTTTCGAGAATAAAATACCTCTTTGCGTTCCTAGTCTCCTGATACAAATCCAGAAAATTTGACAAAATTAATTAGGGTACACATTCTGAACCGTAAAATTTCGATCGATTTTTGAAGAGTAAAATACCTCTTTGCGTTCCTAGTCTCCTGTTACAAATCCAGAAAATTTTTCAAAATTAATTAGGGTACACATTCTGAACCGTAAAATTTCGATCGATTTTTGGAGAGTAAAATACCTCTTTGCGTTCCTAGTCTCCTGTTACAAATCCAGAAAATTTTTCAAAATTAATTAGGGTACACATTCTGAACCGTAAAATTTCGATCGATTTTTCGAGAGTAAAATACCTCTTTGCGTTCCTAGTCTCCTGATACAAATCCAGAAAATTTTTCAAAATTAATTAGGGTACACATTCTGAACCGTAAAATTTCGATCGATTTTTGGAGAGTAAAATACCTCTTTGCGTTCCTAGTCTCCTGTTACAAATCCAGAAAATTTTTCAAAATTAATTAGGGTACACATTCTGAACCGTAAAATTTCGATCGATTTTTGGAGAGTAAAATACCTCTTTGCGTTCCTAGTCTCCTGTTACAAATCCAGAAAATTTTTCAAAATTAATTAGGGTACACATTCTGAACCGTAAAATTTCGATCGATTTTTGGAGAGTAAAATACCTCTTTGCGTTCCTAGTCTCCTGATACAAATCCAGAAAATTTGACAAAATTAATTAGGGTACACATTCTGAACCGTAAAATTTCGATCGATTTTTGAAGAGTAAAATACCTCTTTGCGTTCCTAGTCTCCTGATACAAATCCAGAAAATTTTTCAAAATTAATTAGGGTACACATTCTGAACCGTAAAATTTCGATCGATTTTTGGAGAGTAAAATACCTCTTTGCGTTCCTAGTCTCCTGATACAAATCCAGAAAATTTTTCAAAATTAATTAGGGTACACATTCTGAACCGTAAAATTTCGATCGATTTTTGGAGAGTAAAATACCTCTTTGCGTTCCTAGTCTCCTGATACAAATCCAGAAAATTTGACAAAATTAATTAGGGTACACATTCTGAACCGTAAAATTTCGATCGATTTTTGGAGAGTAAAATACCTCTTTGCGTTCCTAGTCTCCTGATACAAATCCAGAAAATTTGACAAAATTAATTAGGGTACACATTCTGAACCGTAAAATTTCGATCGATTTTTGGAGAGTAAAATACCTCTTTGCGTTCCTAGTCTCCTGATACAAATCCAGAAAATTTGACAAAATTAATTAGGGTACACATTCTGAACCGTAAAATTTCGATCGATTTTTGGAGAGTAAAATACCTCTTTGCGTTCCTAGTCTCCTGATACAAATCCAGAAAATTTGACAAAATTAATTAGGGTACACATTCTGAACCGTAAAATTTCGATCGATTTTTGGAGAGTAAAATACCTCTTTGCGTTCCTAGTCTCCTGATACAAATCCAGAAAATTTGACAAAATTAATTAGGGTACACATTCTGAACCGTAAAATTTCGATCGATTTTTCGAGAATAAAATACCTCTTTGCGTTCCTAGTCTCCTGATACAAATCCAGAAAATTTGACAAAATTATTTAGGGTACACATTCTGAACCGTAAAATTTCGATCGATTTTTCGAGAATAAAATACCTCTTTGCGTTCCTAGTCTCCTGATACAAATCCAGAAAATTTGACAAAATTAATTAGGGTACACATTCTGAACCGTAAAATTTCGATCGATTTTTGAAGAGTAAAATACCTCTTTGCGTTCCTAGTCTCCTGTTACAAATCCAGAAAATTTTTCAAAATTAATTAGGGTACACATTCTGAACCGTAAAATTTCGATCGATTTTTGGAGAGTAAAATACCTCTTTGCGTTCCTAGTCTCCTGTTACAAATCCAGAAAATTTTTCAAAATTAATTAGGGTACACATTCTGAACCGTAAAATTTCGATCGATTTTTGGAGAGTAAAATACCTCTTTGCGTTCCTAGTCTCCTGATACAAATCCAGAAAATTTGACAAAATTAATTAGGGCACACATTCTGAACCGTAAAATTTCGATCGATTTTTCGAGAGTAAAATACCTCTTTGCGTTCCTAGTCTCCTGATACAAATCCAGAAAATTTTTCAAAATTAATTAGGGTACACATTCTGAACCGTAAAATTTCGATCGATTTTTCGAGAGTAAAATACCTCTTTGCGTTCCTAGTCTCCTGATACAAATCCAGAAAATTTTTCAAAATTAATTAGGGTACTCATTCTGAACCGTAAAATTTCGATCGATTTTTCGAGAGTAAAATACCTCTTTGCGTTCCTAGTCTCCTGATACAAATCCAGAAAATTTGACAAAATTAATTAGGGCACACATTCTGAACCGTAAAATTTCGATCGATTTTTCGAGAGTAAAATACCTCTTTGCGTTCCTAGTCTCCTGATACAAATCCAGAAAATTTTTCAAAATTAATTAGGGTACTCATTCTGAACCGTAAAATTTCGATCGATTTTTCGAGAGTAAAATACCTCTTTGCGTTCCTAGTCTCCTGATACAAATCCAGAAAATTTTTCAAAATTAATTAGGGTACACATTCTGAACCGTAAAATTTCGATCGATTTTTCGAGAGTAAAATACCTCTTTGCGTTCCTAGTCTCCTGATACAAATCCAGAAAATTTTTCAAAATTAATTAGGGTACTCATTCTGAACCGTAAAATTTCGATCGATTTTTGGAGAGTAAAATACCTCTTTGCGTTCCTAGTCTCCTGTTACAAATCCAGAAAATTTGACAAAATTAATTAGGGTACACATTCTGAACCGTAAAATTTCGATCGATTTTTCGAGAGTAAAATACCTCTTTGCGTTCCTAGTCTCCTGATACAAATCTTAAAATTTCTTCAACATTTTTGATGAAATTATTCACATCAAAATATACTCAGCTAAAATTTTTAAATTTTTTATTACGAGATAAATTAGGTCTTTTATTGTTGAAATACATGCATTCATTCATTCATTCATTCATTCATTCAACATTGACAATGAATCATTTTAGAATTAATTAGTTTTTATGGCCCTTAAAAGGGCCGTTTGTGATATCTTCTGAAGATGTTGGTGTAGTCGACTACTTTTTCTTGGGAGGCGGCTTCTCGTGACGGTCACCTCTTGTTTCTTCTTATCCTGTCACCGAAGAATGCTTGTATTGGCTCGCAAATATTTAGGTGGAAATGATTAAGGTATTGGGTTTTATTTATTTAATCCAGCAAGGCTTACAAACACATCTAAATATTAACAAAAGTATACAACAAACAATGTCATACCTGGAAACTAAATATGTATTAATTTGACGTTAACTTTCTTATGTAAATAATCAAAAGCCGGTCAGCCCAGGCCTGTAAATCTTGTTTTCCTCCCGCATTTTAGGGTCGATACATTTTCAGAACAAAAATATTTTTGTGTCTGGCGCTACTAATAACCACTAATAATTGAATAGTTTTGATATTTATGTACTGTTGGTTTAAATGATTAAAAAGGTAACATGAATTAGCAACTTATGTTTCTCATTATTAAATAGGAATAATACAAAATAAATAGTTACGCAAAAGAATTCGACCGTGACAGGACTCGAACCTGCAATCTTCGGATCCGAAGTCCGACGCCTTATCCATTAGGCCACACGGTCATGAAACACCAACCCCTAACTTGCTAATAAAAACTAATTTTCATCCCCTTGTTATCTAATAAATATTATTATGTTTTACCTAATTAGAATTATAGACTATAGTAATTAAGTGGACCCTTGAAAATTTAAACGTCACCCTAACAAGATTCAGTTTCAACATGTTTCTAGTTTAAGCGAATAAATGTAAGGCCGTAGGTAAAGTATAGTACATAACGCTAGTTGTAACGTTACGCGATTTCTTTCACTTGAGCGAAATTATCTATTTACAACTCTAGTTATGTAATGTGGTATTATTTCTAGCACAATCCGTTTCGTAATTGCACCCTAGTTGAGTATATAATCAATACAGGGAGGGTGAGAATAACACGACCGTGTGGCCTAATGGATAAGGCGTCGGACTTCGAATCCGAAGATTGCAGGTTCGAGTCCTGTCACGGTCGCTAAAATAATGTTTTTAGTTCAGTCAGCAACAAGACATTTATTACTTTTATATGCAAGTCATTAAAAATTACTGTTTCTTTGGTTTATAGCACGCATTTAACTTTTTACCGCAATGCAGAATATATTATAATTATCTGTGACCAATATTATTTAAGAATATAAACTGTTTAAATATTTATATTACATATTAGCTTTTTCATATCCAACTTGTATGCATGCATGATGCGATCTCAATAAATTGTTTAACTACCACTACTAAGAAATATATTTTTTATAACAATGTCATTGTATTAGAGAAAATTACAAATGAAAACTAATAACAAACAAATTCTTAAAACAACAAAAAAAAAGTAGTCAACCGACCGTGACAGGACTTGAACCTGCAATCTTCGGATCCGAAGTCCGACGCCTTATCCATTAGGCCACACGGTCTTGTCGTTTCAACCCCTTTGGTGATCTACTCGAATGTAATTGTTCGTTTATTATTTTAATCTAAAGTTATTTAAGAAAAATATTTTCAAACAAGAGATGTTCATTTCTTTGTTGTCTTTAATATTTGTTTAAATGTTTTTGTAAATTTTTCCATTTTTAAGAAATTATTGGAAAAACCAAAAATACCTTTACAGTTTTCACCCACTTCTGGTTTACGAAATTTGACCAAAAGCTTTTCAGTTCTTCGGATTAACAAATAAAAATTTTGTTCAAAGTTTCACATCAATTGCTCAATTAGTTTTTGAGATACAGCGCAGACGCATAGACACAAAATTCTTTTTTCCAGAAATCTTTAAAATCGCCTCCAGCGACCTCAAAACGGATATTTCCCTAAACGAAAATTTTGAATAAACGATCACAGTACTTCGGTAACGGAGAAAATGAAAATGTTACCATTTAAGCGTGCAGTATTCAAAATTCTACGAACCACCACTGGCGATTTTACTTACCAGGGAAAACAACATCCCCACGGTTGAGAAATGGTACTTTCGTGATGATTAAAATTAACCTCTCTAAACGCTATTTAATTTTGTATTTATTTAAAATTGGTCATCAGTTTATTGATTACAATGTCAGAATGCTGCCGTATCATTGCGATAATAATGATCGACAGTCGGATTATAATCAGTGATCATATCCAAGGTTCATCATTACTGTAATCAATGGTGATCAGTTAGACACCTTCTGATGACAATGAACAGGAGGCAGCACAGAGTTTTTAAAGCTGGTGAACAAGTTAAAAATACTTAAAAAGATCGGCGCCATCTATTGTAATATATATGCTCTACAAACATTTCGAAATTCTGTCCTTTAGAATAAGATGGCGCCACACAGTTATCTACATTACCCACCCTGTCGAATTTTGTGTGTGGTTTAAAAATAGGATAGGAAACAGTGAAATTTTAGTTGAGAATGGTTCCAAATTATTATTAACGATTTCAGTCATCAAAAGTGAAGCATTGTAATTGTCTACCAACAATTAGAAGTTCCAAATAAGTTAGAAACAACCTTACAGGTTGCAGAAAGCAGTAAATAAATTCCCTGGCCTTAGCTTCAGGGAAGTAGTTGTTTCAATAAGTTATTTGTTTATAGTCTTAGTAAGCTTGCAGAGTTACGAACAGGTTGAATATTCATATATTCAGGCTATATTTCGTTTAGAAGTTCCGTCTTTAAGAATAAGATAGCGCCACACAGATAACAACATTTCCTTCTCTGATGAATTTTGTGCGTGATTTAAGAATAGTTTACGGAATGGTGAATTCAAATTTAAGAGTGGTTTCATATTATACATGAAATTAACTCAAATTATGCATGAAATTAATTCAAATTATACATAAAATTAATGGAAACACCGGTTAAAGAGATTGTATGTTTTGAAATACACTTTCAATGGATTTATTTAGTTTAAATGAGATTGTATATCTTGAAATGCGCTCGCAATGGATTTCTTCAGTTTAAATAAGGTTGTGTTTTGAAATGCACTTTCAATGGATTTATTTAATGTAAATAAGATTATCGTATATCTTGAAATGCACTCTCAATGGATTTCTTTAGTTTAAATGAGGTTGTATGTCTTGAAATGCACTTTCAATGGATTTATTTAGTTGCTGCGAATAAAGTCTAGATGGCGCCACATGTCGTATTATTTCGCTTGAAGTTCCTTATCGATATATTATTTAATTTGCGCTTAGTTCGCATAAATATTGAATGTTGTCCAGCCGAGTCTAAAGTTGGATGCCTAACTGGTACTGTTGTCATCAGTCTATTAATAAAAAAATAGGGAAGTAACGCCGTCAAATCTAAATGTAGGGAGTAGATATCGGCTTGAGCTAGTAAAATGAAACGGTTTTTTATCTAGTTTCAATATTTTACCATTTGTTTTATGGCTTCATCAGGGATGACTAAAAATTAATACAATTCTGTAAAAATGTGCTTGATGAGGATAGGTAAAAAATGAACTTACGATATATGTTCCATAGTAATGATAAACATGGCAAACCGGCGGCTAATTAAAACATCATACACTGCAAAGTAGCAAACATCTACGTTGTATAAAATTACATTTTAAAAAAGATAAAAAGTCATGTATTTAAAAAAATGGCGAAAAATTGGAACTAGATAAAAAACCGTTTCATTTTACTAGCCCAAGCCGTAACCACACCCGATATGCTCTCCCTACATCTATTAATAAAGATATAATATATATGACATTAATTGTATTTAAAGTTTACTTCAATGGAAACAACGTTAAGTGAAGTTGTATGCCTTGAAATGCACTTTCGATGGATTTCTTTAGTTAATGCGAATGAAGTCTAGGTAGCGCCACACATTCTATTGTTTCTCTTGAAGTGCATTATCAATTAATTATTTAATTTGTGCTTAGTTCGCATACTGTTGTTATCAATCTATTACAGTGACAATTCGCGGGTTTTTTTTCTGGTACGGCCGAGGAACAAGAGATGGTAATACAGATAGGTGCGGTCACGCAGCCAGCCGTCTCTGCAACTGACCCTACTTATCTGTATTGCCACCCTTGTTACCTTACCAGAAAAAAAAAACCGTCACTGATCTATTAATAAAGATATGTATGAAATGAATTGTATTTAAAGTTTACATCAATGGAAACAGCGTTAAGTGAGGTTGTATGTCTTGAAAAGCACTTTCAATGGATTTCCTTAGTTACTACGAACACAACTAGGTGGCGGTACCTACATTCCGTGCAATATTAATTTATTACTCTTATTTAATTTGAGCCAGTTGTCGTAAATGATGTAAGCTGGTTTCCTGGGTCTTTCAATACTTTTATTTAATTTAAATCAGGTTGTATTTCTTGAAATCCAGTTTCAATGGATTTATTTAGTTGATGCGAATAAAGCTAGGTGGCGTCACGCATCGTATCATTTCTCTTGAAGTTGGATGTTGTTGTCCCGAGTCAAAATTTGGATGGCTGACTGGTAGAGTTGCCATCAGTCTGTTAATAAAGATATAATTGTATTTAAAGTTTACATCAATGGAAACAGCGTCAAGTGAGGTTGCATATCTTGCAATGTACTTTCAATGGATTTTTTTTAGTTACTGCGAACACAACTAGGTGGCGGTACCTATATTGCGTGTAATATCAATTTTTTATTTGTTGTCCTGAGTCTAAAGTAGGATGGCTGACTGGTAGAGTTGTCATCAGTCTGTTAATAAAAATATAAATGTATTTAAAGTTTACATCAATGGAAACAGTGTCAAGTGAGGTTGTCTATCTTGCAATGCACTTTCAATGGATTTTTTTAGTTACAGCGAACACAACTAGGTGGCGGTAACTATGTTGCGTGCAATATCAATTTATTTAATTTGTGGTAATTGTTGTAAATGTTGGATGTTGTTGTCGATTGGTACTCTCATTAGTCTGGTAATAGAGATAGGTGTGTTCCAACTGTGAACGGACCGTACACCGGACGATCATCTTTCTGTTCCAACCAAACTTGGGATCATTGCTGAATCGGTTTCCGTACGATCATTTCAGTACATCCAAGGTAGAAATTGTTTGGACTGATACGCGCACCGTATTTCTCTTGTGTAGGAACGGCGATTTACGGCGTTTATTAATTATTATACAAATTATGAGTAGCAATTTAAAGTTTACATCAATGGAAACAGCGTTTAGTTAGGTTGTATGTCTTGAGATGCACTTTCAATGGATTTCTTTAGTTACTGCGAAGACAACTAGGTGGCGGTATTGTAAATGTTGGATGTTGCCCTACGCACTCTATACAAATCAAATTGTTCGCTTTTAAGCTTTGGCGCTGTCTGCAAGGATGGCGAAAGCATCGCATTAGTTATCTAGGGTTCCGATATATATTGTAATTAGAAGATTATGGTTGCGACCGTTACTATGTGGTAGTCCATTGCCAGGTAACTTTGAATTAAACAACTTTCGACGCTTTTTTACCACTATTTATTTATTGCATAATACAGACAAACACAATGTGTCAATATTGTTAATAATACGTATAAAAACATTGTGTTTGTCTGTATTATTCAATAAATTATAATGGTAAAAAAACGTCGAAAGTTGTTCAATTCAAAGTTACCCTATATTGTAATTGTAATCTTTGCACCATGGTTCCTACTTATGCATTTTTGTGAACTAAAACGGGATGCAGCAAATCTTACGCTTGCGTAAAAAAAACTATCCGAACAGTTCTGCGACGGTTTTGGGGCGAGAATCGTGGGTTAGAACAAACCTATATTTTGTGAAATCCACTGTAAATGTCGATGATGAAAACTGCAAATAAACACATCGAAGGAACTACAATTTAAACATTTATTTATATATTTATATATATTCATATATCAATATACAATTAACATATATAAGAAATATATTTATCTAAAAAGTCAGTAAATGAGGTAATAAAATAAATTCAGGGTGGTACACAACCTCGAGAAGCGTTCAGTTCGCCTACGGAGCGTTCCGCCTTCTTCCTTGCTTCTCCCTCTCCACGGCGGCGCAGGATTTGTTCTAATTTATTATTTAAACACGATTACAGCACACTAATTTACCGACAATTTGGGAAATTGTGTCACGAACGACAGGACAGGCGCTTATTAATATATACACATTACATTCACATGTATACTAGGCATTTCTCACATTTATAATAACAATTTCTTTCGGTTTATAAATATATGCGATGATTCATTTGTATATACAAAGTGTCCAAAATAGAGATGGGTAGCTCATGAGCGAGTCGATTCAAAGGGAATAAGTCGATTAGTTAAGTGCTGAAATAATCCAATTAGCACACTTGTATCAGTAACATATCTAAGCAAGCTCAAACTGAGAACAATTATACTTCGATCAATGGATCTTTGCGTGCACGTCACAGACTGCTGAACTTGGTTCCGACAATATTTTCATGCGCTCACTCGCCTACGATAAGTTAAATTAGACGCAATAATATGTGTACGTATGTCGTCCAAGGCGAGAATACTCCGTTTTCGGCAATGACGCACACGCAAAGATCCGTTGATCAAACTATACTTGTTCCCAGTTTGAGCTTGCTTAGATATGTTACTGATACAAGTGTGCTGACTGGGAAGTGACTCATAATGAGCAAATCATGAGTCGACTTATTTCATTTTCCAGAAGTCGAGTCAACTCAAGAGTAATTTCGCCCATCTCAAAATAATAATAAGTCAGTCAAATTGATTATTTGAAATGCTAAAATTAAATGAGCAGTCAGAAATTTATCATACAGTTTAAACCTCCACAATTACTTATGAGCTTTAAGAGCCAAATCATGACTATCATTTTTACTTTGTACCTTATTCTGTCGAGATTTAAACCTCTGGTTTTCTGGCGACTCAAACGTCACACCAACTGAGACATTTTTTGCCAACTTGGCAAAGACTTGGCTGTAACTGCTATTAGTAATAAAAAATAGAGCGCTGAGAAATTGTATCTGATGTATAGAAATCAAACCAAGTTTATTAAAATAATAAAACTACTTTTGTTTTGATACACATTAAATTAATTTTTGTCTGCAAGGAGAAAATTTTATTTCTGGCACGTTTTTGACAGCTGGAAACTCCCATTTGTGAAAAAAATTGTTTATACATGCATGCATAAAGATAAATTTACTGTTAAAATTGGTCTGAATAAAGTTATTTAAAAGATTTTATAATAACAGAACATCTTCATATGCATAAAGCAAAATTTGGACACCTGTATATGTACAAACAACACTTTCAAGAATATCGAAAACCCTGAGGTAATTCCGAAACTATTACTTCGAGATCTTCAATATTATTTCTTCCTAACATCATGATTTTGAATTTTGTTTGTGTGACAAGTTACAATCACTAGTGCAAGTAACAATTATTACATTTTTATAACACTGTAATTTGTCCCATAAAGGTGTTTTTATGAATAATGCAAGTTTACTGTATATGATGATAAACTATTGAGCTTCTTGATAAAAATAATTGAGTATCATCAGTTCTGATTAAAGTTGCTTGTGTTTTTGAACATAATCATTATTACCTTCAAAGATGCATACGATCTACAAGCTAAATTTGAGAAAAGTAAATATTGGAAATGCATGATGTGGTTAAAACCTCTACATTACAGCTGTGAAGGTTAATAAGTGGTTTAACAGAGCCATCTTATGGCGGTTCGTGAACTTCCATAGAGGAGGCCAAGAGAGAGATGTTGACGCATCTCCATAACAACACAATTTACTCTTTTGAATGAAGCATTGAGCCACTGTTTTCTTCCATAGCCTCCTCTCACGAACCTCAAGACACGAGCCACCCCTGCTGGTTACTAATAAGTTTCGGAGACTACGACGAATACCCTGTTACATAGACACATTTTTTGTGCATGGTATGAAGCATTTGATAATCTAAAAGCACTTTAATTTGTTTTCTATTACAAATTCAGTAGTAATTACGCAGAGGCAGTTTTGACAAATAATTTTTTGTGGTGGTGAGAAACAAAACTATAAAAATATTACATTGTGGCAAACAATATTTGGTTGTACGGTTTTATCGAGAGATTTTTGTTGTACGTAAAAAAAATTCTGGCTTTTCTCAAACTGTTCTCAGAGGACAAAATTTACTGATTGTAATTAGATTACAATTTCATATCTTAAATCTAACAATATTTTTAATACTTTTTCAACTACATTATTTTGTTCGTACTCCTCCGAGAATGGTTTGCGAAAACCAAAAATATATGTCAGGAAACTGAAAATTAATTTATAGGAGAAGATTAAAACGGTTTAACGTTGCTTCGACAAAATAATTTGTCCACCCACCCCCCTTAGTTTCCACTTTAACTTAACCCAGCAACCCTCTTTATTGGTGGTCTTACAACTTTTCACGAAGAAATTTCTTTACTCAAACAGAGTTTTCTTGGTTAGGTGTAAGTGGAAACTTGGGGCGGCGGGTGGACCCTATCCTACCGTCCAATTCTTGGAACACAAACGAGAGTTTTGCAATTGTTAATTAATTGTTTAAAGAAGTACCGAACAATTTTTTATGTTTTATTTCGTCGACAAATGAATTTGTTAATGAAAACTCTGGGGCGTGTTTAATGAATTGGAGAGCGGGATAGGGAACACCCACCACCCTTCCTTTCCACTTTAACTTAACCCAGAAAACCTCTTTATTGTTGGTTTTGCAGCTTTTAAAACTCGTGAGTCAACGAAGAAATTTCTTTAGTTAAACAGTGTTTTCCTGGATAGGTTTAAGTGGATACGAAGGGCGGTGGGTGGGCCCTATCCTACCCTCCAATCCTTGGAACACAAACGAGGGTTTTACAATTGTTAATTAATTGATAAGAGAAGTACCAAACGTTTTATCATTGCTTCGACAGAAGAATTTGTTTGTAAAAACTTTGGGGTGTATTTGACAGATTGGAGAGTGAGATGGGGCTACAATCCCGAGCCGCCCCTTTAGTAAGTTGTGATGTAGTGGGATAAAGGGAATTTTCAAGTTTAAACTGTATTATAGATAACTGCAGTATCGTAATTTCCAATAAATTTTGTAATAGAAAACAAACTCTTACTACTGTCATATAATAATTGCTTGCGATGTAAAAATGTTGAAGCTTTTGATTCGATTATGCTGGAAAATAATATATTCATGCAAAAGTTGAGTACAAATAATTGAGCATTTTGATTTTTGTTCTTTGTGCATAGATTTGTAAAATTTTATTGATTCTCTAGTTTTTTTTTTTAAATAAAACACTTTTTTCTACTCCTGTATTTTAGTGGACTTTTAAATCTGAATAAATTCATTCAGATACAGATTAATAATAATAACTAACGGATTTAACCTCAAACAAAATAATAAGACAAAAACATTGATTGTTGACCAATAGCGGCACAACATATTAGTCATAAGTCAAACTAGACTTTTGACAGTTTTAGACATTTAACCCTTACTTTCCCGCAGATGCTAATGGCGGCATATCTTTAATCAGTTCCCGTAATCTGTTTTGATTTTTTTTGGTACTCCATATGGAGTCGTGATTTTGTTTTCTGGTAAAATAGGGAGACTTTTTTAAATTTAATTTTCTTGAGTTGAGAATATGGTATTAAATGAAGAATAAAAGAATTTTTTTTTTATTTCCAAAAATTAATTTGGGAAAGAGAGGGTTAGGTCATTTATTTAGTTCTAACTGGAATTTTCATAAATAATGTCGATAGTTAAGAATTACAAAAAAGTATGCAGTGTAATTCATAATGGCTATAAATTACGACGACTTAAAACAATATTCTGCCTTAGGCGCTCAATGATCGTAAATAACTTCATCTTCAACCCCTCTAGCATCATAGTTGCCATCCTTGTGTCTGAGGGAGTTTTCTCCGTGAGAATTTCATTTAGTTGAAATGAGACGCAAAACCTAAGGTCCTAACGATCATAGTCAACGCCCTGAGTATCTATAAGTAATTAATTAACGAAAGGCTTGTTGAAAATGTTTCTATCATGGCTCAATTGAGAAATCGGTAATAATTGCAATCGTAATCTTTATGCCCGTGTGCGGATGCTTAATTTTGGATGCAACATATAAATTGATTAAAATTCAGTGTTTCGATGCATCGGGAAAATATTCATTACACCCGACGACGATGTTCTTTTTAAATACATACAAATAAAAAACTGGACATTCTAAGATCTAGAGTATTAACCCACATTTGCCCGAGATTTAAATAAATTAAAAGTAAACAATATGTTTGTCAAAATCTGAAAAAACACAGAAAAATTATTTTTCGTTCTGTCAAATGTCAATGAATAATCACTAAAAAAGCGGATAGATGGTGCTGACAATGGGCCCGTTCGTCAGAATTTTCAACTGTCAACATGTTTATTTTCATTTACGCTAAATGTTGGTATTTGATGAACGCTACTTTTGTAACCTCCATTTCGGCGGCAACTTCAACACTTGATTCCACCAATCAGTCTAATTTGTACGATTGGTAAAATGGCGAACACTTGACGAACTTGTTCACGATCAACAGTGCGTTCATCAGAAAATACCCCATCGGTTGGCAGTAAACACCCAACTGTTTAATCTGACGAACGCGCCCATTATTTTGCCGTCCTACATATAGAAGTACGAGGCATATCTGGGTTAATATTTTACTGTAAATGTTATTTTCACTGTGATACATGCTATATGCATCTGTATACACTTTACAAAAAGCATTTTTTGTCTCATTTTGTATTATAAAATCTTTAACACCCTGTAAAATCCAAAAATTAAAACTATGTTAAACGACTTGTTAAAGGAAAACAAAACGGGGCTCTAGCGGCAACTATTTTTATATACAATAAATAAACGAAGTAAAAATATTTAAAATAAAATGCAAAAATAGACTATACGTTAAATGAACTGTGGAATAAAAAACAACCGACGACTTTTGCAATTCACGCACAATATTTATATACAGGAAAAAAATTAATATATATATATAAGCAATGTTACAAGTATTCGGAATAAATAATTCATTCAGGATCAGGTACTTTGAAAATGTGGGTTTTTCATACCATGCGAAACACCATCTCTACCATAAATCCCTCGAATTACAAAACGAAAATATGACGAAAGGGTAAAAAAAAAATTCGAGCTAAATCTATAGATTTCACAACCGATTCATATAATTTACAAGCTATAAAATGGAAGTCAAGCGCTGCAAAATTGTATACTTTCGTGTTGTTCAACCTTAAAATGCAAATCAAATTTTAGCAAAATAAATTTTGATTCTACGATGGTCTCAAAAACTTAAAATTGAATATTTTCGGTGCTTATATCAGGATCAAAGACACGTTCTAAGTTTTATTGTAAAGTTTTCAATTACTTAAGAAAAATAAAAACTTTTTTTTTTTACATAGGCCTGAGCCATACCGTCACACACGGTTAGGGAAATAAAAACTTAAAATTGAATATTTTCAGTGCTTACATCAGGATCAAAGACGCGTTTTTATGCTTTGTTGTAGAGTTTTCGGTTACTTGAACAAAAAAAATATTTAATTCCACTACCTGTTATTAACCTGCGAGAACATGCGGCAATCAAAGTCACGACAGAACAAGCGCATGGTCGAAAAGATTTATCATTTATCAGATGATTAATTTAAACGTATAAAACAAAGTAATTGCTTTTTCAAGTTCAAGATTATACCGTGTGTTCGATAAAAAACGCCCAACGCCATAACTCTGTTATTTATTGTCCGATTTGAATGAACTAAAAAATAAAGTCAATGGCTGTTTAAATACTATAAAATGACATTAATTATATATTTTTCCAAAATTAACTTCATTGCCAAATAATAGTCAACTTTAAATTTTTAAATGGCTGCATATACTTTTCTAATTTTATAATATTAGACATTATTTTTCTGAATCCAATTATGCCCATTACGTTGGTTTAAAGTTAATACTCATGCCAGAAAAAAATAATAATAAATCTTGTTGACATGATTTTTTTGGAAATAAATGCAGTGTGCCTTGAAAAAAAATTCGAATCGACAAATGTCATTTATTGTATAAGAAATGTCAACCATTTGTTATTAGTGTGTGTTTCAGACATAATCATGAACAGTAGCGAATTAACCGACATGTAAAACTATTTTCTATGTAACAGAAATCGAAGAGCTGCGGCACGAATTTATCATCTCCGGTTTCCAGAGCGGCGAATACCAGAACTTAAATTTAGAAGGTTAGAAGGAAATTTGAGGCGATATGGAGCCTTTAAAAGCCGAGAGAGTGGATCGAAAATTTCGTGGACTTGCAGAGTTAGACGTTCTACTTAGTGTTTACAATAATCACAGAACATCTAAATCGCAAGTGAATGAATACTTGCACTACTTATTTATTCTATTCTATATTGAATTGTAACGTAGGTACTTATTTATTGGGTCCTTATTATTCATGTTTGACATAACCTTACAACAAATGACATTTGTCACTTTTTTCCAAGGCACGCTAATTATAATTTTTGAAAAATATAATTTTAAATGGAAGAATTATTTTAATTTTTTTCGACCAAAATATTGAACGAAAAACAACATATTGGGCATTATTGGATTCAGAAAAATAATGTCGAATGTAAAAAAATTAAAACATTATATGCTGCCATTTAAAAATTTTAAGTTGGCTATCATTTGACAATGAAGTTTTTATTGAAAAAAATTAATATTAATATCATTTGTTAGTATTTAAACCACCACTGACTTTGGTTCTTAGTTCATTCAAATCGGTCAATAAATAACAGAGTTATGGCGTTGGGCGTTTTTTATCGAACACACGGTATTCCGTGTTAGTAAAATACAGTGCAGCGTAATAAGTATTTTTAAATTGAGACTAAAATATATTTTTCAAAGCGAAAAACCGGTCAATTTGACCGTGACACGTGTTCTCACAGGTTAATCCTTTAAGGCCCAAAGTTGTATTTAACAGAAAAAATTCAAATTGTAATTAAAATTTATTCTTTTTAATCAAAGAAAGCAGAAAACTCAATTGTTTTGGGAGGAATTTTTGAAAAAAATGTACCTATAAGTCCCATCAGGAAATAAATATCAAATAATAGCGATGGAATTACGCTAAAATTATTGAATAATGGAAAAATATAACACATGACTTTTAAGTACCGTTGGGCACTAAGGGCTCATCACACCAGGCCACCATGGTGGCGGCACCAGTCAAATGTATTAAGTGAAATGGAACATAACACACCTGGTATCGAACTGGTGGCGCCACCAGTCGAATACAGTCGGCCAGACCTTACTGGTGGAACAACCAGGATGCCGGCTGCCTGGTGTCTCGGCTGGTTGCTTTACTTGGTGGCGGGATCCACCATGGTGACGCCACCATGGTGGCCTGGTGTGATAGAGCCCTAAAGGGTTAAGAAACTAATTCTGTTTCGACTAAGGCGTTATGAGTCAACAAAAACAGCAGACTTTGTGAGAAAACTAGTGGAAATTAATAAAGACATAATACGGTGTGGTTCAAAAAGAAATCAATCGCAGTCACCTATAAAGTAAAATGCATTGAATGTTAGTTGTCAATGACAAAAAAAATGTTGACTATTTTGTAAAAAAAAGCGTTTCTTTTTGAAATACACTGTATATGGTGGCAAGAATTAATTATTGCGTACATGAATTGACTGATATGATAGTACTGCAGGTAAATTAAAAGATTATACGACCAATTTCACGTATGCACTTCACTAAATGTCAAAATTTTGGGACTGCAAATGACAATAAAAACATTGCACAAATATCGTATGTTCATTAAAAAAAAACTCAAGTTTTTATTTTTTTAAATTTAAGTTGGCACACATACAAAACGTCAGATGTTTCTAAAAGTCACAATTATTCCGTGGTCACAATGGTTTACAGCAACCAGCAAAAACGTTTCTTGTTGAAAGGAAAGTTATTTCCGAAATAATTGGGTGTATTAATTCAACGCACCTTTGGCAGATTTTCAGGAAGGATTTCCTACCGTTCTCATTATTTATGATGAATTTAAAAATACCTTATCATGATCTGTTACGTCTCCGTAAACCAGGAAGTGGTAGACCAGTCAAACGTACCCAGGACGCTATTAACATGGCTGAAGAAATTTTGGAAGATGAACCTACGACTCCTCTGCGCCGGTCGTCACAGCAAATGAATTTATCGGTAGGAACAAGCCGCAAGTAACATAACCTCAATATGTGTTACCAACTTGAATTTTTAAAAATAAAAAATCACGGCACACTTAAGGTTTTTTTTTAATGAACATACTTTGCAATAATTATTTTCGGTACAAGGAATGTTAGAATAAATTGACATACAGGAAAGCATGTTAATTGACATATCGTCGACGAAGCGGGAACACCGTGTAACCGCCATTTGGACCAAAATTGAGGCTGTAACAACAATCTTTTCCCAGAAAGCTATAAATTAGTTATTTACCTCTCCCGTCAAATTTGGTAAATGTGAGATAGGCGGTATTGCCGCTTCACCGACAATATCTTTCCAAATATGGCAACAATAGCATAATGTTTATCAAATCTAAAAAGCGCATTAATGGTCAAAACCACCAAAATCCACTTCCAGAGGGGATAAAACACACTGTTTTTCATAAAAAAAAAAAATTTAAAGGATTTTACTAGAATGATTTTAATAACAATATTATCAACTGTTTCGTTGAGAAGAATTAATTAAATGAATGAATTTTCATTGTAATTTGAGGAGTGTTAAAAAAATAAATGTAGCAAGCACTCGAGATGTGTTGCGCAGTAACTATCTTAAATATTCAATTGGCTCCAGATATTTGTTGTCACGTTCTTTCTCATTCTGCGGAAATTTTACCCCCACACGAGTGCTTGGTAATACTGTACTCTGCCATACTCCGAAAGAAAGGTATAGTGAATTTGTAAACTGCAACATTCATCGTGTGTCATCTCCGTGTAAATCAGTTACACATCCGATTTGTTCCGAGAACCATTTTTAAAGTCTTGACAGAATTGAAATTTGTGGACTCGTTTCTATAGATATAAAAGAATTTGTTTTGCAGTAATTGATAAGGCAGCAAAGTTTATTTTTGCTTACATGCAAGAATTACGGGAATCTAATCGAATCTTCAGACAACATGCTTACAATCGCATTGATATATCAAAAACTGCAAAATTATTTGGTTACCTAAAAATTTTAAAATATCACAGGATCCATGGAACAATTATATCAATGTTGGGCGATAGTTACGAAATTTTATAACCAACAATCCTGACAAACTGACGTTGCTTGAAGTGAAAATGAATATTACAAAATTCATTTTTACAAAATGAATTCTGGAAATGAGAAAATAGTAATTTACGATACAAGTAATGTCATGAAGGTTCTTACATTACGAGAGAAAAGTTTGAAAGCACTCGCTCCTACGTCGCTCTCGCTTTCAAACTTTTCTCTCGTAATGTAAAAGCAAATAACGTTACGTGTGTCGTAACACGGTTTATTTTATCCTATTTCTATTTTTTTTTTAATTTAAAAAAATGTGTAATGACAAACGTCAAAAAATGATCATGTTTGTATGCTAATATCTCCATAGCAACGAGTTGCGTTAAAATAATATAACAACACTAGTATTGTTAAGAATTTCTTAACAACACTAGTGTTGTTAAAGATGCCTTAACGTTACTCGTTGCTAAGGCGTTATTGGCATGTTAACGTTATAGGATAAAATAAAATATGTTTTCATCATGCTGAATGTTGGTTTTCATTCTACATGTTGAAATGATCCGAGTATTGAATAGTAATTTTATGAAAAATAATAATAGTTTTGGCCTTGCAATGGCCAAGTATTGAATAGTTGTATGACTTCTTAAGAATAGTTAATAATTGCTATCTTTGAGTGTAATTTAAGGTTGACAACTGTGGAAGAACACCTTAAATAAAAGACTAGAACATTACTTAACCTGTTGCCCTGGAATTTACCTAGAACCTGCTCTAACCTCACTAACCTTTCTGAATCTACATTTTATTCTTACGATTGTTACACGGGTTGGTTATGGCGAATGGAATGGAATATTTTAGAGAAATCGTTGAATCTTTCAGAACCTTAAATTAATAATTATTTACATACTACGTCCACTTCACCAAAGCTGGCACAACTCACATGATGTTAATGGCTGTCATTTTTGACATACAAAACTGTATTGCGATTGTTTTTACTACTAATTATAATATAAAGCTATAAATAGAAGAAGCTGAAGATGCAGCCCCAAAAGAAGATATAGATATTCTAGTGTAGTGACTCCGCCTAACGTTCGAGAAATTGTTGAAACTTTCAGAACCATAAATTAATAGTTATTTGTAAACTACGTCCGCTTCCCTAAAGCTGGCGCAATTCACATGTTATGTAACGTTGCCATTTTGACACACAAAACTGTAACGCGATTGTTTTTACTATTATAAAACCATAAATAAAAGGCAAGGGCGTTTCCAGTCAACTAGTCTAGGGGGGTAATTAAAAAAAAGGTAAATAAACTGGTGCTTCTGCTCTTATACACCGTGTTCCGTGAAATCTTCATTTTCCAACGTTTTAAAGCGCTGGAAAAATTACCCGATTACCCCCCCTTGAAACCGCCACTGATAAAAGGGGCTAAAGATTCAGCACCTGAAGAAGATATAGATATTCTCTAGTGACTCCGCCTGGATTTTGTGCATCAAAATTTTAAGTAATTTATTTGTTCTTGTAATGTAATTTAGAATTTTCTGAAACAAATAAATAAATAAATACATACGGCTCGAATATTTATTTTTTGTTTTATAATATTTAGGTGTTTTCAACTCGGACCAAACATTCCGACAATTATTGGTAATTAAATTGAAGTATTTTAAATTACTTTAGGAGTATTTTGTAACATCTTTTTCCAGAGAGCAGTTAATTAATTTCTGATATAACAATCTGTTTGTTCATAATGGCCCGTATTCATGCCTCACATTTAGAGTCGCTTTTAACTAAATGACGGATAAATGCGAGAAGACGTGATTTTCAAATTTTTGATTTTGCTTTACTAAATATGTATGTAAAACAGTGACGGTTCGCGGGTTTTTTTCTGGTACGGCCGAGGAACGTCTCTGTAACTGACCCTACCTATCTTTATTGCCACCTCTTGTTCCTCGGCCGTACCAGAAAAAACCCCGCGAACCGTCACTGATCTAAAGCAAAATAAAAAATTTGAAAATCAAATATTCGTTATCATTCAAATTAATAAAAGAAATGTTATTGTAGTATTTATCGATGCAGTTTTGAATAAAAAAAATGCATACATTAACAATTGCGGCATACGGAGATATTTTATGTACGGATTTGCAACGGAAATAACCTTAAAGGCGAAAAGTGTTTGGTTTAGCATTTCTTAGATCTCGAAAAAGTGGTCACATGAACATAATGTAGTTAATGCTGTCCTCCTCAATCTTCCAAGAAGCAACTGATCACGTGAACAAATTGTAAGTTGATACTATACTCGGCGCACCGAATAGGTGGTATGGTCACGTTGCGTTCACCCCGCGTCCTCGTGATAGTTCATCGAGGCACTATAAAAAGCCTGATTCACACTGCCTTGCCACATTTCAGTTTTGTGCCGGAAATATAAATCTTACTATTTTAACCTACAAATAGTAACGCGGCGTACAGTGTGGCTTTTTGTTTAGGTGGTGACAATGCAATGTTCTTTTTGGTCGGAACAAACACTGAAAACACAACACGAGATTATACAATTTTTTTTTAAAACTATTTACCACTCCCTATTTATTATAATAAAACACTTTTAACTTTGTTTTGTATAACTTATATGTTTATTTTTGTGACTTAAGTTTCGGTAATACCATTACCATTTTCAAACAAGTCACAAAAATAAATATATAAGTTATACAAAACAAAGTTAAAAGTGTCTTATTATAATATTTAAAATGTATAACGAAGTAGAAGCCTCAAGCGTAAACAATATTACTTCCTATTTAATTGTAATTGAAAAAGACTGATTTATGGATATAACGTTATCACTACATTTAAATAAGACAGAAAAATGAGAGCACATGGCATACAACGGGACTGATTAAAAATTTCGGCTGGGTGACACACGCTTCACTGCGTTTGACCAATCAGCGAGCATCACGCGAAGATCACGCACATCCAATATACCACGGATTCGGTGCGCCGAGTATAGGGGTGGGTAACTCATGAGTGAGTCGACTAGAAGAGTCAACTCTTAAAAATGAAGGACCTTTTTTTTCTCATGACCCGACTCTTTAAAATTGTCAGACTCTTTGAAATTATTAGTCGAGTCATTCAAATTAACTCATGAGTGAGTCGACTAGAAGAGTCAGAGAGAATTGAAAAACCTTTTTTTTCTCAAGACCCGATTCTTTAAAATTGTCAGGCTCTTTGAAATTATTAGTCAACTCATTCAAATTAACTCATGAGTGAGTCGACTAGAAGAGTCAGAGAGAATTGAAGAACCTTTTTTTTTTCTCATGACCCGACTCTTTAAAATTGTCAGGCTCTTTGAAATTATTAGTCGACTCATTCAAATTATTAGTCAACTCTTTTAAATTATGAGTCAACTCTTTGATTTCGGAGGACTGTTTTTTTTTTACTATAATAAAACACTTTTAACTTTGTTTGGTATAACTTGGATATTTATGGAGTACAATTACAATTATTTTTCAAACATGAATCAAACTTCATGTTTGAAAATGGTAATTGTACTTAGCGAAACTTAAATATCCAAGTTATGCAAAACAAAGTTAAAAGTGTTTTATTATAGTATTCAAAATTTATAACGAAGTAGAAGCCTCCGGCAACACTTTTTTTTTACTCGTCAACATTTTTTGAGCAAATATTTGGCTCGACTCCCGAACTACTTTTTTTTCTGCTCGTTATCATTTTTTGGGTCCACGCTTCTCCAACAGAGTCATGGGCCGACTCCCTTAGTAGACTTTATTCACCGAGGCAGCTCACGAAAAAGAGTAATTTCGCCCACCTCTACCATCCTTGTCAATCTTTAAAAAAAAAAGCAAAACTGTCCCAAAATTTTATGTCTTATGTTACATTTGTATCACAAGGTCGTAGATGGTTCTTAAGCAACACTTACGTAATATGAAATAAAACTTTTTTGGAACAAACATATGATCGTTGCAAAATCTTCATGCAATCAGTTGTCTGAGCAGATGGTAAATTATATTATCTTTAACCTCTTGACCACATGTGGCGACAAGCAAAAAAATAAAACAAAAATATTATATAAAAGAGATTCCCCTTTAGCGCCATCTATGGACATTTTTTCATATTTTTTTGCATAAATGACTAAGTTTGAGACAATGGAATAATAGCAAAACGTAACAACAACAAAAAAGTAATTTTTCAACAAACTTGAGAGGATACTAGAACCCAATCAAAGCAGCATGGGCGCGAAGTGGTTAACATAATATTTGTCAAAATTTAAGGTTTCTAAGTATGTCAAAATGCGTGGTATCCGTATGATGGTAAATCATTATGCTGAGGAAGGAAGCAACCGTTTAAATAACAAATGAATTGCTAAAGGAGGCTCATTGTTACACCTCAAACTTAACCCTTTGCACTCGAGCGCCCAGGCGGTTTGATGCGTCCACTCGAGCGGCGCTGGTACGGCACCTGGGAGGTATGATGTATCCTAACCTAACATAACCCAACCTTACCCAACCCCGCCTAACCTAACCCAATGATTTTCAACGACCTGTAAATCGTATCGGGCGAACCAGCAACTCGTCTCGAGTGAGAAATGCCTTGAGTGCAAAGGGTTCAATCTGTTTCTTTATCTGGATGCACATAAAACAAATGTATTTAAGGTGGAAGCCAAAACATATTCTTAAATTGTAGCAAATTGAACTATAAACGTCAAATTCTGAAAAACCACAATTTAACCATAATATTCCATTCCGGTTATCGAGACTGATACTATATATACAAATATATTTCTCACCAAATATTTCAATGTTTTGTGACTTTGGCATATGCTATTTAGTCAGTTTGTTCTCCATAACAGCTTTTTAACCAGTTAGCTGTATTTGACAAGTACACTAAAAAGTGACAATATTTTGTGTTCTGAAATAAACACAAAATCTTTTGCTGTTTTTGACAAGTATACTTTTCATGAAGAAATGGCAATATGATGAATAAGTATACTCTGTTCACATTTTATTGTTAGGGTGACATTTTTGTTGTTAGTAAAAAAGTTACTAACAATTTGGTTATATCATTGCATTTTTTTGGTTATGTGTAGTGGAATGTTGCATTTTATATCCCTCTTTCACATGTAGTGTTTTATTGAAATTATAGGTTAACAACATACTTCAATCATTACTATCAAAAATACAACATGCCAATACGAGGACAAAAAACACCCTGACTGAGGTGAGAATAAAATAAATTCGACAAACACAAAATATTGCCATTTCTCCATTGCTGTTTTAGACGAGTATACTCGTCATGAAGAAATGGCAATATGACAAGTACCGACTCGACATAAGACAAAATATTGCCATTTCTTCTTTTTTGCTGTTTTAGACGAGTATACTCGTCATGAAGAAATGGCAATATGACAAGTACCAACTCGACATAACACAAAATATTACCATTTCTTCTTTTTTGCTGTTTTAGACGAGTATACCGTCATGAAGAAATGGCAATATGACAAGTGCCAACTCGACATAGCACAAAATATTGACATTTCTTCTTATTTGCTGTTTTAGACGAGTATAATCGTCTTGAAGAAACGGCAGTATAACAACTACCAACTCGACATAACACAAAATATTGCCAATTTGTCATGACCAGTATACTCGTCACACAACTAACTCGTTAAAAGCAATATCACACAGATCAAAATCTGTGTTGTGCCATTCCAGAGCAAGTGGCTAGAAAACTACTCGACAAAACTACTAAAACAACTCTACCAAATGCAACCTAAAGTAACAAAACAAAATCGTATTTCTCCGTTTTATTAACAAAAAAAAAAAAACAAAAAAAAAACAATCGCGCAGCCAGAGTGGACGCTACACCTATCATGAAAATTGACTAATAAAAACAACGATCACCAACGAGAGTTATGGTATTTCTCGTCATATCGGAACGTCCTGTGTAAAAAGAATACTGTTTACGAATGGATGGTAGGTCCCCCGGGCCCGCCCAGGAAGACCGCAAGCACATGTATGCAACAACGATAATGCCACCTCTCCTTCCACCTCCACAATTTGGAATCTACACACTTATGAAAACATTTTGTAACCCTTGGAATGCCCCGACAATTAATTAATATTACACGAAACTACCAGACCAAAGGTTAACGAGCAACAGTTCATGGGCACGAAAGTAATTTTCTACACCAATTAATGACACCGATTACAGATGGAGGAGCAGCGAGATTACTATCATTACTAGTATTATCACAAGGCCCGGGGGCCGCACGCAACGTTATTACGCTCTTTCTCTCAAAGCACAACAAACATCTGCTGCAAAGTAACGTTTAAAACTGTAACAACTAAACACATTTATTTAATATCGGTAGGAAGATGGTGGTCTAGAATTGGTTTGACTAAACGCCCCCCGGAGGGCTATGACGTTACCGGAACGTCGGCTTCTCTCTCCCCCTCGTTCGGCAACGTCATCGGCTTGCGCGCCAGCTTCTTGACCGGTGAGCAGCGCGGCTCTATCAGGATTTTGGTCGCGCCCTTCACCATCAGGTAGAACCAGTAGAGCTGCGGGAGCGTCAGAATCGCTATGCTTACCTTACAACCCGTCGGTAGACTGATTACCGCCTAAAATAAATCATCAAGTAAAAAAATGATATAAAATACGATCAAAATTATATCTTTATATTTATAAAAACGAATGTATCTTTATGATTAATTAATGTCTCACTTAACCCGTGGTGAAACATAATTATATAATTTGATTAATTAAAACACGGCAGTGAAACAAAACCAAGTGTTTTAATTAATCAAATTAGAATGTATCTTTGTTTGTCCCGCATGCGTTCCTATACCATTTATCCGATTGCGGTAAAACTTTGGTGAGTCGTTGAGCGCACGCCTGCGAAGGTTTCTGAATTAGTACAACAATGTTACAATAGGTGGCGCGCGCGTCGTTTCAACAAATTAGCGTTTACCAGACAGTTTGTGTGTCAAAAGCTCTTCAATAATTAGAATTAAGACACAGACACATTAAGTGGCATTGTAACGCATATCGGGTATTAAATTGAAGACCAAGCGAACGAAGTCGCGGGTAACAGCTAGTTTACTGTAAATTCAATTTCATCAATTTGTTAATGACGGTGACATGTCAA
The DNA here is from genome assembly GCA_910593695.2 of Ocypus olens. Lineage (NCBI taxonomy): Eukaryota > Metazoa > Arthropoda > Insecta > Coleoptera > Staphylinidae > Ocypus > Ocypus olens. Next base: position 41,865,644 of record OU343061.1, read on the forward strand.
AATTTGAGTTGTAATTTATATGTCTTTTCACCTTTTTGCAATAGTTAAAAAATAATGGATTTTTCAATTCAGTTTCATCAAACAGATTTATTGCAGTGAAAACTAGAGTAAGGTTTTACCAAGCACTCGAGGCATTTTGCGCAGTAACCATCCTAAATTTAATTGACTCCAGAGATTTGTTGTTGTGTTCTCACTCTGTGCAAACTTTACCCCCACAGGTCTCGAGTGCTCGGCAATACTGTATTCATGAATGAGGCGAAAGAAAATAAGTGAAAGTACTTACCGAAATGTAATCTAAGTTTGCGGCGGTTGCATACATTTTCATCACGTACGGGAACATGGCCACCCGACACAAAAAGAATACTAAAAGCATTGTAAATCCGTTGTAGATGTACATTTTTGAAGACTTGAGCTGAAACCTCGACAGCACACTTCGGAATGATACAAATGGCGTGCTCGCTTCCATTAGGAAGACAAATCCAAACACACAATCACCCAGATTTCCCCTTAAATACTAGAGAAAAAATTTATAAAAAAGTCTTGTAGAGAAATGTAATCGCTTGATTTTAATAACGAGAGTTGAATATTTCCATAGAACACTTAAACTGAACTGATTGTCAACACTCAAAAATGAACTAAAATTAAAAATAAAATGTTTATGATATTGGAAATTAATGTTTCAAAAGTCAACAATCGGGTGGGCGATTTATCTGAAGACATTGAAATATCTAAAAATCTTCGCATCGGATCAAAAAATGTTCGCCATAAAATTTGTTCGCCTGAAAGAGGGTCATCCAATGATGCCAAAGTCAACCCCCCACCGCCACCCCCTGGTGTGGGTGTGGGGGCAACTTTCAAATCTTAAACGGCAACCCCCATTTTTTATTGCGGATTCGGATTCCCCGTAAAAAATAAGTAACTTTTATCTGAAACATTTTTTTCGATTCGTGATAGATGGCGCTGTAATCGCAAGAAACCTGATTTTTGCAAATTACAGCGCCATCTATCATGAATCGAAAAAAATGTTTCAGATAAAAGTTACTAATGTTTTTATGGGAAACCCAAATCTGCAATGAAAAAATTAAGGTTGGTTCCCATTCAAGATTTCCAAACACCAGGAGGCGCTGTAATCGCAAGAAACCGGATTTTTGCAAATTACAACGCCATCTATCAAGAATCGAAAATAATGTTTCAGATAAAAATTACTTATTTTTTAATGGGGAATCCAGATCTGCAATAAAAAATAAAGGTTGGTTCCCATCTAAGATTTCAAAGTAGCCCCAACCCCCACCCCCACACTAGCGAGGCGCTGTAATCGCAAGAAACCTGATTTTTTGCGAATTACAACGCCATCTATCAAGAATTTAAAATAATGTTTCAGATAAAAATTACTTATTTTTTATGTGGAATCCGGATCTGCAATAAAAAATGAAGGTTGGTTCCCATTTAAGATTGCAAAGTAGCCCTCGCCCAGACACCAGGAGGCGCTGTAATCGCAAGAAACCTGATTTTTGCAAATTACAGCGCCATCTATCAAGAATCGAAAAAAATGTTTCATATTGTTTATGCTGGAGGCTTCTACTTCGTTATACATTTTAAATATTATAATAAAACACTTTTAACTTTGTTTTGTATAACAATTACCATTTTCAAACAAGAAGTGTTTCTTGTTTTAAAATGGTAATTGTATTACCGAAACTTAAGTCACAAAAATAAATATATAAGTTATACAAAACAAAGTTAAGTGTTTTATTATAATAAAAATGTTTCAGATAAAAGTTACTTATTTTTTGATGGGGAACCCGAACTTGCAATAAAAAAATGGGGGTTCCCATTTAAGATTTTCACCCTTTGGGATTGTGGTTTGGGGTCGACTTTGATATCATTGGATGACCCTCTTCCAGGCGAACAAATTTTATTCAGAACTTTTTTTGACGCATTGCGTAGTTTATCAATGCCTTCACCCTCTATATACAGGGTGTTTCAGAGCTCTGGGAACGGTCAATCACGTGCTTATTTTTCTAAATTTCGAAAAATGTTTTAAACAAAAGTTGTGTATAATAGTGAGCTGCACGCCGTAAAAATATTTAAATTTATACAGGGTGTCTCATAACAAAGTTACAGACCAAACTTATGTTTTTTCAAATGGAACACCCTGTATTTTTTGTCATTTTTGAATTATATGGAGCAAATAAAGGTGAGTTACTTCAAGACTCCCTATACCTATTGTTAGCCGTTTTCGAAATATTTGAAGATTTGTTGAAATGCATGGTCTGGATGAAATTTTATTTTTGCCCCAGTGATTGACGTTGAACGATTAAAATCATTTTAATAATTTGCTTGAAGGTTCGAACTATAGAGCCAACCATGATTTCATACAAAAAATTATACTGAGTGATAAAAAAAATGCGGTAGAAAAACCGAACTTTTAAAGTTAAATAACTTCGTTTTTTCAAATGACACACCCTGTATTTAGTAACGTATTCTTAAGTAGAATCCAATTATCTTTCAGATTGTATAAGGGTTTCCTGTTCCTAATCTCAATAGTTTTCTTGTATTCGGCGATTATCATATCAGAAATAATTATTATAATCCAAAAGATAATTGGATTGTACTTGAGAATACGTTACTAAATACAGGGTGTGCCATTTGAAAAAACGAAGTTATTCAACTTTATAAGTTGGGTTTTTCTACCGCATTTTTTTAATCTCCCAGTATAATTTTTTGTATGAAATCATGGTTGGCTCTATAGTTCGAACCTTCAACCAAATAATAGAAATGATTTTAATCGTTCAACGTCAATCACTGGAGCAAAAATAGAATTTCATCCAGACCATGCATTTCAACAAATCTTCAAATATTTCGAAAACGGCAAACAATAGGTATAGGGAGTATTGAAGTAACTCACCTTTATTTGCTCCATATAATTCAAAAATAACAAAAAATACAGGGTGTTCTATTTAAAAAAATAAAAGTTTGGTCTGTAACTTTATTATGAGACACCCTGTATAAATTTAAATATTTTTAGGGCGTGCAGCTCTCTATTATACACAACTTTTGTACAAAACATTTTTCGAAATTTTGAAAAATAAGCACGTGATTGACCGTTTCCCGCAGCTCTGAAACACCCTGTATATATTCCGTCCTGCAATTTGCCCAATATTCACCACAATTGCTAGCTAGAAGAGCCTCTGAACCACAATGCAGTTGCTTTATATACCCTCCAACAGTAAGGTAGTATTTTTGATTGTGGTGCAAAAACATTTGAACCCGGAAAAGTATAAACGAAAAACTCTACTCACAATAATGACTGAGAATCCGAATAGACCAATAAAAAGATGATGCCCCACGATGATCGGATTCAACTTCAGGTACCGCAAGAACTTCCTGAGCTCGGTCTTCGGCGCGTCGTCCAGGTGCGGCGGAGGTATCGGCGTGTTCATGTGGGCCGAGGGGGTGTTAATCTGTCCGGGGGGCGTGTTCACGTGCACCTTGTACATCGACCAGATGTCGTAGAAGAAATACGACGCACCGAACCACGAATAGGCGTGGGAGATGTAGTGGGAAGTGCGCAGCAGGTTCCTGCTGCACGAGTACGTGCAGATCATCCATCCGGTCAGGCAGGAAAATAATGCTTGGACTGACGATACAATTCTGAAATTTAAAACAAAACAAAATATATCAATGTGAAGCCATATGAAATTTTTACAATTCATGTAATTACGTAAATCAATTAGACAGTTCTGTCAGGAACTCTAGAAACATGTCACGCCGGAGGGCCGGTGAAACTGAGACACCGCGTAGATGTCACGCCGGGCTTAGTGTTAAATTTTGAAAAGCAAAGAATCAATGGACGCTATACTACATAAAACTCGATTATTTAAAGCCGTGTAAACCTTTCTCTGACCAATTCCTTATTAGAGCGGATATATTATACTGCATGTTACATTGAAATAATGTATATGCATACTGATACGTAGGTTTTCCTACAATTTCTACCGTTCACTTGGAAACTTTGGCAACAAAACGTTGAAATAAAACAACAATTCTTCGTTGGAGAAAACAGTTCCATCTTGTTTGCTAATAAGGCGTTTAATCTCAAGTATATTCTGTAACTTTCATTCTTCAAGTATTTTCTCATCTTCACATCAAGTCAAAGGAATTACTGATCCTCTTGGAATCATTAAGAGATCTGTGAGGGGTAGCCGACATCCTAAAGTCTCCAATTTACGCCGTTTTCAGATAAGTGTTACTTTATCTCTCGTTCACTGTGATAATCTCTAGTGTACCATCTCTTAGTCTTCTAATGTTTTCCACGTCTCCAAAGTGGGAAACAATTTTTGAAATAATAAAAGGTGAAAACCTTTCAAAAGAACAATCAACTTTTTAAAATTACAAGAGGAGCAGCCATCATTCAAAGTTTGGATGGTTATGCAACCAAAAATACTTCGATACATTCCAAAGCATCTGAACCTCTACCAGACATACTTCCATGCATTCCAGAGCATCTGAATCAACAGCAGACGTACTTCCAAAATTCCAAGGGCTTCTATTATCTAAATAATTGTCGATCGCACAGTATAGGGTGTTGCGTTTGTATTTTAAAATCTCAAGAATTACTTACTTGTTGCTTATATCTAACACGTCACTACTGTTCAGTCTATACTTCTTTATGATTCTTTGGCCTGTGGGTGTCCTCTGCATGAGGTGCACGCAGAAGTTGTACAGAGAAGTGAAGTAGGCTATGCCCAAGAAGAAGAGGCTCGAGCCTCGCACTACAGACACTTTGTCCTCGGGGTCCAGGTCTGAGATCGCGTAAAGGGCCACCAACAGCGTTATATTCGACACCACTCCAAACAGGAACACCGTGTAGCCGGGTTTAGCCTGAAACAATGACATTTTGTTAAAAGTAAATCCATTTCTTGAAGTTCTTAATTTATAACAATAAAACATTAAAAATCGTTATATTTTACAGCAAATAAAACAAGAAGGGCTGAAAGACCTTAAGTAAATATTAAATAAAAAACGTAATCATGTTAATAGGCTGTCAATAACGATAATCCATGTATAAAACAAGAATTCTTCCTTCCGCGATAAAAAGGGAAAATACAGAGTAGTAATTGTATTTTCCGCCTACCTGTTCTGAAAATTCATTTTTTCGCCTGCCTCTACCGAAACCATTTATTTCGGCCATAAAAATCGGGCCGAAACTACGATTTACCGTATCTATGGCCGACAAAATAATATGCATAATCCAGACAACCTTCCGTGGAATATGAGTAGGCTATGCAAAAATCTGGCAGTGACAGTTCAATGGTGCGCGATATTAAATTTCCTGAAGCACTGTTTTTACTTAAAGTCAGGCGAAAAAATATCGAGTGTAACTCATGCCGAAATGCTTTAGCAACCCTTCACTTTTAGCAAAGCCTATTTTCGGCCCTTGATACACTATATCAGTGGTTCCTAACCTTTTCAATATTATTACCCCTGTGATCTATTAGGAAAACTTATTTTACCCCGACCTTACATTGTTATCAATACAAACAATTACAAGCAAATGTGCAATACATTTTTATTAATAACACAATTTTGACAATTAAATGAAACTGTGTAAGTATGGTTGCCTACCTATTAATGCGTTGAGGTGGTTGTTCTACAATTGAACATAGGCGTTGGCGATCATATGGTCAGAGTTAAAATAAAAGCCCCGTATATATAAGCTATGGCTCGTTCGCTTGTAATGCGTCTTATGTGGAGCCGGCCTAACCCATCAAGCGGCCGGTCGCGCCAATCAACTGGGCTTTAGTTTCAAACCACCTCGTTCAAACGCCTGTCAAAGTGTGGAGAGGCTTTAGCAGCGGCGTCGTTAATAAATTTGGTTTTGTGACTGATGATCAATCCTAGTCTTCTTTACCCCTCAGAAAATCCCATTTTACCCCCAAGTTGGAAACCGTTGCACTATATACTATATCGGGGCTCTAAAATGCGGGAGGAAAAAGAGGTTAAGAGGGCCGAGGGAGTAAAAAATGTTTCATAAATTTTCCATTAGATGGCGACACTATTGTCAAAATAAATGTCATCATATTAACTCAGCGCTATTTTGGAAGCAAAATGTTTAATTCAACGGCAAGATATCCTTCCAGGCCACGTTTAATGACGATTTGGTACTCAAGGCTGCATTTGAGGGATTTGAAACTTTCCAAATTGAAATTTATTAGCCTCAATTTGGATGTGATTAATAGCAATTTAGAATTGATTGTAGATCATTGAGAAAATTGATTACTCTCGAAATAAATTGAATTGTGCTTGCCTTTTTCAATACTACATGCTCCTCATTAATCGTTGACAAAGTGTTTTAGTTACTTGTTTTCCGATATATAAATACGAGGGCATATTTTTATGCGATCCTTCTAGCAATGAAATAAAAAAGTGATGAAGTTGAAGAAATTATTATTATTATTGATATTATTAAATGTCAATTTTAAAAGTACATGTGACAAGTTGTGTTTGTGCCATTTATTTCAGACGTACTATTTATAGATAAAATGAGTGAACTGAAGGTTAAAGATCGCGGCGTGATAAAGAAGGCAATGGCCCAAAAACAATTCATGAAAGAACGGTGGAAAATGCACCATCTTATTTTAAAGTAAAGTTTTGGTCTATAAACTTTTTCGATGGGAGTAGAGAGGAATAGTTTTTAAAAGTTATTTTTAAATATCTCTCTTTTTGACTTCCTGAGTATTAAAAATGAATATCCCGTTAAGTCAAAAAACCCATTGAAGTTCTAGTACCTTTTTGCAATAAAGGATTTTCAACAAATACTTATCTGAAAGATAAATACAGGCTAATTGTTTTATTCGAAACGGTGTGAGAATATTCATTCTATTGCTTGTTATGGAATGAATTACATGCAAAATGCATAAGCGCAGAGTGTTTTGTTCCATAACAAGAGTGAGAATGTGGTCGTGAAGAAAGAATATTTTAATTTTATTTTTTAGGAGTGTATGTACTATTTTTGTTTCTATTTTGTGACGTATGTAAACCTAGGTATGGACATTAATAAAGAATTATTATTATTATTCTTATCAATTATTACTAATCTGTTTATAGACAGAAATAACAAGTTTAAATAAGATACTGGGCATGATGTTCACATATTATTTATTTAAACAGTACTTCAGAATATTTGATTACGTAAACGGAGCGCATTCTTTAAATTCTTCATATTCGGGATCAATAAGACTAACCTTGGAGGTGCGGAGGCTGCAGGTCAAAACACGAGTGGTAAATAAGAACACTTCATCTTATGCGTGTCAACGCGGACGGTGCTTGAAAATAATCATCAGGAGCATCTAATGACGACGCAGGTTATTAAGAAATGCATATTACCATGGTGGGTATCTTTTTCGAGTGTTTTGAGTGTTGTAACAAGTGTTGTTGAATAATTTGAATAAAAATAATAGATGTTTATGCATCAAGGGAGATATGAAATGTTTTTTTCCCCAAGGTTGACAGGCCAGAGGCCCTCGCTTTGTAAGTCAACGGAAGGCAAAGAACATGAATATCTCTAGCGGTGCATACAATATTTTATTTTTTAGTAATTCGTAAAAATATTAAGTACATCGATCTGCAATATGTATTTGCATGGTTGCTATGAGTTTGTTTTAAATCAAATCACCCGCATTTCATGAACTGACGTTTATTTATTTTGATTTGATTTGACGTTAATGCTTTAACAACAAACATACAGTTGTGAATAAAACAGTGAACAAACCTGGGAAAAAAGTTTAATTCCTGTCTCGCTATAAAGTTGGTCGTGAGCAGACGCAAGATTGTCTATCTTCAACCATCATCTTGAGCGGAGAATTTGGAAATTGTTAATACTATTTGTCAGGTAAACAGGAGCAGACCTCATAACTCCCTCGGGAGATATAACTCATATCTTCCGTGGGAGTTATGAGTACGCTTTCATGCCTTGTATCCACGACGATAATAGTAAATATTATACTACTAAAAAATAAAATTATATTTGTTATGTAGGAAGATTCTACTTCAATACACATGTTTTTATATAATCAATAAAAACACTTTTTAACTTTGTTTGTATGACACATTGGTTTATCATATTTGCCGAAACTGCAGTTAAATAAACGAACGTGTTATACAAATGAAAATTATGGTTGCGACCGTTACTATGTGGTAGTCCATTGTCGGGTAACTTTGAATTAAACAATAGTATAAATAGTGATAAAAAACGAAAGTTGTTTAATTCAAAGTTACCGTGTTAACGTTAAAGTTAAAAAGTGTTTGTTTGACACCTCGCCAGAAAGTGAGTCTGTATCCATAGCAACCAGTGAGTGAAAGTTCCTCTTTCACTTATTTTATTTTCGCTCACTGTCTTTCACTCACTGATTTTCATGCACGCATAATGATCTGTCATTGTGTAAATTTTTCCAATTCTTACTGATAACGTGATTTTGATCTTTTAGGCAACATTTGGGCATTTGCGACTTCCAGGACATCATCAGGAATATCCTCAGGAACATATAATTCTTCATCAACCATTTTCACAATTTCCACAATTTGCACGTAACCACTTTATTGACCTTACAGAACTTTGTTTATTTTGTTTTTGTTTTTGATGGCAACAAATATCCGAATATGTGAATTATTTTTATTTAAAATTCTGAATACAAGGTTACAGACTTTCTGGGGAGGTATTGAACAAAACAAAATACAGCACCGCTTTCGTTCACTTGAATTCTCACAGTTTGCGCATAGCCACTTTATGGGCTTTACAGAACTTTGTTTATTTTGCTTTTGTTTTTCATGGTAACAAATCTCCGAATATGTGAATTATTTTTATTTAAAATTCTGAATACAAAGTTACAGACTTTCTGGGGAGGTATCGAGCACTCGGGAGTAAGACCACTTTCGTTCACTTGAATTGTAATAGAGCCAGCTGAACGAACACGCAATTCGCGTGAACGAAAGCTTTGCCTTCCTCACTCTTACTGTAAATAACTATTTATTGATCGTATAAAAATAAAATTGGTATGCGCTGGCCTGGATCTGTCGTTGGATAGGTGATCCGTAACATTCACCTTTGGGATACAATTAATGGTGATTCAAAATGACGATGGCTGAAGGATCTTGCAAACCAATAAATACTAAAATTACTACTGTTAACATATTGTACGCCACGTAATCGGGAAAACAGTCCCAGGGGCCAAACCACATTTTAGTAATATTTGTATGTATTAACTACAATAAAGGTTTTTTTACACTTTTGGTTTTTTTTTTGTAGTATTTTTGTGTCTCTCATTTATGAGCGACGTGGCCCTATAGAAAAAAATGCGTGATATTTAAGCTGGCCACATCTCTCAAATATGATCGACGCATGTGTTTTAGGGGTTTCTGTTTTGTTGCAGGTTTCAGGATTGAAAATTGAAAATATTTCGTAAAATAAATATTTTGTTAACTTTATGTTATGTTGAATCTTTCGAGTCTTTCCAATTTTGCTCAAACCAAGACATATATTACTTTCCCCAGGGGCCACGCTCATGATTCCCCATTAGAAATATATGGTAGCGGGTTTCCTATTTAATATACACACAGTGAGAGATGTGTGCGTCTCAAAAATGAGCGACGTGGCCCTCTGCGAAATGTTGGTGTCTCTCATATATGAGCGACGTGGCACGCAATGTGTTAAATTTAAGGCTACAAAAACAGTCGGTACAATCTAAAAATAAGATATACTAAAAGCCATTTTACACTACACAATTTTTTGTACACGAGATGAGTTAATTTCTTGTGCAATTTAAATGGTCTCAAAAATTGAGTCAATACTATAATCCGGCTCCATTTTTGAGATGATTTACTGTAAAAGCCGTTTTACACCATATAAGAAATTAATTCATTTTTTGTGCAATTTAAATTGTCTCAAAAATTGAGTCAATTTAACAATCCGGCTCAATTTTTGGACATTTCACTGTATGAAACTGGGCAATTTAAATTGCACAAGAAATTAACTCGGCTCTTATTCAATAAATTGTGTAGTGTAAAATGGCTTTTACAGTAAATTGTCTCAAAAATGGAGTCGGATTATAAAATTAACTACGAGACAATCGACTGTATGAATCTGGACAATTTAAATTAGACAAGGAAATTAACTCACTTATTATTTAATAAATTTTGTGGTGTAAAACGGCTTCAACCAGTGACAGTTCGCGGGGTTTTTTCTGGTACGGCCGAGGAACAAGAGGTGGTAATACAGATAGGTGCGGTCACTACAACCGACCATACCTATCTGTATTACTATCTCTTGTTCCTCGGCCTAACCAGAAAAAACCCCGCGAACCGTCACTGGCTTCAACAGTAAATTGTTAAATTGATTCAATTGTTCAGACAATTTACTAGGCAATTTAAATTGCACAGGAAATAAACTCATTTCTTGTTTAATAAATTGTATAGTGTAAAAAGGCTTTAATAGGATATTCAGATTATATATTCAAGTATTTATTTTCAGTGCACCGAGTTGGGATAAAGTATGGAATCAGCGTAGAGTAATAATAAAATCTTACATAATCATCGCCCATATTAAGATAATTTCGAAACACGAAAGCAAAACGCGGACAGCGTTACAAGTGCACGCAGCTGTACTGTCAGTGCGTGCTATCAATGTTACATTTAAAATTGAAATTTCGCAAGATACGTATGCTAATTATCTTATGAATATTCACGGCATAATTTAATTTTCTATTGTCCTTAATTACGAGCAATTTAGAATTTAATGGTGCAATAAGAAATGTGAAAATACGTTTAAATAAAATTTCATCGGAAGTTGTTAATTATTTCGAACACAGAATATAAATGAATAAACAAGAAAATAATTAATAATTGTTAATAAAATGACGTACGTCCCAGTATGGGGACGTACGTCATTTTATTACCAATTACATATTACCCAGTAATCATGGATTATGACACCAACAATTTAAAATAATTAATGTTGGTAATACTGGAGGCTTCTACTTCGTTATACATTTTATATAATAAATAAAACACTATTAGGGCGGCCTGTTGGTGTCCACGTCTACCGCATTTTTTTATCACCCTGTATAATTTTTTGTATGAAATCATGGTTGGCTCTATAGTTCAAACCTTCAACCAATTAATAGAAATGATTTTAATCGTTCAACGTCAACCACTGGGGCAAAAATAAAATTTCACCCAGACCATGCATTTCAACAAATCTTCAAATATTTTGAAAACGGCAAACAATAGGTATAGGGAGTGTTAAAGTAACTCACCTTTATTTGCTCCATATAATTCAAAAATGACAAAAAATACAGGGTGTTCCATTTAAAAAAAAAACATAAGTTTGGTCTGTAACTTTGTTATGAGACACCCTGTATAAATTTAAATATTTTTAGGGCGTGCAGCTCACTATTATACACAACTTTTGTATAAAACATTTTTCGAAATTTTGACAAATAAGCACGTGATTGACCGTTCTCAGAGCTCTGAAACACCCAGTATATTGTCCATAAAAATGTTTTAAACGATTATATGGTTATTTATGAAATTAAATGTATGTTGTGTTATATTGTTGTCATCGCAAAAAAATGAGCATTGAGATGCGATAAAAAATAAATATGGCGTCCATAAGAAATAAGAAAGTTGATGACGGTTCAAAAGAAACGAAACATGTTACACCTAAAAATCTTATGCCATCTATTAGATAATAAAAAAGCGCTACAAGAACGTCTTTACCGTTTTGAAATATCACCTCAAATAACGAAGATATAAAGAAAAAACAAAAATAATTTTTTTCAGTTTTTTTTATAAAACAAAAAACAAAACAATTTGAGTATTTTTTTCAGTGGATTCTTAATCACTATAAAATTCTGCAAAAGTGCCAAATTTAAACATACCCTCTATCTCTTCTAATAAGCGAGATCCCATGGTGAGCCTTGAATTTGAAACACCCTGTATAGTCAAAAACAAACGTCAAAATGAAATTTGACAAATACCAGATGTGTAAATATGAAACCGGAATTCCCCCATAGATGTCTCTAGGGTCAATGTAGCTACTATCGTGTGAGCAACAATGTTTGCAAAAAATTTAAATTTCCCGCCGAAATATCTGGGGAATTTGATCGTTCCAAGGCATAATAAAAAGTAACTAGATTCGGGTAGCGTCGTGCGTCTTATTTTGCCATTGTGTTTACTTCTTCGAATTTAGTTATTTTACCTACCGTTTCATAGACATCAGTTTTTATCAGGACTACTTTACGTAAATCTTTGTTTTGGCAAAGTGATTTGCTGTTTTTAAGGTTTGAAAATTACAAAATTTAAGTTTCGTTCGGGAAAAAATGTTTGCTACGCCAATGGAAAATCAATCTAAGGGATTTTCTTTTCATATGCTCAATTCTACCAACATGCGTATTTGGTTGCCTACCTATCAATCTGCACCTATTGTTGCCAGTGACGGTTCACGGGTTTTTTTAGAGTACAGATAGGTAGGATCAGTTGCAGAGACGGCTGGCTGCGTGAACGCACCTATCTGTATTACCACCTCTTGTTCCTCGGCCGTACCAGAAAAAAACCCGCGAACCGTCACTGATTGTTGCTCACTCTGTATCAAACCGCGCCATTTCCTTGTGGAGACATCTGACAAAGATTTTCAACTGGCAAAAAGATGGAGGTAATCAAGAACATACCCCACCAGGGTCCCAACAATTGTACTAGGAGTGCGAAAAATAACCAACTGCTTAATTATATTCCATTTTCGATGCCGAGAAAAACAATAAAAGCATTATTAGTTCCCATCAGTGTCTAAAATAAGCCATGTTTGCATAATTTATGATTAGATAACATCATTGACGTGGGTCGTCCTGCATTTATGCCGCGCTTTGCGATTACGCAATCGTAATTAAACGGACAATTTGCGGCACACTTCAGGAATTAGCAATAACGCCGAGTGAAAACGGCGTTGCAAACGGCGCGATGTTCACTATCTATTAGCGGTAATTGTTTAATCCAATTATCCAATGTGTTTGTCCAAGTGGGATACAAAGGTTCCTAAACGGTCGTCGGGACAATGGCGTTCTTCGAATTAATCCGTATTTTCCGGGTTTTGTTGTGCGATTTAAAGGCATCTGCTGGTCGTATATGTCCCCTTTATTTGCACAAAGTAATCGTCGGTTTGTTCATGGAAACTATTATCTTGATCGTTTAACGTTTTTTAGAATTTTCAAAATGTGTCACATCGCGATATAAATGTCAATTTTTGACTGTTTGCAATGAGCCATAACTAAATAAGATTTCTCATCCTTATCACTAATACAAGTACTTTAATAATCAAAAGTTGAAAAAACGCTACGGGGACCCCTTCATCCCCCAAAAAAATAATTTCTCCGTCACTCGCAGAAATCGCGATGTAAATGTCAATTTTTGACAGTTTGCAATCAGCCATTACTCAACAAAACTGATTGCAAACTTTGTCAAATTAAACCAGGTACAGCTTGTCTAGCGAGCCGTGGCAGTTTGCGTAGAGAACGCGATAACAAATCTCCGCGTGGCCGCACCACCGAATTGAAAAGGAAAGGAATAATAATAATAATAATCATAATCTTCTATATTAGTGCTAAACAAAAGAAGAATTGTGGATACAAATCCGAGGTGGCGATTACATACAATGTACTAATAAAATTCCTGAGTAAATTCTTAAAGAATGTTAAAACCAATGTTTTGAATGCCTAATTACACATTCACACACCCACGCATATCGCTTTAAATGCCATCATTATCGGCTTTATGTGCTGTCAGCAAATACAATCACCACAAATCAAATACGAGCCGGTTCACCCCTAAAAAATCCCGACCTATCGAATCAACCACCAACGATGCTGTGTACATAAACAAAACCAAACACGAACCGAACGTCGCCCACACGACTACGGACGGGCTTCGAACCCCGAACCGCGGATTCGGCAACTAATCAAATTCGACCCACTTTTCTATTTTTAGCGACGCGAAATTTGCATAACCGATAATCGAATGTCATCCATAACGTGACCACGGTCCGGCGATAATCGCACACAAAAAGGGGGCCCGCGACCACGAATGTAAACAAACGGAAATTGATTTTTTTTTTTTTGGGAAATCACCGGACACCTATTCTTGGTAAACAATAACGAGGGGGTTCACGTGTTTTCGGCGACGGGGCGAGGCGCGAATCGAAAATGGAAATGTACACCTACCTCCTTTTTGACGCGCGGCAGGAACAGCACCTTCGGCTTCATGGTGGAATTGTATTCGGCTGAAGCACTTCGACGATGAATTTACACGTGGATTTTTAATGATCCGCCGGCATTTCAAGAGGATTTTCCGACAGGAGATGCCATCTTGGTACGCAGGTTAGGTCCGTTTAAATGTTTTGACGGCTCGACGCGAATCGCGGCCACCTTTGATCCACTCGACTGAAGTACGTCAGCTTGACGTATTCTAGGGTAATAAAAATTATAATTAATAAATAGCACACTTACAAATTATTTTCGTAGACGAGTTCGCGGTCAGCTGTCGCTTCCTATTTTACACTGAATTCAACCGCGAGCGCTGAAGATAAAAACAGGGTATTGGATGTATATTAAATTGCCTATAGTTAATATTCCAAGAAAAATTATGTAATAAAAAGATGGTTTGTCATTTACAGAATATTCAATAGAATAATATGCACGCATAAAGGAAGATGTAAATTTCCGTAGACGGGTGTATCGCTTCTATTGCATATTGATGAAGAGTTGACTTGGACATTAAACACTGGGTTGCCTATAGTCAACGAGATATATTCCAAGAGAAATTATTATGTAATGAAAACATGAATATCTAATTGAATAATATGCACATCTAAAGGAAGATTTAAATTTTCGTAGGCGGGTTTGTCATTCTGAATTCAGCCGAGCGATGGAGATAAAACATTTGTGTATTGGGCTGCCTAGTCAACGAGGTATATTCCAAGAAAAATGATTATGTAATAAACACGTGATTTTATCATTTGCAGAATATTCAATAGAATAATATGCACATCTGAAGGAAGATATAAATTTTCGTTGACGGGTTTGTCGCTTCTATTTTATACTGAATTCAACCGAGCGCTGGAGATGCCTATAGCCAATGAGATATGCTCCAAGTAAAATTATTATTATGTAATAAAAGCATGATTTATCATTAGCAGAATATTCAATAGAATCATATGCACACCTAAAGGAAGATTAAAATTTTCTTAGATAGGTTTGTAGTCAGCTGTCGCTTCTATTTACTTCCGAATTCAACCGAGCGCTGGAGATAAAATATCTATGTATTGGGTTGCCTATAGTCAACGAAATATATTCTAAGAAAAGTATTGTGTAATAAACACATGATTCATAGAATAAGATGCACACCCAAAGTAAGATTTAAATTTTCGCAGACAGATTTGTAGTCAGCTGTCGCTTCTTATTTCAGACTGAATTCCCCCCCCCCCCCCCCCCCCCCCGGGGGACAAAACATTTATGTATTGGGTTGCCTATAGTCAGCGAGATATATTTCAAGAAAGATTATTATGCAATGAAAACATGATTTATCATTTGCAGAATATTCAATAGAATAATATGTACATCTAAAGTAAAATCTCTGTGAAAAAGTTGTCAATCCTAGAAAAACATCAAAGATTTTTCGTACTAAAAGGGATATAGTTTTACCAAGCACTCGAGACGTGTGGGAGTAAAGTAAAAAAAAGTAAAACGCGACAACAAATCTCTGGAGTCAATTGAATTTAAGATCGTCACTGCGCAACACGTCTCGAGTGCTTGGTACAACTCTAGCTGGAGTCTGCGTACATAATTGTTTATTTCTCAAAATCTGATTTTGAAGTTAACAAGATGAAAATATGGAGGATAGATCACCCGGTTCACAAAAACAAATCAATCCTCTCGAGACACATAACATTATTTTTTTACATAAATAAATTACGCACATCGATCTCTTTAGTTTATTAATATTTAATAAAAAGAAAGATTAATATAAAACTTTTATTCATTTACATATTTACTCGATAATCGCGTTCCACAATTGAAACCCGCAATCGCAACATAAATGCACTCATTCGCGTTAACAAAACCTTTATAAATATATAATAGTACAATAAAAAATATCGCAAGAATACTAAATTTGAATAGATTGATCGAAGCCGCGCAAGC
The DNA here is from genome assembly GCA_910593695.2 of Ocypus olens. Classification (NCBI taxonomy): domain Eukaryota; kingdom Metazoa; phylum Arthropoda; class Insecta; order Coleoptera; family Staphylinidae; genus Ocypus; species Ocypus olens. The sequence continues at coordinate 41,881,888 of OU343061.1, forward strand.
TCGTCTAATCGAGCCCGCGCATTTCCTCCTTACGTTATCCTTAGTTAAAATACAGTCAGACCAGGTTTTACTAAGTAAATCTAAATATAGACATAGTAAAAAAATTCATGTATTGAATTAACTTTGCATTTTATTCTCAGCGCAGTCGGGGTGTTTTTTTTTGTCCTAATATTGGCATGTTGTATTTTTGATAGTAATGATTGAAGTATGTTGTTAACCTATAATTTTAATAAAATGTCAAAACGTCAAACAGTGTGAATGAGCGATATTGTAAAATGCAACATTGCACTACACAAAATGCAACATTGCACTACACAGATTCTTGGTTATATTAAATATATACAGAGAGATCAGAAAGTTGAAAATAGTTGGCAGCACATTTTCTGAAAATAGGGATAATAATTCAGACAATATTATGTGGGCTGCCGCATCAATGCACTGCATGTGCATTTTATGTATTTTGACTTTTTGTCTTTTTTTTTTTGTTTTTTGGCATAGGTTTGACCATTCAGCCACTAACGATTATTTTTTGACGTTAAATCACAAGACGTCAAAATAGACAAAATTCTTATGTACTGCACTGATGCAGGCAGCCAATATAATTTTATGTGAATTATTATCCCTATTTTCAGAAAATGTGCCACCAACTATTTTCGACAATCTGATGTCACTGTACAAAGCACCGCAATCAAAATGGCTGAGGTAGCATTCATCAAATACCAACAGTCAGCGTAAATGAAAATAAACATGTTGGCAGTTGAAAATTCTGACGAACACGTCCATTGAGGGATATTATAAAATGCAACATAGCACTACACATAACCAAAAAAATGCAATGATACAATGAAGTTGTTATACTTTGAACAATTGATCTTTGCGTGCACGTCATAGATAGCTGAACCAAGCTCCGACAACATTTCCATACGTTTACTCTTTCTACCATAAGTTAAATTAGACGTAATCATATGTGAATGTATGTCGTCCTAGGCAAGAAAACTCAGTTTTCAGTAATGACGCACACGCAAAGATCCATTGATCAAATCATAGTAACTTTTGCGCTACCAACAAAAATGTCACCCTAACAAAGCCTACTGCGGTGAGAATAAAATGTGAACAGAGTATATTTATGCACAAACTTAAATCATTGGTGCTTCATGTAACTAAGTCTGACAGTATATGCAACTCATTAGTTTAATAGCATTTCAGTTAACTCTTAGTTAACTAGGCAATTATTACCTTTATTTGTTTAAATCGATTGAGTGAATAGAAAAAATTTCAATTGAAAATGCATGATCAAAGGGTGATTGTAAACTAATTGTGTAATCGTGAACAGAAAACAAAAATGTATGGCATCAATTCATCATATAAAATTTACACACACAAAATGTTGTAGGTATTGTTTAATAAAAATGTGATGAGAGTGAGTAAAACTTTACCGATCACTAGAGACATCTGGGGGTTTGTGTAGAGTGAGAAAGTAACGCAACGACAAATCTCCAGAGCCAATTGAATTTTAGATTGTCACTGCGCAACACGTCTCGATTGCTTGGTAGAATTCTACATTAGTTCAACATACCGTTTCCAATGTTTAATTTAAAAAAAAAAGTTTGTTGAAGGAAAATACTAAATAAATTAGAAACAACCTTACTTGTTGCAGAAAGCATTAAATAAATTCAATAAAACGAAATATAGCCTGAATATATGAATAATCAATCATCAGGTTGATTATTCATATATTTCGTTTTAATGAATTTATTTGAAGGAAAATACATCCCGACATTGTATTTTCAATAAGTCAAGTCTTCGTAAGGAAGCACCTCAAATATCCAGAATTACATCTTAACTCAAGATTAACTGGTGGGGCGCCAAGATGGACACCAGTGTCCGTTTGCATAATTAACATCTGGGCCATGATGGACACCGGTGTCCGCTCGTACATTCTAACTTTACAAGTTTCTCTGGAACAGGTGGTAAAATATCTATACGCTTTTTTAACCTTCCAGGCCGGGCGCCCTAAATCTTGACACCGTAGCGGGCGCTGAGTCTCATAAACAATTTGCTGAAAATTGACAAAAGTTTATTCGCGCACCGAGTCTCACAAACTTGGCGCCCGGCTTGGAAGGTTAAAAGCATGAATAATTCTGCACGATCTGAAAAAATGGACCATCAGTCCTTCAAGTTTAACCCTTTAGCTACTAAAAAGTTTTAAAGAAACTGGCTGCCTGAACGCAAAAAAACAAAGACTGAAAATTTGATAAATTTTATTCTATTTGAACCAACGTATCATGTTACTAGTGGTTGTCAATAAGCGATTCACGGCATAAAATAACAGCAAAAAATATGTGAATCGCTTATTGACGACAGCCGTAGTTACGGTAAAGTTTACCCGAGTCGCTTATTGACGACAGCCGCAGTTAAAGGGTTAAAAATGTATTGCAGTAATTGTTTTATTCATTTCCCACATCGAACTTGAATCCCCGGTAACACAATAAAATGTCACACACCCTAACCTAACCTAAAAATTGTTAGCGCACAAATAATGAACTATTACTTTATATTTAAGCTGATTAATATGTAAATCCTGGGCAGAAAGACCTCAGGTCGATAGCTCGGACAGACTAACACGTTATTTTCATTATTATTTATAATGTACGTCTGAATAAAGATGATTTGTGTGTATGGAAATCCTCTTTCATCATTTTCAATCAATCGATTTAATACGAAGCGACTGTATAATAAAACGTTACTATAGTAGAGCGTAATTGAAGTAATCACAACGTACACCCCTCGCGCGTTTCACTTAATTTTTTTACATCATAGAAATTGTTTGGCAGTTAAAGTGTCTGTCTATTTACAGGGCGGCTTCTAGAACCGCTTCAGGAACTCCTCGGAGACGATGCGGGCGCGTGCGTTCACCGCCAGCTTCATCTCCGAAATCTCCTTGTCGATCTCCTCCATGAAGTGTATCACGAAGTCGACCAGCTTGTGTTTGTACATCTGCTCCGTGTGGAAATTCGTTATTAGGAAGCTGATGTCGTAGCCTTGAACGGAAATTAACGAGGGGATTATTTAAACAGAAATTGTCACGGCAAGAAATTACCCTCTTTCTTGCCGTATGCTTGCCGGATTCTTCGTTTGGTTTTTACTGAACCGATACAATATATACATAATCTTTTTCTTGTCGACGGCAACTAGGCCACTTTAGGTAGTCTCAGTTTTTAGGCGCTAACTTACTGATCATGGGCTGTCGATTTATTTACAAAGAATAGACAACACAATGTCAGTATACATAATCATGAAACCTTGCAACCCGCAACAAAATTGTACCGGGCGAAGGAATTCTACCAAACCTGGGAACATTATGTTCACACTAAAATTGTCAATTGACGATACGCCTTAATGTAAAAGTTGTGTTAATTCACTGGTCAAACAGCGTAAAATACAGAACAATTTAAGCCATTCGTTATACTCCCATTTTTGAACAGTGGTGTTTCAAAAACTGTACCCACTGCACCACCCTCGTTTGTTAAATAAATAAATCATGGTTGTCTAAGATAAAAGCAAATGGATTTGCGGGGGTGAACTTGAAGGCCCACTGGACTGCAATAACTTCACAGTTACGAGTGGAGATGGGTAACTCTTGGGTGAGCGGACTCAAAGAGTCAAGTCAGTGAAGTGAATCGGGTAGTAAAGTGACTCGGCTGAAATTATGAAGTTCTTTTTGAGCCATGACTCAGTGTAAATTTTTTTTACCCCTTCACTTTACTTACTTTTTGAAACAACCTGACTCTCTGAGTCGACCCTTTTCACTGAGTCAGACCTTGTGAAGCAGCTCACAAAAATGTGACATTTTTTTTTGCCCATCTCTAGTTACGACACTTTTTTCATGGCATGGATGATTTTTAGTAAGTGCTAAATAGATTGCCAATAAAAGTGTTTTAAACGATTATCTGTTCATTTCTGAAATTAAATATATGTTGTGTTATATTGTTGTCATCACAAAAAAATGAGCATTGGGATGGGATAAAAATTAAATATGGCGTCCATAAGAAATAAGAAAGTTGATGATGGTCCAAAAGAAACGAAACACGTTACAACTAAAAATCTTATGCCATCTATTAGATAATAAAAAAGTCCTACAAAAACGTCTTTACCATTTTTAAATATCACCTCAAATAACGGAGATATAAAGAAAATACTAAAATCAGCTTTTTCAGTTTTTTGAACTTAAGGGTAGGGTACCCATTAAATTAGCCGCTCAAGAAATCTAATATATCGTTGTAAATATAAACTTCTTCGAAAAGTTTATTTTGATAACATATTATATAAAGATCGATTATTATTTCTGTGTTTAAGTTTTGGTTTAATCGTTATTATTAACAAAGTTAGCAACATTTTACTTTAAACAGACAAACTGCAGAACCAAGTAAGTAACAACAGTGAAATTTGACTTGAAGCCAACCAATATATACATCTAGGCAATGAAGTAATTTGAAGGCAAAATCATAGTTAATAAAAAAATTATGAACGAATTAGGAGACAAATGAATATTAAAATGATGTTTTTTGTGTCTATTTCCATTAGTATTGGTCAAAACTTGATAAAATTTTCTTACTGTCTAGACAGGAACATAATTGACATATGTGCAAAATTTCAAAATAATCCTGTGGCAACTTTTTAAGATAGTCAATCAGAAAGAAATAAAAAAGTTATGTAGATATTTCTTGCAGCGAGTCTATTGCTCTTCATCCTAGTACGAGCAGTCGGCCACTTGAGCGTGATGGTAGTGTGCGCGGGGATTAGGGGATACGTTATGATGGGGGAGTTTATTTAGCGCGACGTTCAAATCGTTCTTCCGTGCTAGATTTCGTATGCCATATGCATATTCACCTGATGCCCAACAACATCGCATGTTATTCACATTTCTCCGTCACTCGCGACGGCGGCACTTACTCATATTAGTGTATCGAGTTACAACTGCATTAAAAAAATAAACAAGGGACCGGAGGGCAGGGCACCTGCGACTATTACGATTTATAACATACTAGTAATGCGTTCAATAGAATTTATAAATTAATTACGTCATGTATATTTTTGATAAATAGAAGTTGTTGATCCCCTCATCATTGCAGAGTACAAAACTAACTTGAAAAGTTAATAAGAATAGTCACATGATCGGGGAATTCCAGATATTTATTAGTAAATAATTTAAGGCCGATACAGTGACGGCTCGCGGGGTGACTCATGGTACGGCCGAGGTAGCAATATAGATAGGTAGGGTCGGTTGCAAAGACGGCTGGCGGCGTAATCTATCTGTATTACCATCTCTGCTACCTCGGCCGTACCAGAGTCACCCCGCGAGCCGTCACTGGTCCGATAATTTAGAGAGTATTAATTGGAAATTGTTTTTTTGTTTTATTTGTTTTTGTTTAACGTTCGGCTGTTTATTATCTATTCCACAATTTTTTTTTATAGAAAACATTTTTAGGTCTGCTTTTTAAAAAGTATTTACCCACTGGTATCCCACTATATTGCCAATTAAATACCGGTACCCCCAGCACAGTGGTCCAGCCACCCTAAAAAGCTGGCCAAAATCCCAAATGAACTTACATTCGTGCAGAAAATGGTATATAGGGATTTTTGACGTCGCTGATTACAAGTCCTAATTCAAAATTACTATAAACACAACGACGGATCCAATATGGCGGCAAAATATGTGGAAATGACATAAAAAATTGATGAAAATTAGTATGTGGGGGTTTTCGAGGTCGCAGATTACGAATCTAAAGTCAAAATGAATTTAAACAAAATTGATGATCCATTTTTCATTCAGAGCGTTTTTCAATTTTTTTAAACTTCAAATAACTCCTATAGCAAACAATTTAGTGTTAAGTGTGATATTTCATTAATTTTGGGAGGTGAAAAGCTACTTAAAAATGAAATAAAAAATGATGATTATTGTGGGTATCCGAAACGTCGTATTTTAGAAATAAAATTATTTTTTGGAAGAGCTTAATATTGTAAGAAACATAATGCAATATAATTTTCCACATAGGCCTATGTTTTGTACACAAATATGAAAAATTTATATTCGCATAGTATTATTATGCATTCAAAGCACTCACTACATCTTACGACTTTAACGGCTCATCATGGACTATGGGGTACGACTTTATTCTAATTATTAATATTTTATAATGCTATCCACGTTTATCTTTCAAACTACCTTGTTTTGAAGCTTCTTTTCGACTTTGCAATTTAGGATTTTGGCCAGATTTTGAGTGCAGCTGGACCACTGTGCAGTGGCGTAACTGTAATGAGGCAGAGGAGGGAACTGCCTCCGAACCTCGGGTCTAGAGGGACCCTGGCCTGATTTCGGGGTATAATATCCTAGCCGCACTGTAGTTCATATTGAATTTCAATGCAGATGAGGTTATGTTATGTCGGCGAGGTTTTACTTTGCACACATTTTGTATTTTTTAATTGATTATTAATTGGCTTGTAACTCAGGTACGATATTTTATTGCTAAGTCTCGTCTATAATAATTGTCGTAAATATGCTGTTCTCTAATTGGAAATTTGAGTCATAAAAAGGGACATAATAGAGTGAATAACGTGTCTTTGTAATTGCCTAAAGAAAATTAATTTGACTTTGCAGCAACATGAAGACAAAGTTCTTACAGAAATTGCTTTAGGAATTCTACATTAACATTTTAACAAATTAATCTTAAGCAACATGTCGAATCAAAATCATTTGAACTTTGCAGTAACTAAAATGGCTAGCTGACCAAAAATACACTTTTTCCAAAATTGCTCTACACATTTTACATTGATTTCAATAGATGATTGGAATTTTGACATAGTGATATAAAAGAGCCGACAACAGAACTTTGGGTTAGAATATGCTCTACTTTCATCACTATTGTAACTTCCGGCTAGATTCGCCACATTCAACATAGTAGCAGAGAAAGATTACGCAGAGTTCAGAAGCCTTTACATACATTCATTTTATAAGGTAGAAAGTAAAAAGAAATAAGGCATCAGTTTTAAAAACTTTTTAAACGTTACAACCTATAATATAGGGCAATATTTTTAAGACTAAAACGAAATAATATAATTTAAAGGACTGAAGGACTCGATCGATGGCCCTTTCTAACATATGTATGTTTTGTATCTATGTTGGAATAAAGTTCATGTATGTAATATAATTTTAAAAATGTCCATGTGGCCATCATGTTACTTTCTTTATTTGAGAGAATAAAATGGGTTTTTCGGATGTTTTGCATTTTTCAAGTCTGATTTCGAACAAAAATTATTCATTATCTCAAAAAAGTCAAAAATTTTCCATTCAAAATTTTTTCTCGAAAATCAAAGAGTTTACGAAATTCATCCATCAACAAAAGATTGTTATCTTAAATAGATGAATAATAATTTTTGTAATAGAGAGAGACAATACATTTATTGAGACACTTTTACAAATGACCTCAACAGGCAATTTAAAAATGTCTATTAGATTTTGAGACACAGTGCCCATAAAATGACAAACTTAGAGATAGGTCGACACAGCACACGGACATACAGACCATTTTCTAAAAAAATACCTAATTGTTTTCGGGAACCTCAAAATGAATATTTTCATGAACATTTTCAATCTCGAAAACAATACTGTACGGCGAAAGTTAAAATATGTTTAACATTTAAAATGATGTACAAGTCTATACTCTTTAGAATAGTAGAACACCAATTTGGAAAAGGAATTTAATTTGGAAACTAATATTACTATAAGACATAAAGTAAAATAACCTTATAACAACAACGAAAAGGTGTAAAACTTGCTATCTTAAGTTTTTATTAATCCTACGTTTCCAGTCTTGAAGCAAATTATTTTGGCAAATAATTTGACTTAATGATTCGAAAATTCAAAAATGTTTTGAAGAATTGGAAGCATTTGTACCGGTGCGATCAATAAATATATTTTTGCCAGAAAATGCGCATTACTTATATAATGGGCCCATACAACAGATTAGTTTCAAACTACATTATAAAATCTATTGGTAGCTTTTGGAGATTTGTTGTATGACAATAATGAAAATTTCAAGTTATAATCCCCAAGAGATTATTTCTTGGGAATTACTTGCTTACGATTATGTCGCCCTTCAATTGTGTTTGGACGACGCTCGCTAGACCGTGAAATGGTTGGATTGGGCGGGGTTTGGTGTAAACGCTACAGCAGAAGTGTTTTTTTTTATAACTTCTCACCCGCCACCACCGATGCAAAAAAAAATAACCACAATACATATTCTAATACGGTTCTCACGCTCGCGCTGTAGCGGGGTGCAGACGTATAATAGCCTCTCTCTTTTAGAATCGCAGGCGCAACCTTGAATGTATTAGATATACGGAAATAGCACTGAGTTAATTTACCCTCGCTGTAAGCTGGGTTGCCTACAGTCATACCAATTTGATTTAATCCCCCTCTCGCGGGCGTTTACCGTACTTTTGATGGATACCCTACCGTTAACTCAAAACAAAACAATTTAAGTAATTTTTTTCAGTGGATTATTAATCAGCATAAAATTCTGCAAAAGTGCCAAATTTATCTCTTCTAATAAGCGAGATCCCCACAGTGAGCCTCGAATTTGAAACACCCTGTATACACTCGCATCTTAGTAGCTTCCTAAAACACATTAGAGGCTTTGTCAATTGCATCAGTTTTGCTTTGAACATTAAAGTGTGCACGTTGTGGGCAAATAAACAGCTTCGGGTTTGTCACACCCCAATTTACCAACAAGTAAGTGATTTGAAAAATTTATAGTTTCCTAATGAAATACAATGTAAATTTGATTTCAGGGGCTTAGAATTGCCCAGGGGTATATTTTCAAACGGAAAGATGACCCCAGAATTGTCAAGGAGTTAAAAAGAATCAAACATTTTCTGGAGAATCGTCCGTTTTGACCCCAAATCAAGAAAATATTATAGGAAGATGTCAGGTGTGTCCTAGAAAGAAAGGTAGGAAGACCAGGTACAGCTGCAGTATTTCAGGGGCTTAGAATTACACGGGGGTATATTTTCAAACGGAAAGATAACCCCAGAATTGTCAAGCAGATAAAAAGAATCAAAAATTTTCTGGAGAATCGTCCGTTTTGACCCCAAATCAAGAAAATGTTATACGATGATGTCAGGTGTGTCCTAGAAAGAAAGGTAGGAAGACCAGGTACAGCTGCAGTATTTCAGGGGCTTAGAATTACACGGGGGTATATTTTAAAACGGAAAGATAACCCCAGAATTGTCAAGGAGTTCAAAAAAATCAAAAAATTTCTGGAGAATCGTCCGTTTTGACCCGAAATCAAGAAAATGTTATAGGAAGATGTCAGGTGTGTCCTAGAAAGAAAAATAAGAAGACCAGATACAGCTGCAGTATTTCAGAGGCTTAGAATTACCCAAGGTATATTTTCAAATGGAAAGATAACCCCAGAATTGTCAAGGAATTAAAAAAAAATCAAAAATATACTGGAGAATCTTCAGTTTTGATCCCAAATCACGAAAATATTACAGGAAGATGTCAGGCGTGTCCTAGAAAGAAAGGTAGGAAGACCAGGTACAGCTGCAGTCACTGCAAAAGGCAGATGCAATTTTTGACTGTCTGGAATGCAGAAAACTTAATGACGAATTCGACATTTTTGTTAATGTGTTACTATTACTACACACATCGCGAACATATTGACAAGTTTGTATTTGTAAAAATAGCCAGAGTTATGTTTTTTCTCATTACTTTTTAAGATATCATTTTTCAAACGTTAGAAAATGTAGATAATTATTCGATAAAGTTTTTAATAAATGTTTGAATATAGATTCTTATTATTTGCTTCCTCACACTATAAATATCAGCTTAATTTAGTAAAATATGGATGTTTGATTAATTTTTTTTTTTTTTGATTCTCTTGTATTAGTATTGTTGTTTTCTTTTATTGCATGTACTGATATGCAAATGAACATAACGTGTGAGTCACAGAATTTTGTTTCTGAGTAGGCCATGCCTGAAAGAGAGAAACATAGCAGTCATGTCTGAGATTAATTCATTTTTTTTTAATCTAAATCAATTGAAGTAATCTAGTCTCATGAAGTAATAATATGCGGCATACCACACTTATCTCATAGCCAACTCTGAAAGAAAATTTTGTGGCTCACACGATACAATGTGCAAAGTTGTTTTTTTTGCCATACCTGAAAACCAGGGATTTTCTCATTCGATAATTTGCATTTAGATCCACGATATGTTCCTGAATGTTACGAGATGTGCGCCATAATTTACAACACTATTAAATTGGTTTTCACCTTATAAATTTATCATTTAATAAAATATTTGTGTGAAATTAATTCATTAATAATAAAATGATTGTTTACTAATGAAATATGGTTAGATAGTTATTTTGTGAATGCCTACTTTAATATAAAGGACCCCTCACAAATCAAATGGAAATTGGCTTTCGGTGAAATTGACCAAATTTTGGATATGTTGTTCCTTTCGGTGTCCAGATCAAAAGTCTCCACGGGCACGAAGCTCGAAAATCTTCCCTGCGAGCAGTACCCAGCTCCGAAGGTTAGAGATATACAGGGTGTCCCAGAAGTCGACGTCAAGCCGAAATCTTTTAACAGACTGTCATGAGAGTTATCAGAAAAATATTTTAAAAAATCCAAATAATGTATTATGGCCATTTAAAAAAAAAAAAAGTTTATTGTAAGCCAGTAGAAAATTTAGCTGAGTTAAGGCAAAGATTAACTCAAGCGGCTGAATCAATCAAGAACGGAAGATTCGCCCGTCGGATAACAAGATCATTTTTAAGAAGATGTCGAGCCTGTATTGAGGCTGAAGGAAGGCAGTTTGAACATCTTTTGTAATTTTAATGGATGTTAAACATTTGTTATGCTTGTAATAAATCAAAGACCGTCACAGGCTGTAGATTTTCTGTTTTTCTTTTAAATGGCCATAATTTTTTAAATACATTATTTGGACTTTTTTTTAATATTTTGCTGATAACTCTCATGACTTAGTCTGTTAAAAGATTTCGGCTTGACGTCGACTTCTGGGACACCCCCCTGTATATACCGGGTGTTTCAGACCACCCGTACACCCCAAATATCTCGCGAAATGCAAATCGTATTGACATACAAAAAAATACGTCAATTTTTTTTTTTGGGCTCCATCATCTGGTGTGAAATTTAAACCACCACCCCTCCCCCTTGGGACAGGATGGAGGGTAACATTGAAATCTTAAATAGGTACCCCTATTTTTTATTGCAGATTTGGCTTCTACTCTAAAACATATTAGGTTTTTATTCGAAACATTTTTTTCGATTAGCAAAATTTTTTTTTTTATTATATTTTTTTTTAAATAAAAAAAATGTCGTTACAAATATTCATACATTAGCACATTAGAAAAAAATACAATGGAATTTGATAATCAAATTGTATTTATTCCTTTCTACAATTTTTTTTTTACAAAGAATTATTTTTTTTTTGTTTTTGCTTATTTCTGACATAAAATTACGAATGACTTTAATCAACGACTTATTTAACAGATGACTACGTAAAAAATGTCGTAATCTATCATTTGATGCGAGAAAAAAATATAATTCAATAAATGTTTTTGCCGAATATAGCGCCTTCTGTCGCAGGGAAGATTTTCGAGCTTTGTGCCCATGGAGACTTTTGATCTGGGCACCGAAAGGAACAACATATCCAAAATTTGGTCAATTTCACCGAAAGCCAATTTCCATTTGATTTGTGAGGGGACCTTTGTATGTCAAGGAGTTAATTTTGATTTGGCTAAATATTAAACCAAAACAATTATTACAAAGGAATGTAATGAAATAATAATATTTGAAAGGATACACTCGATAGCTACACCCGTTTGTTTATCTCGCCACTTAATTGATAAAGCAGCCTTATCTAAATATGATTCACACTTGTACACATTTTGTGTGTATAAACACGTGTTCTGTATTTTCTTGAATTGACAGGATATTTATTAAGTATTTAATACCTTCAACGAGGAAAGTAAACATGATATAGTCACACAAATATTTATACATTAACCGGACGAAAAATAATATCTTATTAATAAATTCAACATTCACATTTATTTATTCTTGTAATAATTTTTTCTGCAGCTGCAAGAAAATAAAACTTTCAGGATGATTTATTAAATCGTTGCCTACGGCTCGCCCTGGAAACTTCCTACTCATCCCGTAAAATATCACTTTCGGAACTTGTTACGTAAATGACCATTTATATAGCTTTATCACTCTATATAGCTCTAAGCTAATATTACAAGATATATGTTACAGAATAATAATAACAATAATAACACTTGTCAAAAAGGAAATAGCTTATAATAAAATTTAAAATAAATAAAAACATAAGATCATTTCTATTATTGCAGACGAGAAATGTTGTATATAGTCAATTATAAAATATCAGTTAACGACAGAATATAGAATATATCATTGCAAACGTAAAGTCATTATACCTACAGGACGGCAAACGTAACTTGCCGTTGCACAGTGGAAAAATTGTCGTGCTGCGCTACGCAAATTAATTTTTTTCTCGAAAAAATGGGGGGTGTGCCTACAGTTTTTATATGATTATTGTTCAGCAGTAAGTAAGGAACGTTTATCTGGTTTTATTTTTTCGATGGGAGCATGACTTCCTGGTTTTTTTTTTTGTAAAAATATGTGAATTCCGTGCAGCGCTACGCAAATTAATTTTTTTCTCGAAAAAATGGGGGGGTGTGCCTACAGTTTTTATATGATTATTGTTCAGGAGTATGTGAGGAACGTTTATCTGATTTTATTTTTTCTATGGAAATATGACTTCCTTGTTTTTTTTTGCGAAAATATGTGAATGCAGCGGTACTCAAATTATTCTTTTTTCTCGAAAAAATGGTGGTGTGTGCCTGCGGTTTTTTTATAATTATGATTCTAGGGTGTCCACAGAATACAGCTGTATTTTTGTTTTCATATTGGAATTTGTTTTTGAGGGGAAGTGGGGGTGGTTTCAAAACAGGTCAATTTGGGGTTAATTTTTTTTTGGGTTTACAATGTTCATGTGTTTCATAATAATCATAGAAACATTCAGTTATGTAGCCCGTTTTAATGGGAAAGCGTAATTTAAAATCTATTGCTGGAATCTATTGCTAACTTCACACCCGTGTCATTAACCCACATTTGTCTGAGATATGAAAGATACTACCGTGGACAAAAAAAATGACACCCCTAATTTTATTAATGTAAATATGACTTTTCATTTGACAAACCGGCAAATGTCAATCTAAGCTCTGGCACAAAATCAAAGCATGTTGGGAGGCAATACCTTTTTAGATTTACTGTATTGCTAGTTATAACTGTCACTGTCAGATATTAAGGTTACATAAGTCAAATTCACAACACTAAAAAATAAGAAATAATAGACACATGACAAATTAGGGGTGTCATTTTTTTTGTCCACGGTAGTATGTTCCTCTAGATCATGCGATTAAGATCTAAAAACACAGACAACATTTTTGTTTTTTTGTCAAATGTTAACAAATGATCACCAAACATACTTATTTGAATAAAAAATTGATAGATGGCGCCGATAATACTCCAAATACAATTTTACGGGGAAATTTCTGTCCTATATATAGAACTTTAAGCATATCTGGGTTAAATGCACAAAATGATTTTCTATGGCAAGCTTCAAATGAATTGTAAATATTTGAAGAAATTCAATTTCCAGAGATTGAAAAAATCATATTTTTCCAAGAGGTATAATTATACAAAAATTAATAACAATTTATTACATCTTAATTTTTACCTTCAATTGGTTTCCTCCTTAGTACGATGAAATTCTCCGCTCGCATCATCATGAATCGCATGAACTTTTTACACAGGATCTTTTCTATTTCATCGGCTTGTTTCACGGCAATGCTTATCCGTACAGAATTGATTGAACTCTCTGCAACATAAAAACAATTAAGAAATAACTTTTTATTGTTGTGCGTACACGTTTTGTATCTACTCCTCCCAACCAACCCAAAAGTAAAATCCAGCCTTTGACTGCATCAAACTGAAATGCTATGAGATTTCGTGAGCAGTCGCCTCATGAAATATACTAAGCGTAGGCTAGCACATAAAAGCATAAAATGTCCTCTAGCGCAGATTACGGTCGATTTTAAGCGCAGTTGTTGATGAAATAATTAAAACAGACGGCGGTGTTTCAAGAGGAAGAAGTACTGAAGACAATGTGTTATGGAATGCATGCGATGAATAGTATTTGCGAAAAAAATTCAAAGCTTTGTAACGTTACATTGGACACAACAGATTGATGCCAAAGATTCTCGTATTCAACGATATTAAAAAAATGGCAGTAAGGTTTTCATCTCACGATCCTTTTCCGAGTGATAAAATAATGTCAATAACTACTGGCAGTAGTTGGTGATGAAAAAATGAATTGTCATAACGCTTGCGAAGTCGGTTTAAATGCGATGAAAAGTATAATTGAAAAAAAAAAATTGGTGACATCAAATTAAAACTTGCAAACAAAGTACTTCAACTTTTAAACATGTCCTATCCATATTAATCCATCTCATCATTTTCCTACAACCCATCTGTTTGCGTTAAAAAATGTAATTTGTTTGGTTACTTGATTTTTATTGCTCTCGGAATGTACCGCTATTGAAATACCGTTTAATTTGCATAATCTCTAATAGTACCACCATTTTGCGCCTCATATTTGATTTGATACATTATGCTAAACATACTCATCGATTGCAAAAGTTATTTTAATTATTTACAAATGTGACAATTTATATTCATGTTGATCGATCAATGTAATCAGCGGACGTGTTCCATTTGAACTCAAAATTATAACAATGGGGTGTAAAGGTCTGACATCACACATACAAAATACACTTCCCGTTGTATGAAGAGAGTTGGCGGACGCGTTGTTATTTTGCTGGTCCAAATGAAGTCCGTCCGCTGATTATGCTGATCGAAGAACACCAAAGCGTCCGCCAACACTCTTCTTACAACGGGAAGTGTATTTTCCAATTAGCTGTTTACTCGGAAAGTCTGTGATGTCAGACCTCTATACCCCTCTGTTATAATTTTGAAACAACGTTCAATCGAGTTATTTTAAATCAATTCATTCGATCTTCCTAAATATTTAATTATTTATTTTTAATCACAGAAGTGCTACGCAGTGACAATCTTAACACGTTCGCTGCCGCCGCAATTGGGATTGCATTTACGCAAGTATAAAGTTGGCGAAATAAGCGAACATGTTAAATTGAATTGGCTCCGGAGATTTCGATCCAAATACTTTCTCACTCTGCACAAGCTTTACCCGCACACGTCTTGAATGCTCGGTAACACTGTACTAGCCTAAGCCATTAAAGACGCTTACAGAAGAACGACAACTGGGTATTTAAAAGACTAATGCTCAACGACTAATTAACCCGCTCATGTAACCTGCACACACTCTGCACAAACTTTACCCCCACACGTCTCGAGTGCACGATAACACTGTACTAGCCGAAGCCATTAAAGACACTTAACACATTCACTGCCGACCACGCACCATTTGCGTGGTATTGGTTCTTGCACAGCGACCGACTACGCTCTAGGTGCGTGATAGGTTCTTTGACATAATATGCAAGCGTCGGCCTCACTAGCAATCAGTTTAACTGATACAGGCAATGAACGTGTTATACAAGAGCGACAACTGTGTATTTAAATGACTAATGTATAACCCGTACACAGCAATTCAACACTGAATAATCGCAGGGATGTACTTTACCTATAAAAACGCGTTCCTTCTCGTTTCTGGAGATCACAACCGGGGTGAGGAGGAGCTCTTTGCTGGACCTAACCTCAACCTCGGGCTTGTTGTGCCGCTCGACCACTTGCGAGGAGAAGTTGTCCAGGCACATTGCGGCCGTGAGGGTGTGCCTCACCGCCGCCAGATACGGTTTCAACGTCGCACTCATTTTCACCCCTGTGGAAATTACAAGGAAACCGCACCGACACCACACCTAATTTCCTATTTTGTTTGCTGATGTCAATCGGCCGACTTCAATTTGACCCACCGACAACGTTGCCGGATGCAAAAAATTAAAATTAGAATCACATTTGCTGCATAATTAGAAATATGAATAAAACGGTGAAGTGTTAAATTTTTATTGGTAATTATTAGAATTATATTATTAATATCCGGCGTGGCACCAGCTAGGGAAGTAGTTGTTTCAATAAGTTATTTGTTTATAGAATTATAATATTGAAAAAATAAAGCACTAATATTTAAAATTCCAGAGATATATTTCGGACACAAAGTAACCTTTATTGTTGGATTAATACTAAATTTAGTATTCATCAATCGATAATACTAACTTTGTGTCCGAAATATATTGTTTTTATTCTTCATAACAGTATGAAAAATTTTAGTGCTTTATTTCTCAATATCAAAATCCAATAATTATCAATAAATGATTCACATAGGATATGATGTTACGTTAAAATCACGTCACTATTCTCGCGGTTTTATTAACATTTCTAATTATTTACTGCAATGTGTAATCGCTTTAATTACATGCAATTCTGTAGTGTAAGACGGCAACAGCGCCTTGAAGTTAAAATATACTTTCATTATATGCAACTTAATATACACGTACGTTAGGATGCCTATAGTAATAAGCACAGAACACATACCTTTAATAAGTAGTCATAAATAAGCAAACGATCAAAATTTTATAATTTAATTCATAATTAAATAATTTAAAAAAAACACGATTTTACTTCTCAATTTCCATTGGATTTTAAGAATGGAGCGACATTCGCAGAGTTGAAGTTTTTGACTTTTTTAGGGACGAAATACTTATGTATTATGGTTTACAGAATTCCGTTGAGTGCAAGTCAAAATCAAAAATGGACCTAGTTGGGGAGCAAACGCACCCTTTTTGAGCCTTTGTAAATTTGCACATATTTTGCTTCTGTTCCCTTAGTGAAATGGTAGACCGTCTATAGAAAATATTTCTTGTTTGTGGGCGTTGACGTCAACCATAAATTATTTCTACGTCTCACTGACCAAAATTAAAGATTAGACCATATAACCAGTATTAGCAAAAATCAGCGGAAATTTTAATCGAATCTTATGACTGCAGTAGGGCAACGCTCGTGCCCTGCGCACTCCATTCGAAATAAATTGTTGGAATTGGAGCTTCACACTGGAGACATGGGATGGCGCAAGTATCGCCGAACTGGCTAGAATTTGTTACAGCAAATGACGCTAGGTGGCACAACCTGCTAATACAATTTGAAAATCTTGTCCGTAAATCATTCAACACCAAGCGATATTCAGTGAGGCCGAGTATATGTAAACAAACAAAATTATGTGAATAGTCGATTCATGCCTTGCGCACTCTATATGAAATAAATTGTTCGCATTGGAGCTTCGCACTGGAAACATGGGATGGCGTAAGTATCACCAAACAGGCTAGAATTTGTTACAGCAAATGACGCTAGATGGCCCAACCTGCTAATACACTTTGAAATCTCGTCCGTAAATCATTCAACACTAGATAATCAGCGAGGCAGAGTATATGTAAACAAACAAAACCGTAAGTATGTGAATATTCGATTAGTTTCAGTTTTTCGTCTGTTAAAACGAAGAGAAAATCGTCCATTGCCTTCGCGTTATAAAAATATTATAAGTCGTTATTGTGGCATTAAATCCTGCAAAAATTACAACAGAAACACTTATATGCATTCCTTCACTCGAAAGGAACCGGTAAGTGATATTTATTACAAGTACATTTCTTAATTGTCTGTATGAAATTTTGAATGTCATATTGTTATTTTTTGGGACAAAATATTGTTATTGTTTCTTACTCATAGGTGACGAGGAAATAATTGTTTGATTCTCCT
This sequence comes from Ocypus olens, assembly GCA_910593695.2. Taxonomy (NCBI): domain Eukaryota; kingdom Metazoa; phylum Arthropoda; class Insecta; order Coleoptera; family Staphylinidae; genus Ocypus; species Ocypus olens. Next base: position 41,899,849 of record OU343061.1, read on the forward strand.
CATCTTCTAAAGTCTGTGAGAAATAATTTAATGAAATACCATGCCAAATGGAAGACAACAAAATTTTCTTCTTGCTGGTTGAATATTGATATATAATATTATTATTATACTGTAAGTAACCATTTGTGCAATAAATATATTTTTCGCATCTTATTAAATAATATAAACATTGTTAAATCGTTTTTGATTGAGAAAGTTGTCCATTATTCGGCCGAATCATTTTCTCCACAGGTGACGTCCAATCAAATGATAGCAATTTCATTGCCCAACAGTTTAGTTGTTACTATGGTTACGATTCGTTTTTTGTCAGCGAACTGCCGCAATTTCCAAATAGAAAATTTATTCGTTATAATTTAATACAAACACAAAAATCTTTAGGTAATTATTTAATATGATGCGAAAAAGTATCGTGAACAAGTTGGCCATTGCCACTCGGGTAAATTTCAGCCTCGTGGCAATGGCCAACTTTCTCACTCGTTTAATAATAACTAATAATATTTTAATTAATGACTTCTTATCACTCCTACGTTTGATCTTAATTAAGTACTGTGAAATTTGGAAACACTAGCTCTGCAACCCATTCTACCCGCACCCGCTTTCCTTCACCAGCGCCATCTCACGACTACAGTGACGAATTAACAATGCGGTAAATACAGAGTCGCCGATCCATTTTAATTTATCTATGGCAACACTTAACTTGACCATTATGAATTTCGGGAAACACGTACTGTGCTAATTGGGTAACACACGTAACAATAATAACGAAGTTTTTTATTTGACTATGTTTAGATGCAACCACTCAGACGGCGTTGTACCCATGCTCACACAAGGTGAGTGAACGATCATCGATGAGGAAGCACGAACCATAAGGTCCACGTTTCCTCTGCCTCACGCTCAAGGTACACCGCTATGTCACATCATCGTGGTTGCAATAACTCATCAAATTAATGAAAAGTTTGGTAAGATATACTACAGAAATGATCCTGTGAAGTATGATCTTGGCGTTTGGGGCGCCAAAATCAGACTATATACCTACAATCTATTTTAAATATGAAACTACGTTTACAGCGCCATCTCGAGTAGATGTTGGAATTAAAAATTCTAAAGTATAGTTGCGTTGTGACGACCTCTGCGTAGTACACACATAATTAACCAGCCATGTTGTTACAGGGTGTTATTTTAAACGTGTTAAACTTTTGAAAAACGAAAAAATAAAAAATTCAATTGTTTAAAACTGTAACTGCGCATGTCTTTATGTATTAATACGTATAAAAAAGCACATTTTGCAAGTCCTCGGTAGTATAGTGGTAAGTATCCCCGCCTGTCACGCGGGAGACCGGGGTTCGATTCCCCGCCGGGGAGGCTTTTTTTGTACATTTAGAAATTTATTTTTTCCGTTCAAATTCGAAAATGGAGGAGACTAGCAATCCATATTTTCAGGAAGGATTGATGCGCTTTTTAAATTACATGCCAAATGAAAGATCCAACATTTTTGAAGTTCACATTTAAAATTTACCGCGTTTTCTAACCAATCAAAGAATACCGGCCGATTATCAGACCGTCGGCCATTTTACTTTGGCATCACGTTGCAGCGAGGTTAGCCGGTTGTAATATTCTAGTTTTTTTAGTGGGGCCCCATCATCACCAGTGATGGCGCAAAGCAAGCTGAATGATTTGGCAGGAAAATTTGGAAAGGGGGGTCCACCCGGCCTTAGCACCGGACTGAAGCTCCTCGCTGTTGGGGGCGCAGCGGTCTATGGAATTTCTCAGGCCATGTACACAGGTAATTGCGTACAATGGTTACATAACGAATTCTTCATATTTAGTGAATATTTATCTAAAAACTTGATCGTTAGATGATAGTTTATTAAATGATGAGCGACATAACCTCAACTGTAATTGCAAGATGTCTGCGTTAATTGTTCAATCTATTTTAGCACCTTCATATTTAGTGAATGATCTAAAAACTTGATGGTTGATCAAATAATAAGTTAATGGAAAAACTGTAATTACAAGATGTCTGCGTTAATTGCTCAATCTATTTTAGCACAGTTGGTCTAGTGTAAAATACTATTATCCAAAATCGGGTGTAATAATCGAATTACAGTGGTCATTTGAACCAGGTAATGTTGCTCATTACCCCCTAGTGAAAGAATAAGTTTCTCTCACGGAATACATGGGGAAAATATTACACACCAGAGGGCCACAACGACAATGAAACAAAACAGTATTTTCTATAGCCCTAAGTACCTAAGCATAAGCACCAATCGTTGCAATCACTAACTGGTAAATGATGACCACTTGCCATTTAGAAATATACAAGAAAACAATGTAAACGATATAATGATAAACAGTTGACTTTTATTAGTTCGAAATTCGTCCACATGTGGTGTCTCGGTCAAAAGGCCAGATTCTACGCTCAAGCCATTGCAATTTAATTTGTATTCTCTGATTAAAAATATGAAACATCGGGTTAACTGAGATGCTCATTTCTTATTAACATCTCGGAACTGTGGAGACTTTGCCAATGTCCTTTTCAACCTCCACGTCATTGCAATTTGATTTGTATTCTCTGATAAAAAACACAAGAGGTTGACTGAAATGACCATTCCTTATTGCAAACATCACAGAACCGTGGAGATGGTATTCACAGAAGGAGGATGTCATATTGATCTTGAGCTGCAATTAAAATTAAAATGATTTTTGTGTTATTTGTTGTTTTTCTTTAACTCTTTGATGTGTTCTCCTTACATCGTACTTTTTATTATTATACTTTTGGCATCTTCATACATATTCACGATTATTTTACATTCGCACTATCCATGAAAATCTTAAGTGCTGGATTTACAATGGCCTGCATATCTAAATCAGCGTGCTGATTCTTAAAGTATAAATGAAGATTATATCAATAACTAGAGGTGATAATATAACTTGCTTTTTAATGAAAGACTATCATTCGACTACTGGTAAACAATTCTCCGCATTTTTACTTTTTTCCGCAAGAAGTTTTCTTCTAATTTTTAGCCCAATTTGATTAGAAAATACTGATGATTTTCATTTTATATTTGCAGTTGAGGGTGGCCACAGATCAATTATATTCAACAGAGTCGGTGGTGTTCAAAAGGAGATCTACACAGAAGGACTGCATTTCCGGGTGCCATGGTTCCAATACCCAATTATCTACGACATCAGGTAAGGTATAATTTTTGTTCACTAACAGTGGATTTACTGTTTAAATTAGAAACGGAGCCTCAGAAGAGGATTTAACGACTTCGCGCCTATGCGGTTTTGGTTATCCCAGGTTTATTGAAAAAATTACTATTTCTTTGTTGTTACGGTTGTTCAACAAAATATTAGTAAAAAATATCTCCATTACTGCAGTTATGAATAACAATTGTTTATGTGGCATGAACCGTTTACTAACTGTAATTAATAAATTATTGACCGAATCAAGAAAACGATGCAATATCTTGTTTCAAGCAAAAGATGTTAATAAATGCGAAAGAAAGTTATGAATCTTTGTTTTATTAAAATTTATCAATTTATCCATGTGTACTGGGTGGATCAATTAGGTGTGTTATTTGTATTTAACAAGTAATTTTCTTAAAAATTCTGACTCTATTTTAACATAACTTTGACTTGCAATGAAACATCAATTATGAATCAATCTCAGCGTGAAGACAAGCATATTCATATGATGCCATTATTAAAAGTTTATGATTCTGCCTTATTATTATATAAAACAATTTTTTTTTTTATAGGTCCAGACCAAGGAAAATATCTTCCCCCACCGGTTCAAAGGATCTCCAGATGGTCAACATTTCCCTCAGAGTCCTTTCAAGACCTGACGCGTTACAGCTTCCAAACATGTACAGGCAGTTGGGTCTGGACTACGATGAAAAAGTTCTCCCATCGATCTGTAATGAAGTGCTTAAATCTGTAGTGGCCAAATTTAATGCTGCTCAACTAATCACACAGAGACAACAGGTAAATATACACTCAGTTTTTTTTATATATTTGATGTTTGGTTGGATACTCTGTGGTTGTTATTCTGACTTTTGCCTTCAAAATAAATTTGAGGTTATGTTTTCCACATGGTTGCCATGCGCTTAATTACCCTATCATACAGATTAATTAAATAGAGGAACAAACAATTTTTTTTTGTAAATTTTAAGAGATGAAGTGTATACTTTACTTCCACCAAAAATTTTTGTTGTCTGCATTATTGCCTTCGAAGGTTGAATTTTGTTGGATATAAGATTCTTGTACGCATTTCTAATATATTTCTCTACAGTATTGGATATTACTTGTAGCATTTTATTACCACTTTTCTGTTAATGTCAAATTATTAGGGAAAACCAAATAATCAAAGAACCTAAGAAAAATAAAATCCCAAGAGTATATCTATGGTGCTATTCTGAACAGAAATGTTGGTGTTAACAGCACTGTTATTTGCTAACTTAGACACATGTTATGAATATACGATTCTGTACACAATGTCTGTCATATAACATCGATGTATTTTTGATGTTAATCAACACTTATCAACACGGTTGATGGAACAAGATTATTAATGTTGATATATTTTGAGGTTATTTCGTGGTTTGTGTTTTTCATCAACAAAAAACTCAAATGGATAATAATATTATTCCAATATTCATGAAACACTCATTTTATTTCTAAAAATATCCTCAAAAACTTATTATTAATCATCTATCATAATATACATGAAGTTAGTCGCGCTGTAAACGTTGCACTGTTGCCAATTTATACATTGGTTGTTCAGAATACAATTTTTAACATCGCTGTTCAATTTCACATAACATTGCAATGTTAATAACAGCTGTTCAGAATAACACTATTAATGTACAATTTTACAATATTATTATTGTTTCGCTGTGGGATTTACCTATTTATTTCTCGCGTGTATTTCTAGGTTTCTTTGTTGGTGAGGCGTGAACTAGTGGAGAGGGCACGCGACTTCAACATCATTCTCGACGACGTGTCCATCACCGAACTGTCCTTTGGCAAAGAGTACACGGCTGCCGTTGAAGCCAAACAGGTCGCCCAGCAGGAAGCCCAGAGGGCAGCATTCGTGGTTGAACGTGCTAAGCAGGAGAGGCAGCAGAAAATCGTCCAAGCCGAGGGTGAAGCAGAAGCAGCAAAAATGATATCCTTTTTTAATTATTATTCAATGGTTTATCCATGAATGTATCCCTGTTGATATTTCATCACTCATTATATTAGCCAAGTACAAGTACAATAACTGATGTGACTTAAGGGCACCTGCCAAAGTAAAAAAAAAAATATTATTCAGTGGTACAACAAGGAAGAAATATTACCAGGCTCCACACACATTTCTATTGTCAATTACAAAAATTAATTTTTGCAGTAATAGAATTTACAAATTACTTGGAAGCTGTCGCAAATAATATTAGTCATTAAATACTTGAACCTGAAATAATCACAAAACAAATATTATACAGTAACAAGGAAGAAATATTACACAGCTCCACATTCATGTCTATTGCCAATTACGGTTATCTTTATATGCGGTTATCTTTCCTTCATCATCATTTTGATGATTCACTGTTCTATTCTTGTTCCTCACTTTACCATAGAACAGCATTTCTTGAAGTCCACAATTTTACACTTCTATGCAGAATTTGTTTGCTCATTTCTATCTTTAAATGTGAGTTAAGAAAATACCCATTGGGCCTCTGAATTATATCATGAGATCAGAAAGTCGAAAATAGTTGGCAGCATATTTTCTGAAAACTCCTATAATCTTTGAAATAATATTATGTTGGCTGCCTTGAATTCTTCGCTGCAGTGCACTTACGTTTTGTTTATTTTGACATTTTGTGGTTTTGTTGTGGTTACTTGTCTTAAAAATAGATAAAATCGGCAGATTCAAATTCAAATTTATTTTCGCTTCCAAGTTACAAGCACAACCATTAATTTTATAATACATAACAATAATTCCAGAAAAGGAAAAACAAGTAACCTCAAAATATTACAAGATGTCAAAATAAACAAAATGCAATGAACTGGAGAATTCCAGACATCCAACATAATATTACTCGAGTTATTATCCCTATTTTCAGAAAATGTACTGCTAACCATTTTCAACTTTTTGATCTCACAGTATTCTTTGTCCAAGATAAGTTAGAGAAAATAACAAATAAATTAAAAACAACCTTACTTGTTGTAGAAAGCATTAAATTAAATAGATTCAATAAAACGAAAATATTCAGGCTATATTTTTTTAAATTTTTATTGAATAACTATTTAGAGAAAATAGTTGTGTGCAAATAATTAATCTTACTTTCTTTATCGGTTCCTCTTATCAGGTGTCAAGTTTGCAAATTAGTAGAATTGCCTAATTTAAGAGATGGTAATATCAATCGTAGAAACGCCAAAGTGGTGGAATCTATTGCCTGAATGTTGTACTAAACCCAATGTGAGTGGAATAACCACCGACAGATGTAGGAATATGCCAACGGCGGCAAATGTAACAATAATAATGTAAACATAAAATATTGTTTACCCATCATGCCTCAGCCACACGATGCTCCTCGCGCTGCCGCGATGTTGCCCTCTCTGCCCACACACTGCTCTACTCGCGCAATTAATCGCAGCGCTCTGCATCAGGTCGTACGCGTTCATATTGCCAGTCCTTTGACTCGCGCCCAAAAACCGACAAAACAAGGAGCAGTGGGAATGATGAGGAGCATGATGTGCGGCATGACGAGTAATGTTGCCACACTCACCAAGTCTCTGCCTCCTTTCCTCGCTACTTCCCATGCTACTCGATGAGTGTGTGGCAGGGGTATCGGAATTTTAATGTCATATAATGGTCTTTTTATTGCACAATACAGAAGTGCCTTGAAAATATTCCTTACAGCTTCTAATATTTGATATATCTTCCTTAACTAATGCTCACTTAGGAGAAGCCATCAGCAGGAATCCGGGTTACTTAAAATTGAGGAAAATCCGCGCAGCACAGAACATTGCTAGAACGGTAAGTACTTGTTTAATATAAGGTTTGTTCCAACCGGCGATTCTTGAATCAGTTTGGATCATGTCCTTGTATAGTCCTGCAACTATTTACAAAAATACATTTCTGGTCGTTGCCATAATCCTACTTTTGCGAATACAATAAAGCAAACGTTTCTAAATTGAATGAAAGACTGCATTAGATGCTCTTTATTTGACTGTTTGTTTTAGATATCGAACTTATGGCATGCATTACAATGCCACTCAAAGAAAGAAAGTGTTTGTTACTTAGGCAGATCGCGCACGGGCTATATTTTTGAGGAAATTTTAAATCGCCCAAAATGAATCCCACAAAAGTATATGAGTGCGAGCGCTCGGGCGATTGGAAAGTCACGACGATTTATAAATTACCTCCGTACCTATTTTGCAGGTGACGCAATTATCGCCCAACGTTTTCTATAAAATAGAATACTCGTGGGTTAATGTATGTGTGCGCATTAGGCAATTAAAAATCACAGTGTTCCCATGAATTACTTTTTCAGACACCACGTATCCACCAAGTCTAATGAAGAGACGAACGATTTTTAATCGCCCGTGCGCGAAGTAAATTATTGTCGGGAGATATTTAATTTTGCAATTTTTTAATTGCTCAATAAAAAATTGCCCGTGCGCGAGCGGCCTTATTGAAGTGCTTTTGACAGATGAACTGTATATCAAATACACTCATTTGTTGAAACAACTCGCGTACCACCTGTTGTAAAATGGTTGTACTCATTCAGAAACCTTCGCAGGCTTCAGCACGATTCATCGCAATCGGGTAAATGGTATACGAACGCATACGGGACAAACAGAGATATATTGATTTTAATACATATAGATTAGAGATGGGCAAAACTGCTACTTTTGAATCATGTTGCTACCTGTGATTGCTACTTTTTAATATCAGTGATTTTAAACAGTGACTGTTATCACAAAAACATTGCAGAAAACAATGCAAAAAAAATCCATAAAAAATCATCCTTAATGGCTGAAGTATCGCTTATTCAAAATCAATTTGGTTTTTGTAAATTCAATTATTTTCAATGGAGATATGGATTTTTGAAAAATTTTGTTCTAATTTTTTGAGCACCTGAACTAAAACAAACGCAGAAAAAAAATATAAAAAAATGCAGGAAAAATTCCATAAAAAATCATCCTCAATGGCCAAAGTATCGCTTATTCAAAATCAATTTGGTTTTTGTAAATTCAATAAAATTTCAATAGAAATATGGAGTTTTGAAAATGTTTGTTCTAATTTTTTGAGCACCTGAACAAAAACATTACAGAAAAAAAATATAAAAAACGCAGGAAAAATTCCATAAAAAATCATCCTCAATGGCCTAAGTATCGCTTATTCAAAATCAATTTGGTTTTTGTAAATTCAATAATTTTCAATAGAGATATGGATTTTTAAAAAATTTTGTTTTAATTTTCTGAGCACCTGAACAAAAACATCGCAGAGAAAATATAAAAAACGCAGGAAAAATTCCATAAAAAATCATCCTCAATGGCCTAAGTATCGCTTATTCAAAATCAATTTGGTTTTTGTAAATTCAATAATTTTCAATAGAGATATGGATTTTTAAAAAATTTTGTTTTAATTTTCTGAGCACCTGAACAAAAACATCGCAGAGAAAATATAAAAAACGCAGGAAAAATTCCATAAAAAATCATCATCAATGGTCGAGGTACCGTTTATTCAAAATCAATTTGGTTTTTATAAATTCAACGATTTTTAATAGAGATATGGGTTTTTGAAGATTTTTGTTTTAATTTTTTGAGCACCTGAACAAGGAGGAGCATTTGGAGATTTTGCAGTTTGGTGAATTGTTTTTCAGTTAATGAAGTTTGCAATTTAAAAATTGGTTTCGTGGTATTATTTCAATGTTTAGATATTCGCACTGATTCTAAAATTAAATTCTCATTTTGGGTTTACCATTTGTAGAAATTGTTTTTATATATTTGTTTTTAAATTAATGAAAATCGTGATTTGAACATGAACATAAGAGTAAATGGAAGTAAACAGTACTAAATATAAAATAATATGTAGAAATGCTATTCTCCATTGTTTTCTTACAATCACGTTTTTAGGTAACAGTTGTGATTTTAAGGAGCAATCACAGTTTAAATAGCAGTGATTTTTAGTAGCTGTGATTTAAAGTAGCTGTGATTTAAAGTAGCAGTGATTTTAAGTAGCAGTGAAATTCGCCTATTAGTAACAGTAACGACCTGTGATTTTTTAATACTAGTGAAAAAACACAGGTACGTGAAATATCGTCCATCCCTAATATAGATGGATTGTCAACCAATAAGAAACATTTTTCAATCGAGTTTAGTTCAGCATTTAATCTATTTTCACCATTTCCATGAGAATTGGGAATAACATTGTCAACCTAATGAATTATTAAATGCAAACAGTTTTTATTCTGGACCATGTACTGAAATAATTATGAACCATTTCACGGTCGTTTGGAAATGTGATTGACTGGTAAACCGTCTCTTGTTACTTGAAATTTTCAGTTCATGTTTGACATATATTTTTTTATTATCCATTGTAACACGTTAACATGCTTTTTCATAATGTAGAACTTTATTGAATGCAGCAGTTTACCGGAAAATATTTTTCACATTTGTTTATGTGTTATATAAACTTTTGGTGTTTTAAATGTGAAATATCCGTTTACTTCTAAACCGCAATATTTTTTTTTTTGTTGACAGATCGCCAACTCTCAAAATAGAGTGTACCTCAGCGGCAACAGCCTGATGCTCAACATCCAGGACAAGGAGTTCGACGACCAGTCGGAAAAACTGAAAAGTAAGAAGTGATACTCGGGTGGCGAGCCCGAATCATCCGAAATAAGCGATAAGTAGGAGTAATCGGAAACCGCACACCCCGAAGATTTCCCCCACATATATCGGCGTGTGCCCTTCCGATTGCGGTAGTTTTCTTAAGAACGGAACTGTCATTTTTTTTTTTAATCCTTGCATTTAGTGTACATATTATACCCTAGCCCTAGGATATAAGGTGGAAAGATTTAAGGTGTACGTGCGCCGGCGGGACGCCCATGTTTGTTCTTATGTTGCATGGAGTTCGTTTGTATAAAAAAAAACAGCAAGCAAAAATAAATTACTTTTTGTAAAATGTTACGGCCGCTTTATGGTTTATTGTCACCCGAGCCTTCCCAGACCGCGCTTTACCTTAAACCTTTTTTCCTTACAATGACTATCCTTTTATAAATTTCTAAAGCTCGCAATAGCTGAATATACGACATACTTGCATTCGGCAAAATAACGGTAATGCTTAAAACGATAACTGGTCTATGCTAGTTGTCCGCAAATCATGTAACACTGTTGTAGAGGTCTAAAAGTCTGCAGTATTACCAAGCATTTGAGATGTTTATTTATTTATGTGTGTGGGTAAAGTTTGTGCAGAGCGAGGAAGTATTAATTGATGAGTGTGGGTAAAGTTTGTGCAGAGTGAGGAAGTATTGATGAGGCTGTTATTTGTTGAAAATTCATATTGTTGAATAGTAATTTACGATACAAGTAACGTTATGAAGGTTTTTACATTACGAGAGAAAAGTTTGAAAGCACGAGCGAAGTCTGAGCGAGTGCTTTTAAATTCTCGAGTAATGTAAAAGCAAATAACGTTACGTGTGTCGTAACATGGTTTATTTTATCCTATTTATTTTTTTTTAATCTAAAAAAATGTTTATTGAAAACCGTGTAAAGCGAAATCATGTTTGTTTGCGTTTGAGTTGCGTTAAGATACATATAACAACACTAGTGTGAATTTCTTAACAACACTAGTGTTGTTAAAGGTACCTTAACGTTACTCGTTGCTAAGGAGTTATTGGCATGTTCACATTATAGGATAAAAAAAAAACACTTTTAATTTTCAAAAACTTTTATTGTTGAAAGTGGACGCAACAAGGATTTCTTGGCCTGAAATCGTATAGTAATATCCAAGACCACCCAACAATATCAACTAGACGAACCACGCAATTGGGCATCAGTAAGCAGTTTCTGTGGAGAATTTTGGCGAAAGATTTGAAGATGTTTCTCTATAGAGTGCAAAGATTTACGGACAATTGTTCGAAAAGCCAGTTGTTCGAAAACCAATTGTTCGAAAAGCCAGTTCGAAAAAAAACAAAACTATCAAACAAATATTTTGGAGCTTGTTAGCGCTACCCAGGAGTCACCGCGTGGAGGTCAGCTCTTTCGTCTCCCAAAAAATTGCGTACCGTTTTTTAGTACTTGTCAAATAAAAAGATAAAGTAAAATATATACAATTGCATGCCTATTTACAAAATTTACAAAATCAGCAAATGGTTTTAGGTCCGTTAATAACAGAACAAGAAAATGAAATGTTTCGAGCTATTCCCCGTAGGTATTCTTTCAGATCCAAATTGTCATCAAATGCATCCACTGATCTTGAAATTCGAGATGACAGAACCCGATATTTTTTCTTGTGGGGTGGTAGCCACAAATTGCTCAATTTTGAGTTCCCTTTTGATGGCATCCACAAATTTCCATATAGTCTGGTGACTGCACGACACTTGAAATTTGAAGCCTCTGTGTTTGTTTTTGCATTAAAACAATTCCACATTTCAATAGAAAAACGTGGGGCAAGTCTTCTTTGATTTCTTATGGGTCGTCCGATCCAAGTACCTTCAAAGTAATCTACTACGGCCTCGGCGTCTGCAGGAAATAATTCGGCGTCGATGAGTTCTTCAAATCCACAAATCACATGAGCGGTTGGCAGAAAAGCCAAAATGCAAATTCTGCATCCTCATCGTATAGTTGTTTTAGATTGTTCTGTTGAATGCAGCGGTAAATATACTGGTTCTAGTGGAAGAAGCAACCATACATTGAAGTGTTTGGAAATCGCTCCGTCGCGACATTTACCATTGCATTTTCAAAGTCTATTAAAACTGGCTGAGGACTAAAAGTTTTCAATTCACTTAAAAGTTTCTTGTACATAACTTCCGTCTTGTTTGAAAGAAGAGCAAAAACCAGAGGTATAGTTGGGTCATCCCTCAATCCATGTATAGTGTTAAGTTGTTGAAATAGAGAGGGTGCTGTTTTACAAGTTTCATGGCTGGAATGAGCAGCACTTCCATATTTCATAGATAACTAGTCGGTCGTCTACGTTTCCGGAATCGTACAGGAGGAAGTCATCTCCTTTATCTGTTCTCCATAAAATGTTATTTCCATTCCGGAGTGGCGGGGCAACATCTGCTTTTACCCTGGTTCTTCTTAGGGCCTCCGCACACGGGTCGACTGGTTTGCAACTCGAGTCTCAAACCGGTTTGTGACTTTGGCTGCGTATATGAGTGAGAGACCACACACGGGTCCACTAAAACTTGAGTGATCAGTTCTTCTAGGTCGCAAAACAGTTGCATAGTTGCAGGTGATCAAAATTCTCAACAATTCCATACAGCAATCTTTTGACATTCTGTAGAATGCTATAAACTTGCTATATGTTTTATTTAATTTTTCCCAATGCAGCTGTGCTAATTTCTCTAGCGACTTCATGCGGAGCATCATTAGATTTTATCGCAGTCTTTCATTTTATTTATTTTCTCGATAACTTGGACAACTTCGATAAGTTACGCATATAATAACTCGCATACAAATATATGTGTAGACTGAAAATCCGTGAATTTGTCATAATATTTGTCCCAAAGTGCCGAATTTCATACTACCTACCATGCCCATCCCACTCAGCCCCCTGGGTGCGCGCCTGACTGAATGATGAGCGCTACAGGGCCATGATAACCGAGTTCTTGCTGCCGCAGATTGACGAATTGGGCTTGGAGGATATATGGTTGCAGCAGGACGGTGCAACCGCACACACAGCACGATCGAGTCATATTTTGTTCCCAGCGCGTTTCCCGGTCGCATAATCTCTCGTTTTGGCGATTGGCATAGGCCTGCAAAATCGCCCGATTTGTGCGACTTTTTTCTACCGATGTGAAGATAGCCACGGATTTTTCAGCCACGGATTTCCCGGCGCCACCACCACCAAATAAAAATTTCTTCAATTTTAATGATTTATAATAAATCAAACGCTGAGAATGTAATTAACATTAGCCTATAGATGTACAGTCAATCCACAATTTAAATTATTTTTTCTCGACTCCACGGGATCTATCTTTTTAAAATGACAAGAATTCAAAGTCCAATATGGCACTGTTTGACGCGTTTCAAATTTAATTTTTTAACAACATGTAGATAAGAGCCTACTTAAACGATTAAACGCATTAAATTTTGGGTAAAATTGTTTATAACTTTTTTATAATTTTTTTGCGTTAAATCGCTTAAGTAGAGTCTTATCTATACGTTGTTGTTAAAAAATTAAATTTAAAACACGTCAAACAGTGCCATATTGGACTTTGAAAGTTTGCTAAATTATATATACAGTTCGGGTGGACCCGAGAAAAAAAATTCATAAAAAAGTTATAAACAATTTTACCCAAAATTTAATGTTTTAAATCGCTTAAGTAGAGTCTTATCTACACGTTGTTGTTAAAAAAAATAAATTTGAAACACGTCAAACAGTGCCAGATTGGACTTTGAAAGTTTGCTAAATTATATGTACAGTTCGGGTGGCCCCGAGAAAAAAATTCATAAAAAAGTTATAAACAATTTTACCCAAAATTTAATGCTTTAAATCGCTTAAGTAGAGTCTTATCTATACGTTGTTGTTAAAAAATTAAATTTTAAACACGTCAAACGGTGCTATATTGGACTTTGAAAGTTTGCTAAATTATATGTACAGTTCGGGTGGACCCGAGAAAAAAAATTCATAAAAAAGTTATAAACAATTTTACCCAAAATTTAATGCTTTAAATCGCTTAAGTAGAGTCTTATCTACACGTTGCTGTTAAAAAATTAAATTTAAAACGCGTCAAACAGTGCCATATTGGACTTTGAATTCTTGTCATTTTAAAAAGATAGATCCCGTGGAGTCGAGAAAAAATAATTTAAATTGTGGATTGACTGTACATCTATAGGCTAATGTTAATTTCATTCTCAGCGTTTGATTTATTATAAATCATTAAAATTGAAGAAATTTTTATTTGGTGGTGGTGGCGCCGGGAAATCCGTTGCTGAAAATCCGTCTTCACATCGGTCTTTTTTCGTCGGAGTTTTTTTAGATCACGCGTCTATTTTAACAAGCGCAGACATGATAGCAGTGACGGTTCGCTGGGTTTTTGGTAATACAGATAGGTAGGGTCAGTTGCAGTGACCGCACTATCTGTATTACCACCTCTTGTTCCTCGGCCGTACCAGAAAAAACCCAGCGAACCGTCACTGCATCATAGGCCCCGACGGAGAACATTGAAGAAGAAGTGGCAAATCTATCGCCAAAACTGTTGAGCAAAGTAATTGAAAATGTTCTAAAATATGCGGCCGATATTTTATTTTTCAAGACGTGCGTGCTTGATCCGCAGGATCAAGCCACCCATGAATTTTGATAAATACAATTTGACGCAGACAATTTTTTACGATGAGCATTAAAAGTTTCACACCTTCAATATTCGGGGAGAGCAGAGGTAGTCTTGCGAAAAAATTTCCGCCCAACTTCCAAAATATCCTGGACGAGGATAACGACTACATGATCGTGCACACCGTATTTGAAGATATCATTGATGAGGCTTTGAGCAAGTGCTACGAGAGGTATTTACAAAAGGCCAGCGTTAAATATATGGTCTCCTGTCTCTTCGAAGCGTGGACCAAGATCCTGAAATTGAACTTTATGTATTACGATAAAAGCATACTCGACTTTGCGGCAAATCCCGCATGGCAAGAGGACGACCCGCCGGAACCCTCGCCTCAAGATAACTATGCCGAGTCTTCAATACCCGCGTACAGAACGAAGAAGAAGCAGCGCAAGAGTTTTGTTAGAAAAAGCACGATCAATTCGGACGATATAGTGTATGAAGCTGAGGAGGGCACCGAATTAATACCGGCCGAAGATGATGATATCTTGATGGATGATGACCAGATGGTACCCGTTTGCAGAGACGAGTCCAGTGTGTTCGATTTTAGCTTTAAGGAAAGTGAATTATTCGAGAGCGTTTCCAGTGCCGATAGCTTTTTCACGTCTATCGTTAAAGGTAGTTCGGCGAAGGAGGTCGGTACGACGAGGTGTTTGTACAAGAAGGAAGATGGATACAACGCTCCTGAAACCAGTGAGGAGTCTTTGGATACGTTCGATATTGGTTCGCGCGGGTATGTTACCAGGCTTCCTCCTCTTCGGTTGCACTGCAAACATAGACCTAAATCGAATAAATCCATGGGCACTCCAAGTGATATACTAAAACCGGAATAAGGTTATTTTTTATTGTAAAAGTACTAGGTTATTGAATTTTATTTATTTTGTATACATTTTAGAATAAAGTATTATAAAGGGAAGTGTTTTGTCCAAAATTATGAAATCCTATTGAAGGTAACTGAATAGAAAAAACCATATGGGCATCATAACCAGACTTCTCGAATTTTTGAATTTGCCCTTATTCTTGGTTTGATATCCTAATGTACTTTTGGGAATATTGCGTATCGCGATTTTGAAACATTAGTTTTAGGCCGCGCGCACTTTCGACACGAATTGTATTGTGCGATCGTACCAACAAGTTCGGATAGTTTTCGGACGTCGTATGTACGTACGACTAATCGCACGCAGTCTGCGCGCTCCTATAGTACTTGGTAGAACGGGATTGTTCATGCGTATTCGTACATTTCCGCACGAATCAAATTCGTACGAAAACGCATCCAAAGTGCGCTCGGCCTTAGCCCTTTTTTCTGCGAGCGAGAACGTGGGTATGCATAATACCATCCATATTCGGATCTAATGATGGTAATGCCAATGTAAATTTAGATTTCATCACCGATCTAAGAGCTGTAGGATTCAACAAACATCAAAGCGTATCCATATTCGCATGATCAAAACACCCCTGGTTTTGGAAAAACATAATTTTTGACGTTCACAAGTTTTTATAATGAGCGTTGAAAGTTACACTCCTTTAAAATCAAACAATTTTCCACCCAACTTTGAAAATATCCTGGAGGAGGACAACAACTACATGATCGTGCATGCCGTATTCGAAGATATTGTCGATGAGGCCTTGAGCAAGTGCCAGGAAATTTATTTACAGAAGGCCAGTGTTCATTACATGGTTTCCTGCCTTTTCGAAGCGTGGACTAAGATTTTGAAAATGAACTCCATGTATTACGATAGCAGCATACTCAACTTTGAGGTACACCCCGGATGGCGTGAGGACGTCCCGCCGGAACCCTCGCCTCAAGACAACTGGGCCGAGTCTTCGATACCGGTTTACAGACCGGAGAAGAAGAAGCCGCGCAGGCATTTTGTTAGAAAAAGCACGATTCATTCGGACGATATAGTGTATGAAGTTGGGGAGGGCACCGAATTCACACCGGCCGCTGATACTTTGATGGATGACCAGATGGTGCCCGTGTGCCAAGATGAATCTAGTCTCTTCGATTTTAGCTTCAAGGAAAGTGAATTATTCGAGAGTGTTTCCATGGGTGGTAGCTTCTTCACGTCCATTGCTGAAAGTACTGTGCTACCGCAGATTGATACAAGATGTTTGTACAAGCGGAGTGATAGACACAACGCTCCTGAAACCAGTTCGGATAAATTCGATGTTGGTTCGATTGGGTTTGTTGAAAAACTTCCTCATATTCGATTGAAATGTGTACATTGCGTTGGTCCACCTAAAGTCAAAAGTCCAGGACATGAATCCTCCGGCCACACAAATAAAAAAAAGTTCTTTACACGGAAATAAATATTTAGTCAAGATATTATTATGATCATACTAGGTTGTAAAATTATTTTTTATTATTTATAAAGTTTAGAATAAAATAATACTAAATTCAGTTTTATTTTTATTCGTGTCTACGAATTAAAACTTCTCATTTTTTGACACGGGTTGTTCTACATCGTCGAAAAGCCTATTTAGGCGTGTAGAAATCAAACATGGCAGCCATCTGAAATAAGAAAGTTGGTGAATGAACTCATAGTTTGACAATCTTCGTTTGACCTTGAAAATTGACCACAAGGCCATTTTCAAGGTCGCCAGCGAACCCTACAACAGGGTTGTCAAACAGGCGGCCCTCGAAATAATTTTTGTGGCCCTCGATGCTCTGAGAATAAATGAAAATAGAAAAGATTATTATGAAGAAGATAGCGCGATAGATGAGTAAACACGTGCACACTGTTGTACCTGTAAAATATTTAATTAATCTATTAATCTAAAAGCACTTTTATTATATTTTAATTATCCTATCCATATTCATATTCCTGAATCCACAATTCAAAATATAAATTTCACAAAGTTTGAAAATGTGATGTGGCCCGCGTAAATCTGGCCTGTGCACTGAATGGCCCGTGTTTTAATTGAGTTTGACACGCCCGCCCTACAACTTTCATCTGAAACATATTTTGCCATGTTGCTCAGGTTTCAAAATATTTGGGGTGGCAATTTAAAATGGGAAATCCTGTATATCGAGTCGTCGCACTTTTTTGGGACACCCTGTACTAAAAATTATTTTCCTGAAATGCGTCCCATAGTCTGTAAAATATCAAAATCGTAACTTAATTAGTAACTGAGCTATAGAAGACGGGAAGACCCAGTATTGTAATTCTGGTGGATGCGCCGGGAAAACACCTGGTTATTGTAATAACTATTTAGAAGTATAATATTAAATAATAATAATTGTAATTGCAAAATGTGTTATGTAAACAATGTGTTTTTCAAAGTCACCTTCGATTTTTATTAAAATTACTATTGGAATAATTGTTAAAACGAGTTTTCTGCTCATAACTTTTAATGTGTTAGGAATTGCGATAGGGTCATTATTACGAAAAAAAAATTGTTTTTTAATTTCTTGCGATAGGATCATTACTAAGAAGAAAAAAAAAAGTTTTTTAATTTCGCATGAAATGACAAAAATTAAAATAAATATAAATCGCGCAGGTAAAATTCTACAATTTTTTTATTTAGTTTAGGAAACACCATTCTTTTAAAATAATTTTGATTTTTAAAAATCCGACAATTTTCTTGAGAGTTGCGAATTTTTTGAAATTCTAAATTTTGAATTAAAAAAAAATTGAAATAAATATAAATCGCGAAGGGAAAATTCTACAAAAAATTGATTTAGTTGAGAAAACATCATTCTTTCAAAATAATTTTGGTTTTTAAAAATCCGACAATTTTCTTGAGAGGTGTGATTTTTTTTTAAATTCTAAATTTTAAATTTGAAAAAAGAATGAAATAAATATAAATCGCGAAGAGTAAATTTTACAAAAATTTTATTTAGTTAAGAAAACATCATTCTTTCAAAATAATTTCGGTTTTGAAAAATCCTACAATTTTCTAGCGAGTTCTAAATTCTAAATTTTGAATTAAAAAAAAATTGAAATAAATATAAATCGCTCAGGTAAAATTCTACAAAAATTTTATTTAGTTGAGGAAGCATCATTCTTTCAAAATAATTTTGTTTTTTTTAAATGCAACAATTTTCTTGAGAGTTGCGAATTTTTTAAAATATTGAATTTGAAAAAAAATTTAAAATAAATATAATTCTACAAAAATTTAAATTATTTGAGGAAGCATTATTCTTTCAAAATAATTTTGTTTTTTTTTTAATCCAACAATTTTCTTGAGAGTTGCGAATTTTTAAAAACAGGGGTTCCGATTAAAAATATATGTTGAAAACTTTGACACTAAATTTTGGACACCCTGTATAATTCATATCAAGCAAACTTGGACAACAGGACTATTAGACCTTATTTAATAAGTACCCTGTATAACTTTATTAACGACGCAGTATTTGTATTTTTTAGGTGCAAACCTGATTTTTATCATTTTTATTACTGAATTGATTTTAATAAAATTTTAGGTGCATGTTGGTAACGGTAAAAGGTATCATCATGACGTCACACTTTTTTGGGACACCCTGTGGAATCAAAAATATTTTTCTGAAATACGTCCTAGGATACATGTAAATTCTGCAAAATATCAAAATCGTAACTGAATCAGTAACTGAGCTGTAGAAGACCGGAGGTGAAATGCAGGACTCTGTCTGGTAATTCCGGTGGCTGCGCCGGGCAACTCACGGTTATTTTAATAACTATTCGAGTATAGTAATAAATAAAAATGATAATTGCGATTACAAAATATGTTTTGTCAACAAATTGTTTTTTAAAGCCACCTTCGATTTTTATTCATTAAAATGGCTATTGGAATAATTGATAAAACGAGTTTTCTGCAAATAATCGATTTTTCAAGATATAAATATGTCTTGATGCAAATTTTTGTAGGTTTTCACAGCGTGGATATGATGCAAATATCAAAATCTGGATTACAAGGGTATTTTGGGGTGTAAAAATACGATACCCGTGGTCAGTGGACCGAGATTTTTTTTTTTTTTAAACATCATCACTGGATGAAAAATTCTGAAAGAAACATGAAGACAGTCTACCCAATCGCCTATTTGTCCAATTACAAGGTCATTCAAGGTCATACAGACCCTAAAAAAATCCAAAAGTTTTCTAATCGGTTTTTAACCCTTGTAACCCGGATTTTGATAATACCTTCTTATCGGGTAAATTAAAAAAATCTAGAGATTGGGGATTTTAAGTATCTAATTTTTTTTAATTTCTTTATCGTATCTTTATTTTAAATTTTTCTTGTAAAAAGGTTAATATCCGTCAATAAATAAATAAATTACGAATTCGCCCGGCGCATTCACTCGAATTATTTTTTAGTTTTATTGTTTGAATTAAATAGCACTGTAGAAAAATGCGAATGAATTATTTTAGCCACGAGATAAATCAATTCAAAATATTGTGGAGGTGCCGGGGCTCGAAATTTATGGCTGCTAACTTCACGCCGGTGGTATAAATTACTTATTTCAAGAATGCCAGTGCTGCCCCTGGACTTTTCTATTTAGAGAAAAAAATTCAATATCCAGCGGCGGCTCGTGGATTTCCGTAGACAAAGATGCCGCTCGTGCTTCACTACTTATACTCTAATAGAGGAAACAAATATTCCGTTGCTTTTTCGGTCAAATTTTCTTCCGTTGCCTTACCGCCGAACATCCACGAGCCGCCGCTGTCAATATCTTGTGTACTTTTACGTTAAAATACTGAGTGAGTTTCTATAAATAAATTTGTTTGTCGAAGCAACAAGAACCAACTGTTAAATTCTGTATTTATTAATTCATTTCAGTTGTGCGATGATTGAAGAGTGAAATAGGGCCAACCCACCATGATAGGGCCCACCCACCACCCACAAAACATCCATATAATTACAAGATAACCGATTTTAACTATGATTTTAGGTTATCAAGGTCTAAGCTTATATAAAAATAAAAATAAGATGATCATGGAACCCTATCCCAACTCTTCAACCTTCAATCCTCGAAAATGCATCTCCAAGTTTCTATAAATAAATTTGTTTGTCGAAGCAACAAGAAACAACTGTTACATTCTGTATTTATTAATTTATTTCTAGTTGTGAAATGATTGAAAAGTGAGATTGGGCCTACCCACACCACTAGGGCCCACCCACCATCCACAAAACATTAATTTAATTACAAGATTACTGATTTTAACTATAATTTTAGGTCATCCAGGTCTAAGCTTGTATAAAAATAAAAATAAGATGATCATGGGTGGACCCTATCCCAACCTTTCAACCTTCAACCCTCCAAAACGCACCTCCGAGTTTCTATAAATAAATTTGTTTGTCGAAGTAACAAGAAACAACTGTTAAATTCTGTATTTATTAATTAATTTCTAGTTGTAAAACGATTGGAAAATGAGATAGGGCCCACCCACACCACTAGGGACCACCCATACCACTAGGGCTCACCCACGAACCAACCAACCACCCACTCAAAATCAATTTAGTTACAAGATTACTGATTTTAACTATAATTTTAGGTCATCCAGGTCTTAGCTTGTATAAAAATAAAAATAGACGATCGTGGGTGGAACCTATCCCAACCCTCCAAAATGCACCTCTACGTTTCTACTATATGTATAAAAAATATTTAGATAAGGCATGGCCATGATAAACAAAATCACGGTCTTGTCACGTTGTTGACTTTATGTCAATTAATTACTTTGAACAAATGGTGGCGAAGACTTGATGCGACGTATCAAACCTGCAACGTACGTTCCGAAATACAAAGCCACCCTTTATCTAAATAATTTTTATACATATGGTATAAATAAATGTGTTTGACGAAACAATAAGAAACTGTTATATTCTGTTCTTATTAATTAATTTACAATTGTGAAACGATTGGAGAGTGATATAGAGCCCACTAACCATCAATAGGGCCTACCCACCACCCATAGGACCCACCCACCATTTACAGGGCCCACCCACCATCTACAGAGCCCACCCATCACCCACAATACATCCATTTAATTACAAGATAACTGATTTTGACTATAATTTCAGGTCATCCAGGTCTGGGTTTCTTCATGCATACTCCCAAGAGAGAGCAGAAGAGCCTGATGCAGTCGGCCATGCAAACGGCCGACCGGATACTGGGCCGAAATTGAATAAAAGTTCAGCTCGCAAAGAAGCACGTGATCACACAGAGTAGCATTTATTATTACTTAAATACATGTTCTTATTTTCAAATGTTATTTGTTCGATCTAAATGTGAAACGTCAGTGTAAATGGCAGTGCGGGAATACGGCACGGAAACCGCCCTCCTAAAAAATTAACAAACAACTTACAGTCAATCTTGGTTATAAAAAAAAACTTCAGGATAAATCGGTTCTGATGATAAATATCTTCACTTGAAACGATTACAAATGCATTAAAATTAAAAGATGTAATAAGATATTGCAGGCTTGATGGTGTAATGGGTAAGAGCGCAAGCGTCGCTCCGCTGGATCACAAGTCGAAAAAACGTATCGGCAAAATTACACAAAAATTAATCTTTATTAGAAAAATGACACTCTACTCAAATAATTTTGGTTTTTTAAAATCCAATAATTTTCAAGCGAGTTAGAGATTTTTAAAATTTTTGATTTGCACGGCGTCAAATTTGTACATTGGAGGAAGAAAAATTAAGAAAAAAATAGTAAACGTAACGGAAAAATTACACAAAAATTAATTTTTATTAGGAAAATGACACTCTACTCAAATAATTTTGGTTTTTGAAAATCCAATAATTTTCAAGCGAGTTACAGATTTTTGAAATTTTTGATTTTCACGGCGTCAAATTTGTACATTGGAGGAAGAAAAATTAAGAAAAAAATAGTAAACGTATCGGAAAAATTACACAAAAATTAATTTTTATTGGGAAAATGACACTCTACTCAAATATTTTTGGTTTTTGAAAATCCAATAATTTTCAAGCGAGTTACAGATTTTTTAAATTTTTGATTTTCACGGCGGCAAACTTTCGTATATTGGAAGAAGAAAAATTAAGAAAAAAACTAAAGGAATTTAAAAAAAAAAACTTATTCTTTATGAGTTGTTCAGTTTAGCATTCTCTACAATTATTATTAACATAAATTTGCTATAACTATTATAGTTTCATAATTATAAACCAAAAATGAAAAAAAAATAATAAATTTTTTTCTCGAATAAAAATGATTTTATGAAAAATGTTTTCAAGCAAAAGATGTTCATTTCTTTTTGTCTTCAAAGTTTGTTTAAATGTTTTTGTGATATTTTTTATATTTAAGAAAATATTGGCAAAAAACAAAAAACGGTTAAGGTAAACGCCCACTTTCGGTGTACGAAATTTTGCCAAGAGCTTTTCAGTTCTTCAGATTATTAAATAAGACCTATGTTCTAAGTTTCGTATCAATTGCTCTATTAGTTTTTGAGATACAGCGCGCACAGGCAGACACACACACACAGACACAATTTTTTTTTTCCAGAAATTGTTGAAATTGCATCTAGTGACCCCAAAAAGGATATTTCCGTAAAAAAAATTTTTGAAAAAAATCACGATCACAATACTTTCTCGTACTTCATAACGGAGAAAGTAAAAAGGGGCAACCATTAGTACTTTGATTTTATTTAATGTTATAGAGTTGTGCAGAGGTTAAAATACATCACAAAGTGCACAACTATTACTGCGCTCAAGTCTTACTAAAATCTTAAGGTACGTTTATACGCTCATGCAATTTGTGCCACATATCGTCGAGATTGAACGAATGCATAAGTCAAAAAGTTTGAGTTGAATAAAATCTGTCGTATGAGATTGGTGCATTTTCTATCTTCATGCTTAGACTTTACATTTTTTTAATAACATAAACCGCAGCCAGAGGAAGAAGTAACTTTTCCTCAATATTTTTTATACCAAAAACCAAACCTCTTTTGGAGATTCTGGGGACAAATTGTGCAAGGTAAACTGAACGTGTAAACACCAACACACGTTCAGTTCAATTGCATGAGCGTGTAAACCCACCATTACCCTTGACTTAACCGTTATAGTGCCGAGTAGCGTCACCGCGTCGCTGCATACTCCTGTCAAAAGTGCCGCGAGCGCTATGGCGCTTCTTATGTCAGTATACTTTTAACAAGTGATTGTGCGCAGGAAACTAGCATTATTTGCAATTTACGGTATACCCACAAAAAAATTGTCGTTACTAAAACGGTTAAACACCAACTCTGTGCTCAAGCCTGAGTGAATATGACCAACGAGATTTCCCCCCTTAATAATTTAAGTCTTACCAAAATCTTAGCCTTGACTTTGTTTAAAATTTAATATAATCGTAACACACCAAGTTATTTATTTTCTTAAGTAATCATAGCTTTAATATACTGTTGAAACAAGACAGGAAGGATGTGTGAAATCAAGCATCAAAAGAACCTTGAAAAATGTATCTAAATTCTAAACATCCTGGAGAACTTTTAGTATATCCCCGAAATAATTATAACAAAGATTGACTGTATTTAAGGCAGAGTAAAACAAACACAAACATAATAACAACGAAATAATCTTTGGAATGTATCACACGGCAGTGCCTCGCTCTCAGAATTTTTGTAAGGATGTTCGTTCTCGTATCACAGAATGCAAACGGACCTGAAGGCGGATTTTCTCTCCGCTGAGTGTTGGTCTTTAATTTGTACTGTGTTCATCTGTCGGGAATACGTGTCAACTCTTGTTGGCGGTCTGGCGGAGGACACATTCGACGTTTATGCATTCCAGAACGGCCGCCCCGACTGAACTCCTCCGCGTCGCCATGGAAGAGACGACCATCCATTTGTTGAGTTGAGGATCGTATTTTTCCACAGAGTTTAGGCTCGAGGAGCCGTCGTTGCCTCCGATCGCGTAGATGTAGCCTTCTATCGAGACTACTTCGTGCGTTGATCTGCAAGAGAAATGGTTAATTATTAATGATAGAGTCGTCTCAAAATCTGGTATCGCGATTCGCGTTGCGCAGTGATCATCTTAAATTTAAAGAAAGGGGACGTTGGAAAATGATTCGTGTGAATATTTACGTGAACATTATGTAAATCTAGACATTGAATCGTGTGGCCACTCACTCTGTGCAAACTTTACTACCATTTTGTGGTGGCTCTAACCAAAGAGGAATAATAAATCATTCAAAAGTTAATGCCCATGTGTCAGTGAAATATTAATAAGTTTCAAATATTTTTGGAAGTAAACTATGGATAAAAATGGCAAAATTAAAGAGCATGTTTTTCCCCAATATTCTAATCAATTGCTATTCCCATATATGCTGACAAGTCCTGTTCTGGTTGACATTACGTGTTTTGCTTCCTTCAGATACTTGAAAGATTTGTAATCGTGGTTCAAGAACAATTAGTAAGATTGTATGCGTATCAACAATTTTCTAGTGTTCAAAATTGGTTCATGTGATACGTAAATATTAAAACAATTACTTATATTGAAGTTTTAAACAGAATTGCAGATTTTCAAATCGCGTACATGTATGTTACAATTGAATACATTTTTCTACCTATATTTAGTTCAAGTGCGAATAGGAGCCCTTTATCATCAAAACCGTATTGTCTGAATTGCATTGTTGCACGATGTGCGGCTAGTTCATTGATAAAGCTTTGAGCGTTACTGTGTTTGGATAAATCTAGAGAGGAAATGCAATAAACAATGGTGTGTTTGCATGCGATGCAATTTACCTTCTATTGTGCATGGAGGTTATTGGTTCCCAAGCATTTCTCCTGACGTTGAAGCGTTCTCCACTTGACATGCACATGGTGCCATCATTTCCTGTACATAAGAACGTTAAAGAAGCGTAAATGTATTTCTTTATACAGGTGAATAAAGTAATTATTTACGATTGATTAATTGTGTACCTCCTATGCAGTATAGATGGCCCTCGAGAGCTGCAACTCCACAGCTGCTTCTTCTCGAGGACATTGAAGGCACTGGCGACCAACTACCCATTCTGGGATCAAATCTGAAATAAAAGATTAAATTGAAAATACCATCCTCACAAATAATTAAATTATAAAATTAGTTCAACTCTTCATGCGTGTTTAATTGATATATTAAAGAACGAGTTTTGTAAGTGGAATTTTAACGTACTCATTCAAATTTATCAAGCGATGTACGTCGACAGTGGGCGTTTTGCTCATAACGCCCGTGGTGCCTCAACGTTTTATGTCATACTTGTAGTTTACGCCAAAACGCCGACACTGACTTTCTTTTTGCTCTTAAAGGATCCGTCGGTGGCGGGATCTCTTTACAAAGCATCTGCCTACATTATTTATTACCAAAAACTTTTTGATTTGTTGTCGCCTTAACGAGATATGATTTTTCAAAAAGCGACCAAATTTTTTTTTTAAATTTCCTCCCTCTTTTTCCGGGTCGTAATTTTTTCTCAACTCAAATGTCAAATTTGAAACCAAATTGAAAACATATACAAAACTCTTACATAAAGTGCATATTTTTTTAAATATTGATTTTCGCCAAAAAAATAATTAAAAATCATGTTTTATTTTTTTTACCCTCTTCAGTACTGCCGATGGAGATGATCTGTTTAGACAACATGGCAGCTATTAAGAGGTATGTATTGAGCAAATTTGATGGCAAGTACCCCAAAACGGATATTTCCGTAAAAAAAAAATTTGAAAAAAAATCACGATCACAATACTTTCTCGTACTTCGTAACGGAGAAAGTAAAAAATTGACCAGTATGAGAATTATACATCAGTATTACTACAAAATATCAACCAAAACTCTTCAACAAAAAATACTAGACGAGGATAATAAAACCAAAATGTGCTTACAAGTTGACATGATTGTACACAAAGGAAAAAAATACATGCGATACTTATTCATTATTAATAATGAAGACTCTTAAGGTAATGTTAAATATTATTGACGGACTCACCTTTCAACAGATGCTTGGTAATTCGTTGAATCGAAACCTCCTAAGGCGTAGACACAATTGTCTGTAAAAAATATATAAAATTTTTCGATTATAGAGTCGATAATTATCTATAACTTTTCTATATTAAATATTTAGTATTTGTTGAATTTAATTCTCGTTTATTACGTGGTGAAACATTTTAAATATTCCTAGATAATGATGTAAAAATCGAAAGTAGTCGGAATGAATAGTAAAAAAATGGTGATGTGGCCATCATGTTACTTTCTCCGACTTGTATCATTGCCATTTATATTTACGCTTTCATGTTTTATTTTCAATTTAAATGTACATCGAGCGTTGTGTAAACTCGGATGAAACTGACGTTTAAAACGTCAAAATTATGAAAGATGGAAAAATTATACTTCAAATTTATAAACTCACTTTACTCAAAAACTAAAGGGATTTCGAAAAAAACTGATTCGTTATAAGTTGTTCATTTTAGCATTCTCTACAATTATTATTAACATAAATTTGCTGTAACTATTATCGTTTTATAATTATAAACCAAAAATAATTAAAAAAAATGGTGATGTGGCGATCATGTTACTTTCTCCGATTTGAAGGTATCATTTATATTTACGTTTTCGTGATTTATTTTCAATTTAAATCATATTTAACGAACGTTTTGTAGACTCGGATGAAACTGACGTTTAAAACGTCAAAATTAAAATTATACTTCAAATTCAAAAACTCAGTTTACTCAAAATCTAAAGAGATTTAGAAAAAAACTTATTCTTTATAAGTTTTCATTTTGGCATTCTCTGCAATTATTATTAACTTAAATTTGCTGTAACTATTATCGTTTCATAATTATAAAACAAAAATGAAAAAAAAATAAATAAATTTTTTTCTCGAATAACAATAATTTTATGAAAAATGTTTTCAAACAAAATAATCTCATTTCTCTATTGTCTCCAATATTTGTTTAAATTTTTTTGTGATATTTTTCATATTTAAGAAAATATTGGCAAAAAACAAAAAACAGTTAAGGTAAACACCCACTTCCGGTGTACGAAATTTTACCAAAAGCTTTTCAGTTCTTCAGATTATCAAATAAGATGTATTTTCAAAGTTTCATATCAATTGCTCTATTAGTTTTTGAGATACAGCGTACACAGACAGACACACACACGGACACAATTTTTTTTTCCAGAAATTGTTGAAATGGCATCTAGGGACCCCAAAACGTTTTTTTTTTCCAGAAATTGTTGAAATGGCATCTAGGGACCCCAAAACGGATATTTCCGTGAAAAAAAAATTTGAAAAAAAATCACGATCACAATACTTTCTCGTACTTCGTAACGGAGAAAGTAAAAATTGTGAAACCAACCAAGTGCCTCATTTGAACAACCTTTAAGAGCAACTTTTTGGTCGTAAATATTTAAGGAAATTAATTAGGACAGTGACATCAAACGATTATATTATCTCTAATATTACTTACCAACTACAGCAATCCTACAGTACCTCCTTCTTGTATTCATAGCCGGACAGCTGCACCAAATCCCCGTTAGAGGATCAAACCTTTCCATGCTGCTCAAACATGAAGCTCCATCGTACCCCCCACAAACATAGATAAGTCCATCGAACGAACAGATTCCTATATGAAAACAAAAAATGGTGATGTGGCCATCATGTTACTTTCTTCGATTTGATGACATAATTAATAATAGTTATTTATAATTATACTTTTATAGTTTATCTTTAATTTAAATAAAAAATGTAATGTACATCAAGCACGATTTCAGCCATACATTTCCCGGCGCATCCACCAAAATTATGGCACGACTTTTACTCTTTCTGCAAGTATATTTAGCAAATACAAACTGCCAACAAACCTTGAAAATTAATAAAAATATTTTTTAAACACCTAACACAAAACGGGCATAATAAAAAAAAATTGCAATGCCTTCCCACAAGTCAAAAAAAACTGTGACCGGTATTACTTATATTTTTTTTAACATTGACCAGAAAACCGTGGCTGGCTCTAAGCAAATGTACATATGAGTACCTGATAGTTGTTTCAGTCTATTTTTTACATGAAGTGCGAGGAGTTCAAAATTAAAAGTTATTATTTGCTCATGTTTATTAAATGTTTTTATTTTCTGGCGTACCCGTAGTAACGTCTACGCATCCCATTTTGGGGACCGCTTGTCTAGAGGAAGGATGCTGATTTTTTCCTTCTATTCTTACCCTTGGTTGCACTATTTACCACAAAATTGAATTTAAGTAAATTTTATCTAGACGATTTTTATTTGTTAGGTAAGAAGCTGCTACTTCGTTATACATACGTTTTATATGAAAAAAAAACACTTTTTACTTGCTTATATAACGCTCAACTCAAAGTGTTATACAAAGTAAAAAGTGTTTTCCATAGACAATTTTAATCCCTACATCAAGACTCTTTCAATCCCTAGTACTTCAGATTTTCCAAAGGGACCGAATTCAACACGCGATCGTAATTAATTTCCCCCTGAGGTGGCAATAGATTCAAATTAGTAAAGCACATAAATTCAACGCTTAATATCAAAAATAACTACCTAAACACGACCTCTTCGTTCCCATGGGGGTGATCGGGGTCCACGTGTTTACGAGCGGGTTGTAGCACTCGGCGGTGGCCAAATCCGAGGCGCCGTCGTACCTGTCAACAGAGTTGGTGGAAAATAGGGATGGTAAATCGAGCGTTGCATTACTCGAGAACAAAGGGGCTGCGCCACCGTCAAGAGTCACAAATCTTACCCTCCGACGACGTAGAGGTTTCTTCGAAGCCCCGTCACACCCGATCTGGACCGCCTCCACAGCATGGGGGCGATTTGTTTCCAGGAATCCGTTTTGGGGTTGTAGACTTCACATTCGGAATGAATTGCAAATAATGAACCTCCACCTAAAGAGAAAAGAAAACTTTATATTAATAATAAATGTAATCAAATAGAAAAATATACGGTCTAATTCATCTAGCAACCATAATCTACCCCTCATTAGCGAGTATTAGTGTTTATGGCCCTTGGGCTCATAAAGTATTGCCCAGCAACAATAATCAATATTTTGGGGTAATATTTTTATGTTTATGTTACGTTGGATAAGCTGTGTTAATTTTAAATAAAACACTTGCTTTGTTTGTATAACTTTTGAAAATGTATTATTTCCGTGACTATAGTTTCGGTAACTTCAACGTTAATTTTGACAAGTTATCATTTTATTCCATATGCTTACTCAAGTTTTTCTTGTATCGTGTGAGCCACAAAATTTTATTTCAGAGTTGGCTGTGCGCATATTATGTCATGAGACTAGATTAGTTTAATTGAATTAGATTTACAAAAAAAATTAAAATTCTAATGTTTCTCTTTCTCAGGCATGGCTAACTCAGAAACAAAATTCTGTGGCTCACACCTTATGACAATAGTATATTACCTACATACTATACAAGATCGGTAAGTGCGTCCATATAGTTGAGAAAATATTCTTGCAAAACGAGGCCGTTAGGGCATAAGATGCCCAAAAAATTGGCAACAGAGCAAACTTTCAAAAATCATACCATACCATAAATTGAAAGCAACATAACCCTAATATGTTAACGTTAATATTTATTTCTCATGTGTACCAACCAACGTTACACCGTTGAAATTTATATATAAACTAGAACAAGTAACTTCACGTCACACACTGATGACAGATGTTGAATTTCTGACTATTTTTGGGTTAAAATCGATGCAGAATTTAATTAATTTTAGTACCAAAATGAAATACAACAAATACACAACGGGCATAATTATAGATGGTACATAAAATACTATCACTTTTATTCTTTGCATGCAAAACATTATTTACAAAGCAAAAAGCAACCAACAGAGTAGAACTGTGTATTCAGGACTAAAAAACAACTTCCACCCAAGGCTTAGTCGTGACGTAAGTTTTATTATTACATTCATAAATTTAGTGCAGTAACTAGCTATTCCAGTATCATGCGCAAGAATTTGCGCTTTTAATTACATTTGGTAAAATAATAAGACAATAGATTCATTTCAATTGCACTTTTCTGTCTTTCATTTTAGCAAATTCGTTAATTACATTATCATATAACTAATATTTTGTAACGATATTGTATTGTAATAATAATAATAATAATATTAATGACAATGTTGTACTGAAGTAATAAAAATATTGGATAATAATAATAATTGCGATGTATTTAAATCAATGAAAAAAAAATATAAACACAAACGCCACAAACTTGAAACTTTCTAAAATTACTTAAAACTGATTCTTGTTAAAGGATATTAAAAAATCTTAAGACATCCCATGACTATATTTGGAGATAATTACCCTCAAACAGCGTAAATTAAAATTTTCAGATTGCGCTGTATTAAGTCAATGATAAAAATACAAACACTAACGCCACAAACTTGAAACTTTCTAAAATTACTTAAAAATGAATCTTGTTTACGGAAAACAAAAAATCCTAAGACATCCCTTGAGTATATTAAGAGATAATCACCCTCAAATAGCTTAAATTTAAATTTTGAGATTGCGTTGTATTTAAATCAATAAAAAAAATATAAACACAAACGCCAAAAACCTGAAACTTTCTAAAATTACTTAAAAATGATTCTTGTTTACGGATAACAAAAAATCCTAAGACATCCCTTTTGTATATTTAGAGGTAATCACCCTCAAACAGCTTAAATTGAAATTTTGAGATTGCGCTGTATTTAAGTCAATGAAAAAATATAAACACAAACGCCACAAAGTTAAAACTTTACAAAATTACCAGGGATGGGCGATATTTCACGTATCTGTGATTTTTCACTGGTATTGATAAATCACTAGTCGTTACTGTTACTAATAGGCGAATTTCACTGCTACTTAAAATCACTGCTACTTAAAATCGCTGTTACTTAAAATGACTGGTATTTTAAATCACTGTTACTTAAAATCACTGCTACTTAAAATCACTGCTATTTAAACTGTGACTTAAACTGTGATTGCTACTTAAACTGTGACTTAAACTGTGATTGCTACTTAAACTATGACTATTACTTGAAACATAATTGTAAGAAGACAGCACAAGGTGGCATTTCTAAATGTTATTTAATATCCATTACTTTATTCAGAGTATTCTATTTAAATTTTGTCTGCTCGTTTTATATTTTTTCTGCGATGTTTTCATTCACGTGCTCAAAAAAATAAAACAAAAATTAAAAAAAACTCATATCTCCATTAAAAATTGTTGAATTTTCAAAAACCAAATTAATTTAGAATAAGCGATTCTTCGGCCATTAATGATATTGTTTTAAGCAATTTTTCTACACGTTTTATATTTTTTTCAACGATGTTTTCATTCAAGTGCTCAAAAAATTAAAACCAAAATCTTCAAAAATCCATATTTCTATTGAAAATTGTTGAATTTACAAAAACCAAATTGATTTTGAATTAGCAATACTTCGGCCATTGAGGATAATTTTTTATGGAATTTTGCCTGCACGTTTTATATTTTTTTCTGCGATGTTTTTGGCCAAGTGCTCAAAAAAATAAAACTAAAATTTTCAAAAATTCATATCTCCATTAAAAATTGTTGAATTTACAAAAACCAAATTAATTTTGAATAAGGCATTCTTCGGCCATTAATAATATTGTTTAAAGGAATTTTTCTACTCATTTTATATTTTTTTCTGCGATGTTTTCATTCAAGTGCTCAAAAAATTAAAACCAAAATCTTCCAAAATCCATATTTCTATTGAAAATTGTTGAATTTACAAAAATCAAATTGATTTTGAATTAGCTATACTTCAGCCATTGAGGATGATTTTTTATGGAATTTTGTCTGCTCGTTTTATATTTTTTTCAGCGATGTTTTCATTCAAGTGCTCAAAAAATTAAAAGGAAAATCTTCAAAAATCCATATCTCTATTGAAAATTGTTAAATTTACAAAAACCAAATTGATTTTGAATTAGCTATACTTCGGCCATTGAGGATGATTTTTTATGGAATTTTGTCTGCTCGTTTTATATTTTTTTCAGCGATGTTTTCATTCAAGTGCTCAAAAAATTAAAAGGAAAATCTTCAAAAATCCATATCTCTATTGAAAATTGTTAAATTTACAAAAACCAAATTGATTTTGAATTAGCTATACTTCGGCCATTGAGGATGATTTTTTATGGAGTTTTGTCTGCTTGTTTTATATTTTTTCTGCGATGTTTTCATTCAAGTGCTCAAAAAAATAAAACTAAAATTTTCAAAAATTCATATCTCCATTAAAAATTGTTGAATTTACAAAAACCAAACTGATTTTGAATTAGCTATACTTCGGCCACTGAGGATGATTTTTTATGAAATTTTGTCTGCGCGTTTTATATTTTTTCTGCGATGTTTTCATTCAAGTGCTCAAAAAAATAAAACTAAAATTTTCATAAATCCATATCTCCATTAAAAATTGTTGAATTTACAAAAACCAAATTAATTTTGAATAAACGATTCTTCGGCCATTAATGATATTGTTTTAAGAAATTTTTCTACTCGTTTTATATTTTTTTCTGCGATGTTTTCATTCAAGTGCTCAAAAAATTAAAACGAAAATCTTCAAAAATCCATATCTCTTTTGAAAATTATTGAATTTACAAAAACCAAATTGATTTTGAATTAGCTATACTTTGGCCATTGAGGATGATTTTTTATGGAATTTTCTCTGCTCGTTTTATATTTTTTCTGCGATGTTTTCATTCAAGTGCTCAAAAAAATAAAACAAAAATTTAAAAAATTCATATCTCCATTAAAAATTGTCGAATTTACAAAAACCAAATTAATTTTGAATAAACGATTCTTCAGCCATTATTGATGTTGTTTTAAGGAATTTTTCTACTCGTTTGATATTTTTTTCTGCGATGTTTTCATTCAAGTGCTCAAAAAATTAAAATTAAAATCTTCAAAAATCCATATCTCTATTGAAAATTGTTGAATTTACAAAAACTAAATTGATTTTGAATTAGCTATACTTCGGCCATTGAGGATGATTTTTTATGGAATTTTGTCTGTTAGTTTTATATTTTTTCTACGATGTTTTCATTCAAGTGCTCAAAAAAATAAAAATAAAATATTCAAAAATCCATATCTCTATTGAAAATTGTTGAATTTACAAAAACCAAATTGATTTTGAATTAGCTATACTTCGGCCATTGAGGATGATTTTTTATGGAATTTTGTCTGCTCGGTTTATATTTTTTCTGCGATGTTTTCATTCAAGTGCTCAAAAAAATAAAACAAAAATTTAAAAAAATTCATATCTCCATTAAAAATTGTTGAATTTTCAAAAACTAAATTAATTTAGAATTAGCGATTCTTCGGCCATTAATGATATTGTTTTAAGGAATTTTTCTACTCGTTTTATATTTTTTTCAACGATGTTTTCATTCAAGTGCTCAAAAAATAAAAATAAAATTTTCAAAAATTCATATGTCTATTGAAAATTCTTGAATTTACAAAAACCAAATTGATTTCGAATAAGCTGTACTTCGGCCATTGAGGATAATTTTTTATGAAATTTTGGCTCCACGATTTATATTTTTTTCTGAGATGTTTTTGGCCAATTGCACGTTTTCTACAGCATGGAAAATGTTCAATTGGAGATTCTGAAAAAACTAGCGATAACGGCTTTTTGGATTATTAACTCATTTTATAACTTTACATGTTAAGAAGGTGTTGTTAAAGATTCAAACTAATCCATCGAGGGATTTTCTAGAAATTTAATAAAATCCACACGAATGCACGTTTTTGCAGCTTGGAAAATGTTCAAGTGGAAATTCTGAAGAAACTAGTGATAACGGGTTTTTGGATTATTAACTCGTTTTATAACTGTACATGTTAAGAAGGTGTTGCTAAAGATTGAAACAAATCCATCGAGGGATTTTCTAGAAATTTAATAAAATCTACACGAATACACGTTTTTACAGCTTGGAAAATGTTCAAGTGGAGATTCTGAAAAAAACTAGTGATAATGGGTTTTTGGATTATTAACTTGTTTTATAACTTGACATGTTAGGAAGGTGTTGTTAAAGATTCAAACTAATCCATCGAGGGATTTTCTAGAAATTTAATAAAATCAACGCGAATACACGTTTTTGCAGCTTGGAAAATGTTCAAGTGGAGATTCTGAAAAAACTAGTGATAACGGGTTTTTGGATTATTAACTCGTTTTATAACTGTACATGTTAAGAAGGTGTTACTAAAGATTGAAACAAATCCATCGAGGGATTTTCTAGAAATTTAATAAAATCCACACGAATACACGTTTTTACAACTTAGAAAATGTGGAAATTCTGAAATAATTAATGATAAGGTTTTTGGATTATTAACTTGTTCTATTAACTGTACAACTTCAAAAGGTACTGCTACAGTTTAAAGAAAATCCATAAAGTAATTTTAGAATTTAACAAAATTCCGAAAACTATGGTTTTCATTTCTTCGGAGACCTCGCGCTCCAAGTGCTCACTGACTTTGAATTAATGGTACTCCATCAATAACAACCTTACACGTCCAGTAATACCAAGTGTTTTAAAGTAATGACAGTATGATCGAACGCTTAAGGTCATCGTTTGGGCTTTAAAGGTTATTCCAACATCAAAAATTTATATAGTAAACCATTCGGAAATGATAATGATGCAAGTAATGTTTCCGTATCACGTCCGTAGTATTAGCTAATTAATCTTAATCGTGTGAATGCATTTGTGTGTAACAAGTTGTTTTTGTGTGGAATTAATGGCTGCAATTGAATGAATCACGCCAAGGCTGACTGCGATTGTTTTCTTACCCAATCACCGGAATTTAGATAATGGTTTCGTGGCGTTATTATCATCATCGTGTACGAGAAATTGAGAACCTTTTAATTTTTATAATATATTGTTATTGAAGGTGCACGTTTCACAAATAAATATTCATTGTGTGTTAATTAGAATATATTTGTAATTCAAATTAGTTATTTGCAATATTATTGCAATAATGTTATTTTATAATTTTCCTGAAGCGTCAAAGTAACTTTTTCGCCTTTAAGATTTAAGATAGAAAAATATGATTTACATAAAAGTTGTAGATAATGATGTTTACTTAAATTGGTGAAAAAAAAGTAAAAGTAGCAATAAGGAAACGTTACTCACAAGGCTTACATAGTTGGTATTCTAGTTTTCTTCAATGTTACACAATGTAATAATAATCATGGTGATGGTTGCGACCGTTACTACGTGGTAATTCATTATAGAAACACTGAATAAAATACTTATTATGTTTTGTGGTAAAAAAGATAGTGAGTGTTTTATTCAGTGTTTCTAATGTAATAATAAATTCATTTTATTGAAACTCCAATACATAAGAGCTACAAATAGCCATCGACTGAAGTCTTTCAGCCTACACAATATTTTATATTACTTATCCAAAGTTGCTCGAGTAAAATTCATGTAAACGTATTCTTGATGATTTCTGGTAAATTATTCTGAAATTAATTACCAAAACATGTTTAACAATACCGGTACCATTCTTATCTACAAAAATGCATTAACCTTATTCACTCAGTACAAAAAACAGCAGCAGCAAATAAAATCCTTCACACGTCAAAGTCCAAAAAAAGTGAAGACCCGCCGCACACGTCTGCGTCCATCTAATGAAATAACTTAATTAGCCTCGTCTCCTCGAATCGCATTACCTATACTGTTTGTGTACACTTTGAACCCGTCAATAATTCACGCAGATTGAATTGATCGTTCGCCGATAACTGTAATTTTTCGATCGATTTTCAGTGGTGCGATGCCGTGCTTCTGCTTAGTTTGCGTTAGCCTGATTGTGATCGTGGCCGGTGTGGTGACACTTTTTAAAATTCTAATCTGAAAGGATCGGCAAATAAAAAAAATGGGAGCTTTGAAGATTTTGGTGCATTGAATGGGTTTTCAAGGTCGTGGGAACTATGGGATAGCGTAGAACGTTTTTGCAAGGTTAGTCTGAAAAGTTTTGTTCCATTTTGCTAACATATTTTGATTAAAAACATGTTGAATATTCGTTTTTATTTAACAAATTTTGACCGAAGAAGCATTTTTTTTGCAACGATGAATTTTTCCAGAAATTGTTGAAATGGTATCTAGGGACCGCAAAATGGATATTTCCGTAAAAAAATTTTGAAAAAATTTTCACGATCACAATACTTTCTCGTACTTCGTAACAGAGAAAGTAAAAATATTATAAAATTCATACATTTATACTGTTGTGGGATTGGATAATTTTACATTTATACAGTTCACTGAACCGATAACATTTTTATGCTTCGAACACTTTATTTATTTATTTATTTTTTTGTTTTTTGGCATAGGTTTGACCATTCAGCCACTAACGATGATATAATTTAGCAGCACTTTAAATAATATTAACATTAGGATGTACAAGGACACTCTTCACGCCAAGGGGTATATCAAGGCGGCTTGAAATACAAACAGGTATACCACGGTTCAAAAGCTTCTACCACAGAGGATTCCCGCAAAAATTTGAAAATACAATCATATACTGCAATATCATTAAGACTTAATAAATAGACGAACACTTTATGCTTATAAATTTCGGTAAAACGATTATTGTAAATAGAAAGTTCGATGCATCGAAAATTACAGGTTGATAAAGATCAGTACATTGACAATTTTATTTTTATAATTAACAAAACCGCATTTTCAAACACGGTGGCCACGATATCTCGAAAAGTACTTTTTTCAAACTTGGCACAATTATTTGAAATATAATAGACCAGTGATTGGATGAAGGTAAATTTTTTTGTTGATGAAAAAAGGGCGGTATTTTTATGCCAAATCGAAATTTTAACTTTGACCGTCCGCCATTTTGTCCCAGATCAATATTTCGACTATTCGTTCAGTCACAAGATACTTTAATATATTACAGAAACATTTCTTGGTTTTTGATTTTTGATTAAACCAAATCCGAGTAGCAGTGGTCACCGCGAAATCTGTTTTCTTCATCAGCCTTCAGGAGGATGGCAGTTTTTTTAATTACGAATTTTTTTTTGTATAAAATTTATTTGTACGTTCATGAAGATACATGTTACCACATAGGCCAACTCAATTTTAAACAAGTTTTATATTTTATGCAAAAGATAATTCTCAAAAATCACCTATTTTTCAGTTTCCCAACTAGACATGACGTCTTAAGGCGCTTTTAATTATGTAATAAAAATAGCTCTTTGTCAATCTGGAGAAGATTTTAATGTAAAATTCGAAGATTTTTCTTCAAAAACGGGTCAAAAATGGGGAAAAAATGCCGAATAGCCTTAATATCTGTGAGATGTTAGTATTCATATAAGTTTAATCTATTGCAATATGTATGTAATTCGCATCTAATTTATTTATTTGTTTTCAGGATTTGCTGAAGATGTCAAAGCAGATAAATCGTTGAATGGCGTATTTTACAAAATCCAAAAATGATTATTAGGAAGACAATTATTACTGGGAAGTGCAATTGGAAAAATTGAATTTTATATTGAAACTTGTAAATATATTTAACAACTAGTATGTTCATATTATGATGTGTTGGACAATAAATAGTTTTAGAGACTCATTTCCATTATTAATTGTTTCAATATTTATGTATTAATAGTTCACATTATTAGTTTTTTACGGTTTATTCACGGGAAACCCCTTTTTACACAATGAATATACAAAAATAATAGTTATTTAAGCAACAAGGAACGTAAGGACGTATTAACATTTGAGGTAGGCGAATACGAACCGAGGCGGAGCCGAGGATCGTCGCCTGCCGCAAATGTTAATTGTCATTACGTTCCGTGTTGCTTATTAATTTTTTTCCGCTACCGAAAATATAATACTCAAAAATGATCAGAAAATATTCTAAAATACGGCTTGTAACTTTTGGGATTCAAATTTTTATAGTCACCTATGCGTTCTATGCGTCCTATGGCAACCCAGCAACGGAGAAAACAATGTCGAATTTTGTTTGTTTGTGTCAATCCAGTGACAGTTTTTGCGGGCACGGATGCAAACGAAGCTGCGAATATTGCGTGTTAGAATGTGTTACCGACAAAATCTAAAAAGGTATGTGTCCTGTTACGACTCTTTTTAAGCAGTGGTTATGTAAAAAGGATGCCGATGCTATAGGTATAGACGAAAATGTGTTGCTCGCCTATATGTTGGAGCGTTACGTTTCTGTTTATTATTTTCCTAGGTCCGTAAGTAAAAATTAAGTTCCGTCGTCAAGGACAACAAACACCACGAATGTTATCAGCCACTTACGGTACCTGTAACCATGCATGCAATGCGTATTTACGTTGTCGGTAGCGGAAAAAACAACTTAAATTATAATTAACTGTATATATTGATTTCTTATTATTTATTATATATATTCTCAATTATATATTATATAATGATTGGGGGACATATACACTGGATATCCTGGACATCCATGGACCCGCACGGCCATTTCTTCGTTCCGAAAAAGTGACCGCACGGATGGGATTCGAACCCACGACCACGAGGCCCTCGAGCTCTACTTACTAGCAGTGGCGGCCGGTGGAACATGTTGATGATAGAGCCACTTATACAATATACCCCCCCCCCCTCCCCTCATTTATTGAAGAAAGAAAGAAAGATTTATCTTCCTAGACCAAAGTAACTGGCGAAAAAGTCTTTTAACAATTAATTAAAAATTCTTGCTGAGCTTGAAACTGCAGGTAGTGCCATGTCGGCTCTATATAACGAGCCACCCCTGGCTATAATATGTCAAATATTGAAGTGGATTGTCAAAATTAGATTCATTCTAAATACATTTTGAAATTGTGAAGCTTAGTTCGGCCGAAATGATTTTTTTACGATTTTTATAAGCAGCAATTTTTTTTCTCTGCTTTTCAACTTTTGAGGATTGCCATTTTGTTTCCAGCCACGATGTGTCAAACATTGAAGTGGATTATCAAAGTTAGGTTCATTCTGGATGCATTTTGAAATTTTGAAGTTTACTTTGGCCGAAATGAATTTTTTACAATTTTTATAAGCGCAGACTGCAATTTTCTTTTTTGTTTTTCAACTTTTGATGGTTGCCATTTTGTTTCCAGCTGTATTATGTCAAGTATTGAAGTGTATTTTCAAAGTTAGATTCATTCTGAATGCATTTTGAAATTTTGAAGCTTAGTTCGGCCGAAATGATTTTTTACGATTTTTATAAGAACCGACTGCAATATTTTTCTCTGCTTTTCAACTTTTGAGGATTGTCATTTTGTTTCCAGCCACGATGTGTCAAGTATTGAAGTGGATTATCAAAATTAGATTAATTCTGAATGCATTTTGAAATTTTGAAGCTTACCTTGGCCGAAATGAATTTTTTACAATTTTTATAAGCGCAGACTGCAATTTTCTTCTTTGTTTTTCAACTTTTGATGGTTGCCATTTTGTTTCCAGCTGTATTATGTCAAGTATTGAAGTGTATTTTCAAAATTAGATTCATTTTGAATGCAGTTTGAAATTTTGAAACTTACTTTGGCCGAAATGATTTTTTTACAATTTTTATAAGAGAAGACTGCAATTTTTTTCTCTGTTTTTCAACTTTTGATGGTTGTCATTTTGTTTCCAACTGAACTATGTCAAGTATTGAAGTGGATTATCAATATTAGATTAATTCTGAATGCATTTTGAAATTTTGAAGATTAGTTCGACCGAAATAATTTTTTTACGATTTTTATAAGCACCGACTGCAATTTTTTTCTCAGACTTTGAACTTTTGAGGATAGCCATTTTGTTTCGAGCCATACTGTGTCAAATGTTAAAGTGGATTATCAAAATTAGATTCATTTTGGATGCATTTTGAAATTTTGAAGCTTACTTTGGCCGAAATGAATTTTTTACAATTTTTATAAGCGCAGGCTGCAATTTCCTTCTCTGTTTTTCAACTTTTGATGGTTGTCATTTTGTTTCCAGCTGTATTATGTCAAGTATTGAAGTGGGTTATCAAAATTAGATTCATTCTGAATGCATTTTGAAATTTTGAGGCTTACTTTGGCCGAAATTAAATATCTACAATTTTTATAAGCGCAGACTGCAATTTTTTCTCTGCTTTTCAACTTTTGATGGTTATCATTTTGTTTCCGGCTATACTATGTCAAACATTAAAGTGGATTATCAAAACTAGGTTAATTTTGAATGCATTTTGAGATTTTGAAGCTTACTTTGGCGGAAATTATTTTTTTTTTACAATTTTTATAAGCACAGACTGGAATTTTTTTTCAATGAATTTCAAGTTTTGATGGTTGTCATTTTGTTTTCAGCTATACTATGTCAAGTATTGAAGTGGATTATCAAAATTTGATTAATTTTGAATGCATTTTGAAATTTTGAAAATTAGTTCGGCCGAAATTATTTTTTTACGTTTTTTATAAGCGCAGACTGGAATTTTTTTCTATGAATTTCAAGTTTTGATAGTTGTCATTTTGTTTCCAGCTATAATCAGTGGCGGCTCATGGAACATGTTGATGATAGAACCACTTATAACTTATACAATATAGACCTTTCAATCGGAAGTGTTTTTGATGGGGAATAACGTAAATATACTCTAATCAGTTTACAAAGACCTACAATATTTGTATCGGCATATTTTTACCATTTAGTGTCCCTTTAACGAGATATGATTTTTCAAAATGTTAGCAAACAGCTTCCACCTGTCTTGATAATTCTTTCAAGGGCGTATTTTTTGCTTTTAAAGTGGTAGACCCGATTTTTTTTATGATCACAGGGTACTAGCTTCCATCTGTAATTTTGGAACCCCTCCTGCGGTTCTAGCACGCGTCATTTGGCATCTCTTGTAATTTATCTTTGAACATCTTGTATTGTGTACTCACCAATTGCGAATAAATACGGCTTGGCTCCTTTTGGCCTCCTCTCCATCGTCCTTGGAGTAGATAGAGCGCACCTCCTCTCCGGTGCCAAATGGTACCTCATCGCCTCTAAAAGAAGTTCCCTGCACTGACTATCCTCTCTTACCAAACTTTCGTTGTCCACTGTGGTCATCAAGAATTCCCTGTTGACTAACGGCAATCTGACGTGAACCATTAACTGGAAACAAAAATATAACCGAAGGATGATGGAGAGAAGTTGTCAAAAAAAAAACGCCAATAACCCAAGAATAGATGGAAAAATAACTTAAAAATGATAAACAGAAGTTGGC
The DNA here is from genome assembly GCA_910593695.2 of Ocypus olens. Classification (NCBI taxonomy): domain Eukaryota; kingdom Metazoa; phylum Arthropoda; class Insecta; order Coleoptera; family Staphylinidae; genus Ocypus; species Ocypus olens. The sequence continues at coordinate 41,941,521 of OU343061.1, forward strand.
GAAAAACCTCTGTCCCAAAATTTTGATAAAACTTATTTGTTCCAAAATAAGTGCCTGTTTAGAAGAACGTGTTGACGTGTCTAAAATATTAGTACAATTGTACGTTTCATTCATTCATAGACAATAAATTATTATTATTATTATTAAACACGTCTGCTTCTGTAAACAACTAAACGTAAAATGCATGTATTGTTTATTTCTTACACAGGGTGGTCCATCTTAGAGGTAACAAGCGACTTTGCTGAGTTACACGGCATTTTTGAAAAAATCGCGGAGACATGTCGATTTTTGTTTCAAGGAGAAGAACCTTTGATGACATTTCCACCTTCATAACCTTAATCACCTAGCCACCCCTAACTTCATCCCCCGATTTTAAATAGGGAAACTTTGTCGAGTGATATATCGACGTGTCTCGGCAATTTTTTCAAAAATGCCGCTTAACTCAAGTAAGTCGCTTGTTACCTCTGAGATGGACCACCCTGTATGTATAAGTAATATTAAACATATGGGGTGCTCAGAGGAGAAATGGAGCAAGTCCATAAAATTCTTTGATAAGTCATCAAGCCTTAAAGAGGTTTTTACTTTATTAATTTGCAAGAAAATGTAGACAAAAATTACAAACAAATTCGCTAATCATAAACGAAATACATTTGTGACTTGAATCATTAGATCGTACTAATGTGTACTGTGAGTGTGTTATCGACGAAATTTAGAAAAATGGACTTGATCCACTACTCTTCTGAGCACCCCATATAATCATGAATTTTAACAGACCTCCTGTATTTTTAAAAATTAAATCGGACACTTGTTCGGCATAGAGGAAGTAATTTCATAATTTTAGTTTATTAACAATAGTAATATGAAATAGATAAACTTGTAATTAAATCAATAAGTAATAAATCAACTCACTCTGGAAATATATTGACTCCTATCTGAAAGATCGTGTTTGACCCAATTGAGCACAGCGACGAAGACGTCCTCTTCTGAAGAAATGTTTAGCTGACCATTTGATATCAATTCTTCGACCTGAAAGTAGAGAAGAAAGTATTTTAATTTTGGAAGAAGTCAACAATAATTTATTAGTGTAGAGGTTCCCATTCATTTTAAGATGCCAAATCGGTATGTAGTAGATAATACAGTGGCGTACCAGTGGGTAAATATTTTTGGAGGAACGAGTCCTAAAAAATGCATAAATTCACTTCGTCGCTCGTTTCTTTTAAATATACTGTTTTGATTATAATTTCATTCAATAATCGCTCGAAATTTGCGTACGGATACCACAGATTGAGAACATCTAAATTGGAGTAATGATTTAACAGGCTATTCTTTTATTTTAGAGCCTTCAGTAATTTAAAGAGATGTATGGAGTATAAACGTACAAATACGTAACAACAAAAAACATGATGTAACAATATATTCTTAAAAACCAATAGAGAAATTGATATGAAACTTTGAATATACGTCTTATTTGATAATCCGAAGAACTGAAAAGCTTTTGGTAAAATTTCGTACACCGGAAGTGGGCGTTTACCTTAACTGTTTTTTGTTTTTTGCCAATATTTTCTTAAATATAAAAAATATCACAAAAACATTTAAACAAACTTTGAAGACAACAAAGAAATGATTATCTTTTGATTGAAAACATTTTTCATAAAATCATTTTTATTCGAGAAAAAAATTTATTATTTTTTTTTTCATTTTTGGCTTATAATTATAATAGTTACAGCAAATTTATGTAAATAATGATAGAGAATGCCAAAATGAACAACTTATAAAGAATAAGTTTTTTTCGAAATCTCGTTGGTTTTTAAGTAAGCTGAGTTTTTGAATTTGAAGTATAATTTTTCCATCTTTCATAATTTTAGTTTAGTTTAGTTTAGTTTAGTTTAGTTTAGTTATTTATTAACGGATTCACCATTTTACATATAAATACAAAAAAAATATATATATATATACTTCATTCAAGTGAAGAAGACGAAATTATGAAAAAAAACAAAGAATCTACAAGGTAACTTACAGTTTTAGAACTTACATTGATACACGTAATGCCTTAAAAATATCGATATAGTTGTATAGAATTTAATTGTTGTTTGAAGTTAAGTAAGGTACTACCAATAATATTGAAATTAGGAAGATGATTCAAACAGTTAACAAATTCCATACATCTATACAATGGACTATTAACGCTGTAATTTGTCCTAGCGCACGGTAATCGAAATAAAAATTTACTTCTAGTGGTGACAGTAGCACGATTGACATAAAAAATTAGAGAACTGACAATATCATTACTGCATATACGTCCTGAAATAATTTTGTGTAACAAAATGAGGTCATTTTTGACTCTCCGAATTTTTAAAGTATCCATACATAACGTTTGGCACATATCATCGTACGACACATTACTACAATTTTGTAATCTGAAAGCAGCAATTGTAACAAATTTACGCTGCACACGTTCAATCCGTTCCGTGTAGCAGTCATAATAAGGAGACCATATTGTAGAGGCATATTCCAAAGTGGATCTAACTAATGTAAAGTATACAATCTTCAAAGTGTGCAAACTAAACTTGTTACAACTTCGTTTTATAAATCCCAGGTGCTTCAGAGCTTTATTACAAATAAAATGAACATGGTCCGAGAAATTGAGCTTTGAGTCAAACAATACTCCTAAATCTTTAATAACTGAAACCCTAACTAACACCGAGTTATTGAGTGAATAATTAAATATACATGACTGAATTTTCCTAGAAAAAGTAATAGCATTACATTTTCCAACATTCAAATGAAGATCATTTATATTACACCAGTTTTGAAGAGTATCAAGATCCGATTGAAGTTTATAACAATCATTAATATTGTCCACTATTCGAAAAAATTTAATGTCATCTGCAAATAATAAACAACTGGAAGATTTGAAGCAATTAACTACATCATTTAAAAACAATAAAAATAGTATTGGGCCAATATGCGATCCCTGAGGCACACCGGAATAAACAAAAATTGGTTCAGATTTAAAATTTTTAAATTTCACTATTTGCGATCTACTAGATAGGTATGATCTCAACCATTCCACAATTTGGCTCTTAAAACCATATGCATCCAGCTTGACGTTTTAAACGTCAGTTTTATCCGAGTCTACGAAACATTCGATGTAAATTTAAAATATGATTTAAATTGAAAATAAACTATGAAAGTTATACCATCTAGTCGGAGAAATGATACCATCTAGTCGGAGAAGGTAACAGGATGGCCACATCACCATTTTTTTACTTCCGATTGGAATGTATTTATCAATTTTCTATTGAGCTCTTCAATAAATTCTTCACAAGGGCCGATGAAAGCCTTTTCCAGCCGAGCCGTATTTTTTTAAGGTTTATGCTATAAATTCATCAAATTTGACCAATTCTAAAGCTCCGGCATAATTTCCACTTTGAGAGGAAAGTGTTTGAAATGCTAGCTTATGTTTGGCCACAAAATTAATTGTTGCTACACTTTTTTTAAAGAGCGTTGGCCTCCCTAGGAAGGTCCATGTGCCTCCTTCAGATCTTATTCCAGATTACATTGCAGAATTTTTCTCCAATTTTAGGAAATGGGCTTTTTCAATTTTGGTGTCAATGCGACTTTTTGGACTTTTTTGAAGTGTTGGCTTCAAGTAGCCCTCCTGAATATTCTGATCGCGTGTACCTCCTTCAGATTTTGCTTCAGATCACGTTGCAAAATTTTTCGCCAATACATTTTTCCTCTAAACAGGCTTTTTCAATTTTGGTATCAATATGTCCTTTCGCAGTATTTCTTGTTATTAATATTTCAAACGAATTTCCGTGATCTATAGAATTCCCATGTTCCTGGACTTAATATTCTAAAGCTCCAGAATAATTTCCACTTATAAAAGAAGGTTTCTGAAATGCTAGCTAATGTTTGGCCAAAAATTTAATTGTTGCTACAACATTATTTTTTAAGAGAGTTGGCCTCCCTGAATAATCTATTGTTTCAGGTCACGTTACAGAATTTTTCTCCAATGTTTTTTCCTCTAAATAAGCTTCTTCAATTTTGGTGTCAATGCGACCTTTTGTAATTTTTTTTGTTATTAATATTTCGAACAAATTTCCGTGATCTATCGAATGGTCATGTTCTTGTACACCACATTCTAAAGCTCCAGAATAATTTCCACTTTGAGAGGAAAGTTTTTGAAATGCTAATTAATGTTTGGCCATAAATTTCATTGTTGCTACAATGTTGCTACAACACGTTTTTAAGAGCGTTGGCCTCCCCAGGAAGGCTCAAGTTGCCCTTCTGAATATTCTGTTCGCGTTCAGATTTTTCTTCAGATCACGTTGCAAAATTTTTCGCCAACGTATTTTTCCTCTAAATAGACTTTTTCAATTTTGGTGTCAATACGTCCTTTCGCAGTATTTCTTGTTAATAATATTTCAAACGAATTTCCGTGATCTATCGAATTCTCATGTTCCTGGACTTAATATTCTAAAGCTCCAGAATAATTTAATTTCCACTTTTAAAAGAAGGTTTTTGAAATGCTAGCTAATGTTTGGCCAAAAATTTAATTGTTGCTACAACACTATTTTTTAAGAGCGTTGGTCTCCCAGGAAGGCTTAAGCTTAGCCCCCCCCCCTGAATAATCTGATAACACATGCCTTCTTCAGATATTGTTTCCGGTCACCTTACAGAATTTTTCTCCAATGTTTTTTCCTCTAAATAAGCTTCTTCAATTTTGGTGACCATACGACCTTTTGCAATTTTTCTTGTTATTAATATTTCGAACGAATTTCCGTGATCTATGGAATGGTCATGTTCTTGGACTCCACATTCTAAAGCTTTAGAATAATTTCCACTCTGAGAGGAAAGTTTTTGAAATGCTAATTAATGTTTGGCCATAAATTTCATTGTTGCTACACCACCTTTTTAAGAGCTTTGGCCTCCCTAGGAAGGCTCAAGTGGCCCTTCTGAATATTCTGTTCGCGTATGCCTCCTTCAGATTTTGCTTCAGATCACGTTGCAAAATTTTTCGCCAATGTATTTTTCCTCTAAACAGGCTTTTTCAATTTTGGTGTCAATATCTCCTTTCGCAATATTTCTTGTTATTAATATTTCAAACTAATTTCCGTGATCTATCGAATTCTCATGTTCCCGGACTTAATATTCTAAAGCTGCAGAATAATTTCCACTTTTAAAAGAAGGTTTTTGAAATGCTAGCTAATGTATGGCCAAAAATGTAATTGTTGCTACAACACTTCTTTTTAAGAGCGTTGGCCTCCCAGGAAGGCTTAAGCTTAGCCCCCTGAATAATCTGATAACATGTGCCTCTTTCAGATATTATTTCAGAATTTTTCTCCAATGTTTTTTCCTCTAAATAAGCTTCTTCAATTTTGGTGACCATACGACCTTTTGCAATTTTTCTTGTTATTAATGTTTCGAATGAATTTCCGTGATTTATCAAATCCTCATGTTCCCGGACTCAACATTCTAAAGCTCCAAAATTAATTTTGAGAATTTTTTTTTTGAAATGTTATTAATGTTTGGCCATAAATTTATTTATTGCTACAACACCTTTTTTCGAGCGTTGGCCTCCCTAGGAACACTCAAGTTACCTTTCTGAATATTCTGATCGCGTGTGCCTCCTTCAGATCACGTTGCAAAATTTTTAGCCAATGTTTTTTTCCTCTAAATGCGCTTCTTCAATTTTGGTGTCGATACGACCTTTTTCAGTTTTTTTTGTTATTAATGTTTCGAACGATTTTCCATAATCTATCGAATTGTCATATTCCTGGACTCAATATTCTGAAGCTCAAGAACAATTTCCACTTTGAGAGGAAAGTTTTTGAAATGCTAGTTACTGTTTGGCAAAAAATTTAATGTTGCTACAACACTTTTTTTTAGGAGCATTGGCCTGCGTAGGAAGGGTTAAGTGGCCCTCTTGAATAATCTCACAGCGTCTTGCGATCTTGCTTCAGATCACGTTGCAGATTTTTTTCTCCAATGTTCTCCTCTAAATAAACTTCTTCGATTTTGGGGTCAATACGACCTTTTGCAGTTTTTCTTGGTATTTATATTTCGAACGAACTTCTGTGATCTATCGAATTCTCATGTTCCTGAACTCTTACATATTATGAAGATGATGGTTGCGACCGTTACTATGTGGTAGTCCGTTGTCAGGTGACTGAATTAAACAACTTTCGACGTTTTTTTACCACTATTTATTAACATATTATGTAATCTTCCAGACAATGTGTCCTTCTGTGAAAACTGTACGTTTAACCGATAATATTTTACAAACGTAGTAATAAATTATTTTAGTAATTGCATTATCAATTGTTTTTTGTTTGACACTCATGTATTTCCGGTGTCTCCGGCATTTGCCAAAAATCCTATTCGATAATTGAATTGAATTAAAACGAATTTCTTGTGAATAGAAGTGAATTGAATGATAAACAATGTAGATTATTCATTTATTCAGAGTATCGTAAAAGATATACACATTTACAGCAAACAATTTTCTATAGCATTCCATCGGAGCGGAAACGGACATAAAAATTTACGAGGGCAGCCTTGACACGGAAAGACGGAGAGCGCTCCGTTTTACGAGCGACCTACCCCAGTTTCCCATGTAGACAACCCCGGGGGTGGATGGTCTTAGACAATTCCCGAGGATCGTATCTTCGGCGCCGGGGTTTTACTGCGGAATGGCTAAACCACATCTATAAATTAAATTCGCTGCTGGCAAATTAATCAATCTGGATCCACTGGGGCGGTAATTGAGGGGCCGAGAGAGGGGACAGTTAAGTAAACACGTGGAACGAGGTCTCTGTTTCGATTATTATTTAAAAGGGGGCGGTCGATAGATGCGTCCTATTTTTGTGTGGTAAATGGAACACGCGGGGGCTAAGGCAATCGCAGTCGTTAATTTCTGCAAATTCACAAAATGTGGGTTAACCCCCTCTTTCCCAAATTAATTTTTGGAAATAAAAAATCTCTTGATTTAATACCATATTCTAACGCAAGAAAATTAAATTAAAAATAAAGCTCCCTATTTTTTCAGAAAACAAAATTATGACTTCGTAAGGATTCCTTGGGGAAATCGTGCCAAAAAAAAAATCACAAGTTACGGGGACCTGATAAAGGGCATCTGCGGGAAAGAAAAAGTTAAGAGCAGTCCCCAACTGAAATTTTTGCATTTTTTATATATTTTTTTTTACAAAAGGAAGGATGGTTGGCGGGAATTCGGGTTGAGGAAGTGCCGATGATTTGGGAATTGGCGTAAGCATGTACTATTCGGCCACTAACGATATATTTTTTTGAGATTTCATTTTAGTAATGAATGGGACATATACTACACATCCATGGAACCGCACGGCCACTTCTTCGTTCTGAAAAAGTGACCGCACTGATGGGATTCGAACCCACGACCACGAGGCCCGTGAGCAGGAGCTCTACTCACTAGGCCACCGCGGCCCCTATCATTTTTTTATAACCATACAAAACTACTTACCTCGTGGAATGGTAATAAAAGAAACTCCTCGGTTGCCACGACCTGCTGGAAATTCTGCAGGGCGAAACAGTGCGACTTCAAGTGAAGCTCCTTGCAGGAATACGTGTCTGCAAAAAAAATTAAACAATCACCTTCCTCCTTAATGTATTCTTTTTCAAAAATATACCTGCAAAATTTCTGATGCCCAAACAGTTGGTAGGATGTAGCTGCCTCATCAAAAACCTACAACAGGCTTCTCTTACTTCTTGTATCTGCAGCAAACTACTCGCAGGTAGTAAGACTTGTACGTTATCCGGAGTTATCGTAATTTCTCCAGTATACGCATACTGAATCAGTAGTTCAATAGCTGCTGGATCCATCTCGTGAATAATTACCTCTGTACTCGTGTGCTCCTTCAGATCACCTTCGAAAATTAGAAAAATTATCGAAACGAATTCACGAATTCAAACGAATTTGAGCAACTGTTGATCATATAATTTTTTTTATTGACCTTTTAAAAAAACGTAAAATCTACAACTGAACAATGAAATAAAATTATCGGAACGAATTAATGAGTTTCAGTAAATCTTGGAAAATTGGTTGAATTTGAGCAACTGTTGATCATATAATTTTTTTTATTGACCTTTTAAAAAAACGTACAATCTACAACTGAACAATGAAATAAAATGATCGGAACGAATTAATGAGTTTCAGTAAATCTTGGAAAATTGGTTGAATTTGAGCAACTGTTGATCATATAATTTTTTTTATTGACCTTTTAAAAAAACGTAAAATCTACAACTGAACAATGAAATAAAATGATCGGAACGAATTAATGAGTTTCAGTAAATCTTGCAAAATTGGTTGAATTTGAGCAACTGTTGATCATATAATTTTTTTTATTGACCTTTTAAAAAAACGTACAATCTACAACTGAACAATGAAATAAAATGATCGGAACGAATTAATGAGTTTCAGTAAATCTTGGAAAATTGGTTGAATTTGAGCAACTGTTGATCATATAATTTTTTTTATTGACCTTTAAAAAAAACGTAAAATCTACAACTGAACAATGAAATAAAATGATCCGAACGAATTAATGAGTTTCAGTAAATCTTGCAAAATTGGTTGAATTTGAGCAACTGTTGATCACATAATTTTTTATAATGACCTTTTAAAAAAACGTAAAATCTACAACTGAACAATGAAATAAAATGATCGGAACAAATTAATGAGTTTCAGTAAATCTTGCAAAATTGGTTGAATTTGAGCAACTGTTGATCATATAATTTTTTTAATGACCTTTTAAAAAAACGTAAAATCTATAACTGAATAATGAAATAAAATGATCGGAACGAATTAATGAGTTTCAGTAAATCTTGCAAAATTGGTTGAATTTGAGCAACTGTTGATCATATAATTTTTTTATTGACCTTTAAAAAAAACGTAAAATCTACAACTGAACAATGAAATAAAATGATCGGAACGAATTAATGAGTTTCAGTAAATCTTGCAAAATTGGTTGAATTTGAGCAACTGTTGATCATATAAATTTTGTTAATGGCCATAAAAAAAAATAAATCTGTAATTGACCAATAACAATATTTTAATGAATACGCAAGCTCAACACGAAACGCGATGACCATTGAACTGTTTAGATTGTGTCATGATTCCATGATAAGTGAACACTTTAAATGCCCAATTAAGATTAATTTAATTAAATTAAGCGGAGCATGCTGCGTCCAATTTTCCTAACACGAATCGTAAAAACTAATTCGAGAGCAATTTAACGTCCCACATGAAATTCTAACGATTTTTTTAAGAGCTTGGTCCTTAATGTTGCAAGTGATGATTACAATATCCTCATAATTAGCGTCTTAATTACATAAATAAAGTAATCGAAATCCGTGGAAACTTTTTGTTAATCCGCATTTTTTTTTTATTGTTAACCCTTGGCACTCGTATGTCGACTTATAGTCGCCAAAATACGTTTACCACTGTGCTCTCAGATATAAATACGAGAGCAAAGGGTTAATAACCACTAATATATGTTAAAAAAAGTTCCCTTGGTTTTCATTACATTTTTTTTTATTTGTGAGCACCTGTTGCTCACGCCGCTCTATATGTGGGATTTGAGGGCTTCGCTTAGGCGATTAGGCATTACATAAATAAGATAAGCCCTAGTAATTTTTTTTAAACATGGTCACGTCGAAACCGAAATCCATCTGTCGAGGATACACTTTTAATTTTTTTTAAATCCGTAATTTTTTTTTTAAATTGTTAATTACCACTAATATATGTTCAAAAAAAGTTCGCTTATTTTCTATTATTATTTTTTATTTGTGAGCACCTGATGCTCACGGCGCTATACATCAAAATTGTACCTGCAGCAGTAAGATAGAAAATTTAGTCCGAGTTAAAAAAAAATATGTAAAAAATTGAAATCGTTGCTTCATTGTTTTGCAAATTTTAACGCATACTTTTACATCTATATGCTAATTAAAAAAGTTTATTTCTTTAAAAAATTCCGACTGAAACGAAAGTTATGAATTTTCAAAATTGTACCTGCAGCAGTAAGATAGAAAATTTAGTCCGAGTTAAAAAAATATGTAAAAAATTGAAATCGTTGCTTCATTGTTTTACAAATTTTAACGGATACTTTTACATCTATATGCTAATTAAAAAAGTTTATTTCTTTAAAAAATTCCAACTGAAACAAAAGTTATGAATTTTCAAAATTCTACCTGCAGCAGTAAGATAGAAAATTTGGTCCGGGTTAAAAAAATATGTAAAAAATTGAAATCGTTGCTTCATTGTTTTACAAATTTTAACAGACACTTTTACATCTATATGCTAATTAAAAAACTTTATTTCTTTAAAAAATTCCGACTGAAACGAAAGTTATGAATTTTCAAAATTGTACCTGCAGCGGTAAGATAGAAAATTTGGTCCGAGTTAAAAAAATATGTAAAAAATTGGAATTGAAACAGATACTTTTACATTTATATGATAATTAAAAAAGTTTATTTCTTTAAAAAATTCCGACTGAAACAAAAATTATGAATTTTCAAAATTGTACCTGCAGCAGTAAGATAGAAAATTTAGTCCGGGTTAAAAAAATATGTAAAAAATTGAAATCGTTGCTTCATTGTTTTGCAAATTTTAACAGACACTTTTACATCTATATGCTAATTAAAAAAGTTTATTTCTTTAAAAAAATCCGACTGAAACAAATGTTATGAATTTTCAAAATAGTACCTGCAGCAGTAAGATGGAAAATTTAGTCTGAGTTAAAAAAATATGTAAAAAATTGAAATCGTTGCTTCATTGTTTTGCAAATTTTAACAGATAATTTTACATCTGTATGCTAATTAAAAAAGTTTATTTCTTTAAAAAATTCGGACTGAAACAAAAGTTATGAATTTTCAAAATTGTACCTGCAGCGGTAAGATAGAAAATTTAGTCCGAGTTAAAACAAATATGTAAAAAATCGAAATCGTTGCTTCATTGTTTTGCAAACTTTAACGGATACTTTTACATCTATATGCTAATTAAAAAAGTTTATTTCTTTAAAAAATTCCGACTGAAACAAAAGTTATAAATTTTCAAAATTGTACCTGCAGCAGTAAGATAGAAAATTTAGTCTGAGTTAAAAAAATATGTAAAAAATTAAAATCGTTGCTTCATTGTTTTGCAAATTTTAACAGATACTTTTACATCTATATGCTAATTAAAAAAGTTTATTTCTTAAAAAAATTCCGACTGAAACAAAAGTTATGAATTTTCAAATTTGTACCTGCAGCAGTAAGATACAAAATTTAGTCTGAGTTAAAAAAATATGTAAAAATTTAAAATCGTTGCTTCATTGTTTTGCAAATTTTAACAGATACTTTTACATCTATTTGCTAATTAAAAAAGTTTATTTCTTTAAAAAATTCCGACTGAAACAAAAGTTATGAATTTTCAAAATTGTACCTGCAGCAGTAAGATAGAAAATTTGGTCTGAGTTAAAAAAATATGTAAAAAATTGTAATCGTTGCTTTATTGTTTTGCAAATTTTAACGGATACTTTTACATCTATATGCTAATTAAAAAAGTTTATTTGTTTAAAAAAATCCGACTGAAACAAAAGTTATGAAATTTCAAAATTGTACCTGCAGCAGTAAGATAGAAAATTTGGTCTGAGTTAAAAAAATATGTAAAAAATTGAAATCGTTGCTTCATTGTTTTGCAAATTTTAACAGATACTTTTACATCTATATGCTAATTAAAAAAGTTTATTTCTTAAAAAAAATCCGACTGAAGCAAAAGTTATGAATTTTCAAAATTGTACTTGCAGCAGTAAGATAGAAAATTTGGTCCGAGTTAAAAAAATATGTAAAAAATTGGAATTGAAACAGATACTTTAACATTTATATGATAATTAAAAAAGTTTATTTCTTTAAAAAATTCCGACTGAAACAAAAATTATGAATTTTCAAAATTGTACCTGCAGCAGTAAGATAGAAAATTTAGTCCGGGTTAAAAAAATATGTAAAAAATTGAAATCGTTGCTTCATTGTTTTGCAAATTTTAACAGACACTTTTACATCTATATGCTAATTAAAAAAGTTTATTTCTTTAAAAAAATCCGACTGAAACAAAAGTTATGAATTTTCAAAATTGTACCTGCAGCAGTAAGATGGAAAATTTAGTCTGAGTTAAAAAAATATGTAAAAAATTGAAATCGTTGCTTCATTGTTTTGCAAATTTTAACAGATAATTTTACATCTGTATGCTAATTAAAAAAGTTTATTTCTTTAAAAAATTCGGACTGAAACAAAAGTTATGAATTTTCAAAATTGTACCTGCAGCGGTAAGATAGAAAATTTAGTCCGAGTTAAAACAAATATGTAAAAAATCGAAATCGTTGCTTCATTGTTTTGCAAACTTTAACGGATACTTTTACATCTATATGCTAATTAAAAAAGTTTATTTCTTTAAAAAATTCCGACTGAAACAAAAGTTATAAATTTTCAAAATTGTACCTGCAGCAGTAAGATAGAAAATTTAGTCTGAGTTAAAAAATATGTAAAAAATTAAAATCGTTGCTTCATTGTTTTGCAAATTTTAACAGATACTTTTACATCTATATGCTAATTAAAAAAGTTTATTTCTTTAAAAAATTCCGACTGAAACAAAAGTTATGAATTTTCAAATTTGTACCTGCAGCAGTAAGATACAAAATTTAGTCTGAGTTAAAAAAATATGTAAAAAATTAAAATCGTTGCTTCATTGTTTTGCAAATTTTAACAGATACTTTTACATCTATATGCTAATTAAAAAAGTTTATTTCTTTAAAAAATTCCGACTGAAACAAAAGTTATGAATTTTCAAATTTGTACCTGCAGCAGTAAGATACAAAATTTAGTCTGAGTTAAAAAAATATGTAAAAAATTTAAATCGTTGCTTCATTCTTTTGCAAATTTTAGCAGATACTTTTACATCTATATGCTAATTCAAAAAGTTTATTTCTTTAAAAAATTCCGACTGAAACAAAAGTTATGAAATTTCAAAATTGTACCTGCAGCAGTAAGATAGAAAATTTAGTCTGAGTTTAAAAAATATGTAAAAAATTGAAATCGTTGCTTCATTGTTTTGCAAATTTTAGCAGATACTTTTACATCTATTTGCTAATTAAAAAAGTTTATTTCTTTAAAAAATTCCGACTGAAACAAAAGTTATGAATTGTCAAAATTGTACCTGCAGCAGTAAGATAGAAAATTTGGTCTGAGTTAAAAAAATATGTAAAAAATTGTAATCGTTGCTTTATTGTTTTGCAAATTTTAACGGATACTTTTACATCTATATGCTAATTAAAAAAGTTTATTTGTTTAAAAAAATCCGACTGAAACAAAAGTTATGAAATTTCAAAATTGTACCTGCAGCAGTAAGATAGAAAATTTAGTCTGAGTTAAAAAAATAGGTAAAATATTGAAATCGTTGCTTCATTGTTTTGCAAATTTTAGCAGATACTTTTACATCTATATGCTAATTCAAAAAGTTTATTTCTTTAAAAAATTCCGACTGAAACAAAAGTTATGAATTTTCAAAATTGTACCTGCAGCAGTAAGATAGAAAATTTGGTCCGAGTTAAAAAAACAGTAAAAAATTGAAATCGTTGCTTCATTGTTTTGCAAATTTTAACGGATACTTTTACATCTATATGCTAATTAAAAAAGTTTATTTCTTTAAAAAATTCCGACTGAAACAAAAGTTATGAATTTTCAAAATTGTGCTTGCAGCAGTAAGATAGAAAATTTAGTCCGAGTTAAAAAAATATGTAAAAAATTAAAGTCGTCGCTTCATTCTTTTGCAAATTTTGACGGATACTTTTACATCTATATGCTAATTAAAAAAGTTTATTTCTTTTAAAAATTTTGACTGAAACAAAAGTTATGAATTTTCAAAATTGTACCTGCAGCAGTAAGATAGAAAATTTAGTCTGAGTTAAAAAAACAGTAAAAAATTGAAATCGTTGCTTCATTGTTTTGCAAATTTTAACGCACACTTTTACATCTATATGCTAATTAAAACTGTTTATTTCTTTTAAAAATTCCGACTGAAACAAAAGTTATGAATTTTCAAAATTGTACCTGCAGCAGTAGGATAGGAAATTTAGTCCGAGTTAAAAAAATATGTAAAAAATTAAAGTCGTCGCTTCATTCTTTTGCAAATTTTGACGGATACTTTTACATCTATATGCTAATTAAAAAAGTTTATTTCTTTAAAAAATTCCGACTGAAACGAAAGTTATGAATTTTCAAAATTGTACCTGCAGCAGTGGGATAGGAAATTTAGTCTGAGTTTAAAAAATATGTAAAAAATTGAAATCGTTGCTTCATTGTTTTGCAAATTTTAGCAGATACTTTTACATCTATTTGCTAATTAAAAAAGTTTATTTCTTTAAAAAATTCCGACTGAAACAAAAGTTATGAATTTTCAAAATTGTACCTGCAGCAGTAAGATAGAAAATTTGGTCTGAGTTAAAAAAATATGTAAAAAAATGTAATCGTTGCTTTATTGTTTTGCAAATTTTAACGGATACTTTTACATCTTTATGCTAATTAAAAAAGTTTATTTGTTTAAAAAAATCCGACTGAAACAAAAGTTATGAAATTTCAAAATTGTACCTGCAGCAGTAAGATAGAAAATTTAGTCTGAGTTAAAAAAATAGGTAAAATATTGAAATCGTTGCTTCATTGTTTTGCAAAATTTAACGGATACTTTTACATCTATATGATAATTAAAAAAGTTTATTTCTTTTAAAAATTTTGACTGAAACAAAAGTTATGAATTTTCAAAATTGTACCTGCAGCAGTAAGATAGAAAATTTAGTCTGAGTTAAAAAAACAGTAAAAAATTGAAATCGTTGCTTCATTGTTTTGCAAATTTTAACGGATACTTTTACATCTATATGCTAATTAAAAAAGTTTATTTCTTTAAAAAATTCCGACTGAAACAAAAGTTATGAATTTTCAAAATTGTGCTTGCAGCAGTAAGATAGAAAATTTAGTCTTAAGTAAAAAAATGAAATAGTTGCGTAATTATTTTGCAAATTTTAACACATGCTTTTGCATCTATATGCTAATTAAAAAAGTTTACTTCTTTAAAAAATTCCGACTGAAACAAAAGTTATGAATTTTCAAAATTGTACCTGCAGCAGTTAGATAGAAAATTTAGTCTGAGGTAAAAAAATATGTAAAAAATTGAAATCGTTGCTTCATTCTTTTGAAAATTTTAACGGATACTTTTACATCTATATGCTAATTAAAAAAGTTTATTTCTTAAAAAAATTCCGACGGAAACAAAAGTTATGAATTTTCAAAATTGTGCTTGCAGCAGTAAGATAGAAAATTTAGTCTGAAGTAAAAAATTGAAATCGCTGCGTAATTATTTTTTTTGAGCACCTGTTGCTCACGCCGCTGTTTGTTGCTCGCGCCACTTCCTCACTTCGATATACTGTTGCTCGAGCCGCTGTGAACGTGTTACACAAATTTACAACAAGCATTGCTCTTCTGAAAGAGAATAAATTTAATTTCTACTTTGTGTTGCCTTTGAACTAGTTGAAACATATAGCTCTATCTGCAGGCAGGCCGCCTCCAGAATGTCCAGGTAAACTTTTTAAAGTTTAATAATATCTTTATCATATACTCTTCATAAAATAGAATAATTTTGTTGGTACGCTTGACAAAACATAATTAAAATAGAATAACACCTTTCAACATTAAGACATTAATCTTAAGAATTTCATGTGGGGCTTATTAAAACTAAACTAAATACATCTAAATAAACTGGCGTGCATAGAAATCGGCCCACTGTAAACTTTTGACTTTAGCTGCTTTTCTTTTTTTGAAACTATTATAAACGATAAGCATTCTTGATAAATTTCAACTCATATGAACGCATATTAAATTGTCTTTCAAACGGCATACATATATTTTTTTTTGATCTGATGGAGAGTAGCTAAAAAAAATAGTGAAAGTCAAAAGTTTACAGTGGGCCAATTTCTTTGCACGCAAGTTTATATCTAAGTTTAACTACAAACTAATAATACTTACCATTAAACATTGCGAAAAAGTACGGACTAATTGATGCAAGTACCACCTTGTGGGCCTTATACGACTCTAAACCTATCTTTAACGTTATATCACACAACTATAAAAAAACAGAGAGAACACAAAGTAAAAAAAAATGCATTCTTGATTGAATTAAAACGAACGCCAAAACCCGATTAATTTCACCTGTTGCAGCTTCCGTGCTTTTGGGGTTAATTTAAATTCGGGGCACTTCTCGCTACAAGGGCGGTAATTAAGTGGGCAGAAACGTTCGTTTTGTGGGTCTACCAGCTAATAATCAATGTGTACGATAGTGTCATGCATGTATTGATTTTGTTTGATTTGTGGATTTGTCACGGGTTTATTTGTTATCGGATACGGAACTTGATTGCATTTATATGTCTGCTATTAAACAGTGATGTGAGTTTATTGTTTGACTCGAAAAACCCATGTTCTCGATTTACACGATTTTGCTTAATCTGCATAAAACGCCTAAACAGCATAAGTCCAAGATTCCAAAGGGATAAAGTGAATTAAACATTATATAATTTAAAAAAATGTTTTTTTTTTAATTTATACCTTGAAGCAAAAATGACTCTTACGCTGTTGCGCATGAACGAGTATCCTAAGTAATGAATTAATGCGCGCACGTGCGTTTTGCAATATCACCGTTTTAACGCATGACGTCCTTACAAATAATAAAAAAAAAAACTAAACAATGAGCCTGCGTTTAATTCATGAAATTAAATTGAGGCGAAACGAACCGTGTGGGCGGGAAAATTTGCACGCACAATTTCGCGCGAGTCACCACCGCCGAAAGTCTTCTGTGTAATAAAGGATAAGGTCACCCGGTAGCCTTCTGACCTTTTTGCCACTGTTTAATAAATGGGGACAGTTGTTCGGTTGCGATGAAAGTTTGCGCTCTCAGACAATTTAAATATCAGCCTATAAATAGGGAACGAACAACACAAAGCCGGGCGTTACATCATCATGGAGGCGGGGGTGTAGCTCATCTACCTCATCATCCGACCCGATTATTCCCCTTGGGTTATTTATTTTTAATGAGGCCACGCTGATGAGGTCACGATTACACCGCCGATTATTCATCGGGCGGGAAATTGAACTTGGAAACCTGTGGGATTTGATCGCACGTGAATTATCACCTGCAGATGGCACGACAAATGACAAAGATGTCTTCTTCGGTAGTTGAGAGCAGTGGCAGCTCGTGGAACATATTGATGGTAGAGCCACATATACAATACCCCCCCTCCCCTCCTTTTTTTGACGAAACAAAAAACGATTTATCTACCTAGACCAAAGTAACTGGCGAAAAACTGTTGTTGAGCTTCAAACTATAGGTAGCGCCGTCGCTCGCTTTGTATAGCGAGCCGCCCCTGCCTAACATAAAAGTTAAAAACATTTATGATACCTCAGTCAAAACATCCCCATTTCACATTTAAAAGAAAATAGTAAATCACAACGGACTATCATTTAAAATTAATTAATTATCAGGACTTTAATATTTGTCACTACAATTGGGATTGCACATACGCAAGTATAAAGTTGGACGCACTAGCGCGTCGGTGGCAGTACTTAAATTTTTTTTGTAAAGTTAACTGAAAATATCAAAATTGCATTTTTTTATCTTTTCCACCTCATGATATTATTTTTTGAAAATGCATAACTCCCGAACGCGTTGTTCGATTTTAATGATTTACACGCCAAAATATCACAAATATAGTGTACTTTAACACAGTACTTAGACTTTATTTGTAAAGTTAACTGAAAATATCAAAATTGCAATTTTTTTACGTTTCCACCTCATGATATTATTTTTTGAAAATGCATAACTCCCGAACGCGTTGTTCGATTTTAATGATTTACACGCCAAAATATCACAAATATAGTGTACTTTAACACAGTACTTAGACTTTATTTGTAAAGTTAACTGAAAATATCAAAATTGCAATTTTTTTACGTTTCCACCTCATGATATTATTTTTTGAAAATGCATAACTCCCGAACGCGTTGTTCGATTTTAATGATTTACACGCCAAAATATCACAAATATAGTGTACTTTAACACAGTATTTAGACCTTTTTTGTAAAGTTAATTGAAAATATCAAAATTGCAATTTTTTTACTTTTCCACCTCATGATATTATTTTTTTGAAAATGCATAACTCCCGAACGCGTTGTTCGATTTTAATGATTTACACGCCAAAATATAACAAATATAGTGTACTTTAACACAGTATTTAGACTTTATTTGTAAAGTTAACTGAAAATATCAAAATTGCATTTTTTTATCTTTTCCACCTCATGATATTATTTTTTGAAAATGCATAACTCCCAAATGCGTTGTTCAATTTTAATGATTTATACGCAAAAATATAACAAATATACTGTACTTTAACACAGTATTTAGACTTTTTTTGTTAAGTTAACTGAAAATATCAAAATATCAAAATTGCAATTTTTTTACTTTTCCACCTCATGATATTATTTTTTGAAAATGCATAACTCCCAAATGCGTTGTTCGATTTTAATGATTTATACGCAAAAATATAACAAATATACTGTACTTTAACATAGTATTTAGACTTTTTTGTAAAGTTAACTGAAAATAACAAAATTGCATTTTTTTTTACTTTTCCACCTCATGATATTATTTTTTGAAAATGCATAACTCCCGAACGCGTTGTTCGATTTTAATGATTTACACGCCAAAATATAACAAATATACTGTACTTTAACACAGTATTTAGACCTTTTTGTAAAGTTAACTGAAAATATCAAAATTGCATTTTTTTTTTACTTTTCCACCTCATGATATTATTTTTTGAAAATGCATAACTGCCGAACGCGTTGTTCGATTTTAATCATTTACACGTCAAAATATAAGCAAAAAATCAATATATTCTAGAAATGGTTTTTGAAAACTCGAGAATGTCGAGAATTTTTTTAATCGAATATTTAGACAAGCCGAAATTTCGATTCAAATCGAAGATAATCACTACAACGGACTATCACTCAAACCTTATCATTATTAGGACTTTAATATTCAAACAAAATATCAAAACATTCTAGGGATGCTTTTTGAATTATTCAACTAAAAACTCGAAAATATCAGTTTTTTGTAACAAATATTGGGAAAAAGTGAAATTTCAGCTAAAATCAAAACAAATCACGACGCACTCTCACTCAACATTACCTACTTATATTAGAACTTTAATATTTATGGTAAATATCAAAACATTCTGAAGATATTTTTTGAGTTATTTCACTAAAAATGCGAAAATGTTAATTTTTGTAACAAATATTGGGAAAAAGTGAAATTTCGTTTAAAATGAAACAAATCACAATGAACTGTTACTCAAAATCATTTATTAATATCACAGCTTTAATATTCATGCAGAAGATCAAAACATTCTGCAGATCGATTTTTGAAACTAGAAACTCGAAAATGTTCATTTTTTATATTAAATCTTGAGAAAAAGTTAAAATTCGTTTAAAATCCAAACAAATAACAATGAACTGTCACTTAAAATCACTTATTAATCATTCTGCAGATGGTTCAACTGAAAACTCGAAAGTATGTATTTTTTTGAAGAAATATTGGGAAAAAGTAAAATTTTGATTAAAATCAAAAACAAATCACAACGGACTATGACTTAACATCACTTATCAATATTAGGAATTCAATATTCAAGCAAAATATCAAAACATTCTGAACATGGCTTTTGAGTTATTCAACAAAAAACTCGAAAATATTATTTTTTTGAACAAATATTGAGAAAAAGTGAAATTTCGGCTAAAATCAAAACAAATTACGACTCACTGTCACTCAACATTACCTACTAATATGAGAACTTTAATATTTATGCAAAATATCAAAACATTCTGAAGATGTTTTTTTTTAGTTATTTCACTAAAAACGCGAAAATGTCAATTTTTGTAACAAATATTGGGAAAAAGTGAAATTTTAACCAAAACCTCGTAATTTTCGACTCTATTTCACAAGACAATAGCTTTTCAGGTGTTTTATGCAGATTAAGCAAAATCGTGTAAATCGAGAACATGGATTTTTGAGTCAAAAACAACCTTTCGCGTGAAAAAATTAAAGTGAAATCTTAACTGCAATTGAACTTAAATTTTTAGAATATGTCGAAAATATTATGACAAATAATACATTTCAAAACCTCTCATAGCTTTAATTTTATTTTCTACGTTTTTTTTTACTGTAATGTCATTTGTTCAAAATACAAGCACATTCTCAGATGTCATGATCTTTGATGACATTTTCGTACCAATTACATCCTAACGTTGTGCGTGAAGGGAGCCACCCTCGTTCCACCAGTAACTGGAGGGTAAAGCAACCCAGCCCGAGCTGTCATCACCTACATCTACGTGACTGTAATTGAACGATAGTGCGTGCACGACATCTCGTGATTTAATTTCGCACGCCATTCCGAAATAATAATAATAGGATGCAGCTGTTCCTTAGGGATTAATCAAAGTTATAATAACGTGATGTCTATATTATTTGCGTGCGCTTCTGTACTTTGATTCATTAATTTGCCCTCTAAATGGCTTTGATTGAGAAATAGCGACAGTGGCGTAACAGTAACAGTAACAGTATAGGCTTGGTTTTGACGGTTTTCCGCGAGCAGTGGCTGAGGAAGTTAGGAAACTTTTCTGGGGTGCGGGCCCTAATAATTGATACAGCACCAAAATGTGCAAATGTTTTCTTTTTATTTCAACAATAGAGCAGGAGGTGTAAGAAACTTTTCTGGAGTGCGGGCCCTAATTATTGATACAGCACCAAAATTTTAAAATTTGTAAATGTATTTTTTTTAATTTCAACACTAGAAAATTGAACAAAACCCGAAATTTTTTACATTGCAAAATCGAAAAAAAAATGAAACAAAAATTCGTGCATTTTCTACCATGTTCAAACCGCCATAACTCGGCGTATTTTCAATCGATTTTGATGAATCTTTGAGGGCGAAAAACTTTGAAGTGTCTTCTTTAAAGTCATGCATGCGAAGTTAAGCGTAACCCCTTCCGCCTCCCTCTAGCGCCCCTGTGAAAAAAAAAGTTTTTTTCTGGAAACCATGTCCAACTTTGACGATGTCTACGGAGTTGGAAAAATTTTGTCGACTCGATCCACCATAAAGGTATTAAAATTTGATCAATTCCCTATGCAGGACTCAAAGAACGAAGTTCGTACGACGATTTGGCACCAAGTTATGGTTGTTTGAAAAAAAGTGCATTTTGAGGTTTTTCGCACATAACTCAGCGACTTTTCAACCAAATTTGATGATTCTTTCGGGAAAAAAATCCCATTTTGGCTCTACTTTAAGGGAGTAAACTCAGATTGGAATGATTCCTTTTCGAACCCTTCAACCCTCGAACAAAAAAAACACGTTTTTGGGCAAAAAAACGTCCAACTTAGGCAAGATGTACCCAAATTCAAAATTGATCAAAATAAAAATAGAATCAAATTATTTTAAATTGGTACGATTCCTGAGAGCTAGCATTGCATAACTAATTTTGAAGCGAGCACTCCTAAGACCACCCTAAAATTCAATAAATAAAAAAAATGTCAGCCTTTCTAAATTGTTCACTTATTTTTAGTGCAATCGGTAGCCTGTATCAAGCACTTCCAAAATTTATAAAAACTTTAACCTAATAAAAAGTTGCAGCGCATTTTATAAAACTGAAGGAGCTTTTACTTCCAGTATGCAAATTCTCAAATATCGTATATTATTTTAAAGGAAAATGCACGAAATTGTTAAGATAATGTGATACATCATAATGAAATTAATATTATGTAATAAATGAATAAAAGTTCTAAAAGCTTAGGTGGCAAATCCAATTATTAACAAAAAAATCATGCAAAATGTGATATTAAAATCATTATTCATATATGTTTACAGTGGCGGCTAGTGGAACATGTTGATGGCAGAGCCAATTATACAGTATACGCCCCCCTCATTTTTTGAAGAAAGAAAGAACGATTTATCGTCTTAGAACAAAGTAACTGGCGAAAAAAAAAGAGCAGAAAAAAATTGAATTTTTTTGCTGCTCTTGAAATTGGAGGTAGTGCCATGGCTCCTTGACTCTATATAAAGAGCCGCCACTGTATGCTTATAAGGTAAAGATTTACTATTTAATTGTCTCAGCGCGTGGACTATAATAATACAAATTGATTCCTTGCATGGTAAGATTGTGATGAAAATTAAAATATTGGTAGAAACGCCAAAGTGGCGGAATCTATTGCCTGAATGCTGTACTGAACCAAATCCGGGTGGCTTTAACACCGACAAGATATGGACATTGCCAGCGGTGGCAAATATAAGAATATTAATGTGAACATTAAGTATTGTTCCCCCATCAGAACACCTACAGACCGGTTTCCGTTCATCCGTTTCCCCATCAGCAACTAACTACACTGATGAGACCTGAAAGGTCGAAACCGGTCTGTAGGTGTTCTGATGGGGGAACAATACTTAATGTTCACAATAATATTGTTATATTTGCCGCCGCTGGCAATGTCCATATCTTGTCGGTGTTAAAGCCACCCGGATTTGGTTCAGTACAGCATTCAGGCAATAGATTCCGCCACTTTGGCGTTTCTACCTTTAACGGTGTTTGGAATACTTATATTCCAATAGTAATCTCCGTTTCTCCATCAGCAACTAACTGCACTGATGGCACCTGAAAGGTCGAAACCGGTCTGTAGGTGTTCTGATGGGGGAACAATACTTAATGTTCAAATTAAAATATTATTAATTTGAGGTGTCTATACAGCTTCACAAATTTCTAGAGGTCCATAAGATGGTGCTCAAATTTCAAGTCAAGAACCATAACAACTAACCAAGGAAAATACATCTCAAAATGAATTTTGGCAATAGATGTTTGATATTTAATAGCCTTACTATCGCAAAATTTTTACTTCTTTACTTTTTTACTACCAACAAAAAAATCACCTACTGCGGTGAGAATAAAATGTGAACAGAGTATGGATTACAAGAATTTGGTTTGGCCACTTAGAAACAGTCTTTTCCTTAGATATAGAAATTTGAGAGACTATATACATGAAATGCTTAATGTCATCGACATCGGAACGTATTTACATTTTGTTATCCCGGTTATAATTTAATTGCCAAGAGGTGACACATTTTTTAAGTAAGTACTGTTACGTTTTCTATGTTCTATGTTCTCTTGCAATTGGGGTTCTCTGTTTTTGATATTTTCATTCTTTAATAGCACAAAAAAGACAGCCAATTCTTCTTGGAGCTCTTAGTGATGAAAAGACACTGTCATACAAATTCTTCGTTTTTTTAAGGAGAACTATGACGATGAATTTGGGTGACCGGTGAAGGATGCAAGAGTGACATGTGAGGAACTTTACAATAAAATAAAAAGTCGGGCATTTAATGACAAAGCTAAAAAGGCGGAAGTAGCCGAGCTCATCACAAAAAATAGACAAAAATTTCTATACTACAAAAAATTGTGAAAACGGAAAAAAGGTAGTAGTATAGACTTCATGGCTAATGTGTCCAAGACTTATACTACTTCAGATAGCTGATGGTGAATGGCATCCATAACTTAGGTACAAGGGAAATGATAAGAAGGGGAAGGTGGAAAGGGTGTTCAATGATTCAGTGATATATTCAAGGTAAAAACGCCAAAGTGGCGGAATCTATTGCCTGAATGCAGTACTGAACCAAATCCGGGTGGCTTTAACACCGACAAGATATGGACAATGCCAGCGGCGGCAAATATAACAATATTAATGTAAACATTATATTATATTCAAAATAAAATAGTCAAAAACAATGTTGAAACTCTGCACATTTTTGGGACAATTGTGCAGGGCAAAACAAGAACAATACATTGATACGATTAATGATGGCGCTCTGTGAAAAAGTAATATTCAAAGAGATGAAATTAATTTTCGGGAATTTATTTATGCCCAATGATAGGGGTTTTGATATCATCCGTAGAAAACTAAGAAAATGGAAACGATATTACACTCTTACTGAGGTGACCTCATACTGGATTCTTCGCAGAAGAAAGAGAAAGGAGGGTACAACTTTTTAAAGGGTTTCACTACCGCCCGGGAATCGTTTTATTTCTGCATTATCCTTCCTAGAAGCCAAAACATATCATTATAAAAACGCCATACTTAAGGAAAAATTACTACAATGAAATAAAGCGAATAACATATCATCATAATTAAATTGGTTACTATAAGATATAGAGAGTTGGTTAAATTAAGGCAAAGTTGCGCATTTTAATTTTGAATAATTTATTGAAAAGAAATTAAAAATTGTCCGACTACTTCCGGAGATATTCGATAAAAACCGAAAAAGTC
The DNA here is from genome assembly GCA_910593695.2 of Ocypus olens. Classification (NCBI taxonomy): domain Eukaryota; kingdom Metazoa; phylum Arthropoda; class Insecta; order Coleoptera; family Staphylinidae; genus Ocypus; species Ocypus olens. The sequence continues at coordinate 41,965,987 of OU343061.1, forward strand.
AATTTTGGTTTTTTAATTTTTTTTAAATACGGATCTGGATTTTTTATTTTATTTTTATTTTTGAGTAGCTTTTACCTCCCAAAACTAACGATGTGTCGCACTTGCCGCAATTTTTTTTCGAAAAGAAAGTTATTTAATAACTGATATAGATTTCATTACGAAGCGAATAAGTAGGTTATTCGCTTTATTTCAATGTACCATTTTTTCCCTAAGTATGGAGTTCTTATAATTATAAGATTTGGCTTCTAGGAAGGACAATGCATAAGTGAAAACCCTTAAAAAGTTGTACCCTCCTTTAGTATTGTACAGATTACTTACTATTTTGGCCAAAATTGCCTTAGTAATGATTCTTAAAAGGCTTGTTCATATTTTCATGCAGTCTCTATTTTTTAAGGAAACCGCGATTGCCATAATAACACTATCTGTATTTAAATCGTGCCCAGCTAGATGAACGCGAGGTGAAAGACTACCCTATATCTATAACTAATATCTTTTGCAACTAATTGCTTGGTTTATTTGTTTATATGATTCCAGTGCATGTTACCTGCTCGTTCTGTCTCATTTTATGTATATTCATCAGGGCGAAATTGCTGTGGTCCGCCGTTTTCAAGCAGTAACCCTTCTGGTTGAAAAGAGCGGAGTTGCATTGTTCATTCGTCGGAGTCTGGGTCGAAGCCTCGAAGAGAATACTTGTCTGCGCACTTTCCAGCACTTCTGTGTCCCCACTCATCCTCTCTTGTTTCTGAAATGCACAGAAAGGAAATCATTAGTGAAAAAAAGTGAATGTGGCTCGACGAAGTGAACTGTTGATGCTGAAAATAAAGCGACGTTAGCTGGGTCTATAGTTAAACAAATTAGACTCAACCTTACTCGTTGCAGAAAGCATTAAATAAATACAGTTGTTCCGAAAGAAAGCATTAAATAAATATAGTTGTTCCGATTCGATACAATAAGGGGATGATTTCGTTAGTTGGATCTATAATAGTTACGATTCTTTAAGCATAAATTCCAGTATTACATTTATTCAATCTGCTACAAGTAAGATTTTCTCAAGTTTAATTCCAGGAAAATATAGTCAGTTATAGTACCACAACTACTACAACAAACATGTATAACTCGAATTGATTGTTTCGTCGAGAAAAATAACGAATATATTAAATAAATATTTTTTTTCTTATAAATAAATGCACAGCCTCCCAAATCCTAAAGGACAAATTGAGATTCTGGAGCAAAGTATTTACACATCTGCTTTACGAGGTCTGTAACAGTTGGATAAACCGCACAATCCACATGGGAATTTAAAGATGGGACCTCTATTGGGATTAAACCTTTTTGAATATGCATCCATATTATGGGAGACATTGCTTTCCTATCATCTGTAGAAAAAAAAACGATAATCTCATTTCTCCGCCAGGCAAATCATCCATCTTCGAGGAGACTGCAAGCTGCTGCGGAAAAACTTCATTTCGCATATTTCGAGGTCTGTAACAGTTGGATGACCATCTGGCTACTTAAATATGGGAACTCTTAGGATTTAACCTTTTTAATACACTTCCATATTATCTGTGACATTGCTTTCCTATCCATTTATCAAAAAAAAACAAGGATTCTCATTTCTCCGCCAGACAAATCATCCGCCTTTGAGGGGACTGCAAGCAGCGGCTGGAAAACTTCATTCCGCATATTTCGAGGGCAGTTGCGTTAGCGGGAAATCGATTTGCGGTAAAATATCCTTTGCTACGACGACAGTGACAACAACAGATAAAATCGTAATTGTCAGTAATTGCCACCCACGCCAGCACGAGACTAATGCAATTATAACGCGATTATTCATTTACATGAAATGTCGGTATTTTTTTAGTTTATAGAGAAATACATCACTGAAAAATCGTCAAAATTCAAAGAATAATGATGATTGTTAGGATTTGACGAGGAATTACAATGGAATTTCTATGGTCCAGAAAAATGCACCGAAAATGTTCAAAGAATTACTTGGATCTGGCCGTTGTACCTGATCCAGGACGTTGCGAAAGTTTGACTGATTCATTTCCATCACACTTTAATGTCATGGTTACTCACACATTTTCTAATATTATCGTTGATTTGTGATAGATAAATTCCTATAAATACACAAGTTTATTTATATTAACTGGTGAAAATCATTTGCAGTTACAACAAACAAAAATGGTGATGTGGCCATCATGTTACTTTCTCCGACTTGATAGTATCATAGCCATGTATATTTATTTTCAATTGAAATCATATTTTAAATATACATCGAGCGTTGTGTAAACTCTGATCAAACTGACGTTTAAAACGTCAAAATTATGAAAGGTGGAAAAATTATACTTCAAATTTAAAAACTCAGTTTACTCAAAAACTAAAGGGATTTCGAAAAAAACTTATTCTTTATAAGTTGTTCATTTTGGCATTCTCTACAATTATTATTAACATAAATTTACTGTAACTATTATCGTTTTATAATTATAAACCAAAAATTAAAAAAATCATATTTTTTTTCTCGAATAACAATGATTTTACGAAAAATGTTTTCAAGCAAAAGATATTCATTTCTTTGTTGTCTTCAAAGTTTGTTTAAATGTTTTTGTGAGATTTTTTATATTCAAGAAAATATTGGCAAAAAACAAAAAACAGTTAAGGTAAACGCCCACTTCCGGTGTACGAAATTTTACCAAAAGCTTTTCAGTTCTTCAGATTATCAAATAAGACGTATGTTCAAAGTTTCATATCAATTACTCTATTAGTTTTTGATATACAGTGCGCACAGACAGACAGACACACACACACATACGCACACATACGCACACACACACACACACACACACACACACACACACAGACGTTTTTGGCGGTAATCAATCAACCCTGACCGCAAGGGAATCGTTCGGACTATGCGTTTTGATAGTGCGTAACATTACAATAAAACTTATTCAAACAAAAGTTATTAATTAAAATCTAGGGTTTGAAGATTTTAAACAGAAGATATTTTTCGCTTAAAAAAATTCAAAACCAATTGCCACAAAGTAGAAAATTTCGAAATTACGTCATAATTGATTGGTAATTATTTCCCATAAAATATCTCTAAAGACCCTTCCAGTAGTTTTGGAATAATCGCACTAGAAGTGCGCTTAAACCGCGCCACGAATTGTAAAATTTCACAATTTACTCAGAATTGATTATTGATTATTTCACATAAAAATCTCATTTATTTATTTATTAATTAATTGCACTAAAACTTACACTTAGGCATTCTCAACTCGCGTATTTCTCCGAGCAGATAGAATTATAAAAAAAAACTTTTGCCATAAACTGGAAAAATTTCGAAACTAACTTAGAATTCATTGTCGCTTATTTCTCAGTAAAAATCTGTAAAATTTTGCAAAATTACACGTGCATGCCCACATCTATTGGCTAATGTAGTAACTTTGATTTTTTCAAAAATTTTGATTTTAATAAAAGTTATGAATTTTCAATTTTCAATTATACAAAGAAGATTACTCCGTTAATTTTCGTCGGATTTAAATTTTAAAAACTATTTTGAATCAACAATGATTCCTTCTTTAAATCCGTGTTGATTTTTTTGTTTTTACTTTTGCACTTTAAAAATGGTGGGTGTTTGACGTGAAAAGTGTTTATGAAAATAATTTTTTTATAAAAAATACAAAACGTTGGGCTAAAATTTTACAAAATTACAGGTGCACTTCTACATCTATTAGCTAATGTAGTAATTAAGATTTTTTCAAAAATTTTTATTTTAGTGAAAGTTATGAATTTTTTAAGTGAGCTTTGCAGAATTATCTTCGCGCCATTCTTCCAAAGAAGATTACTCCGTTAATTTTCATCGGATTTCAATTTTAAAAACTATTTTGCATCAACAATGATTCGTTCTTTAAATCCGTGTTGATTTTTTTGTTTTTACTTTAGCACTTTGAAAATGGTGGGTGTTTGACGTGAAAAGTGTTTATGAAAATAAAAAAATTGCAAAAAATACAAAACGTTAGGGTAAAATTTTGCAAAATTACAGGTGCATTTCTGCAACTATTAGCTAATGTAGTAACTAAGATTTTTTTGAAAATTTTGATTTTAGTGAAAGTTATGAATTTCCAAAGTTAGCTTTGCTCAATTATTTTCGCGCCATTCTTCCAAAGAAGATTACTCAGTTAATTTTTTTTTGGTTTTTAATTTTAAAAACGATTTTAGATCAATAATGATTCGTTCTTTAAATCCGTGTTGATTTTTTTGTTTTTACTTTTGCACTTTGAAAATGGTGGGTGTTTGACGTGAAAAGTGTTTATGAAAATAAAAAAATTGCAAAAAATACAAAACGTTGGGGTAAAATTTTACAAAATTACAGGTGCATTTATATATCTATTAGCTAATGTAGTAACTAAGATTTTTTTCAAAAATTTTGATTTTAGTGAAAGTTATGAATTTTTTAAGTGAGCTTTACAGAATTATCTTCGCGCCCTTCTTCCAAAGAAGATTACTCCGTTAATTTTCGTCGGATTTTAATTTTAAAAACTATTTTGGATCAACAATGATTTGTTCTTTAAATCCGTGTTGTTTTTTTTTGTTTGTACTTTAGCACTTTGAAAATGGTGGGTGTTTGACGTGAAAAGTGTTTATGAAAATAAAAAAATTGCAAAAAATACAAAACGTTGGGGTAAAATTTTACAAAATTACAGGTGCATTTATATATCTATTAGCTAATGTAGTAACTAAGATTTTTTTCAAAAATTTTGATTTTAGTGAAAGTTGTGAATTTTTTAAGCGAGCTTTGCAGAATTATCTTCGCGCCCTTCTTCCAAAGAAGATTACTCCGTTAATTTTCGTCGGATTATAATTTTAAAAACTATTTTTGATCAACAATGATTCGTTCTTTAAATCCGTGTTGTTTTTTTTTGTTTTTACTTTTGCACTTTGAAAATGGTGGGTGTTTGACGTGAAAAGTGTTTATGAAAATAAAAAAATTGCAAAAAATACAAAACGTTGGGGTAAAATTTTACAAAATTACAGGTGCATTTATATATCTATTAGCTAATGTAGTAACTAAGATTTTTTTCAAAAATTTTGATTTTAGTGAAAGTTATGAATTTTTTAAGTGAGCTTTACAGAATTATCTTCGCGCCCTTCTTCCAAAGAAGATTACTCCGTTAATTTTCGTCGGATTTTAATTTTAAAAACTATTTTGGATCAACGATGATTTGTTCTTTAAATCCGTGTTGTTTTTTTTTGTTTGTACTTTAGCACTTTGAAAATGGTGGGTGTTTGACGTGAAAAGTGTTTATGAAAATAAAAAAATTGCAAAAAATACAAAACGTTGGGGTAAAATTTTACAAAATTACAAGTGCATTTCTATATCTATTAGATAATGTAGTAACTAAGATTTTTTCAAAAATTTTGATTTTAGTGAATGTTATGAATTTTTTAAGTGAGCTTTGCAGAATTATCTTCGCGCCCTTCTTCCAAAGAAGATTACTCCGTTAATTTTCGTCGGATTATAATTTTAAAAACTATTTTTGATCAACAATGATTCGTTCTTTAAATCCGTGTTGTTTTTTTTTGTTTTTACTTTTGCACTTTGAAAATGGTGGGTGTTTGACGTGAAAAGTGTTTATGGAAATAAAAAAATTGCAAAAAATACAAAACGTTGGGGTAAAATTTTACAAAATTACAGGTGCATTTCTACATCTATTAACTAAAGTAGTAATTAAGATTTTTTCAAAAATTTTGATTTTAGTGAAAGTTATGAATTTTTTAAGTGAGCTTTACAGAATTATCTTCGCGCCCTTCTTCCAAAGAAGATTACTCCGTTAATTTTCGTCGGATTTTAATTTTAAAAACTATTTTGGATCAACAATGATTTGTTCTTTAAATCCGTGTTGTTTTTTTTTGTTTGTACTTTAGCACTTTGAAAATGGTGGGTGTTTGACATGAAAAGTGTTTATGAAAATAAAAAAATTGCAAAAAATACAAAACGTTGGGGTAAAATTTTACAAAATTACAAGTGCATTTCTATATCTATTAGATAATGTAGTAACTAAGATTTTTTCAAAAATTTTGATTTTAGTGAAAGTTATGAATTTTTTAAGTGAGCTTTGCAGAATTATCTTCGCGCCCTTCTTCCAAAGAAGATTACTCCGTTAATTTTCGTCGGATTTTAACATTAAAAACTATTTTGGATCAACAATGATTCGTTCTTTAAATCCGTGTTGATTTTTTTGTTTTTACTTTAGCACTTTGAAAATGGTGGGTGTTTGACGCGAAAAGTGTTTATGAAAATATTTTTTTTCACTAAGTTTTTATTATTATTATTAATTGCACCAGAACAGCGTTTTTACATTCTCGATTCGCGCAATTTCCCGAGCGAAAAAAAAATATAAAAACAATTACCACAAACTGGAAAATGTATTGTTAATTATTTCTAATTAAAAAAATCCTTCAAGAACTAATCGCAATTAAACTGCGCTTATACATTCTTAATTTACGCTTTTTTCCGAGTGGATAAAAAAATTGCTAGGAGCTGAAAAATTTGTATATAAAATGAATTTTATTTTTGATTTATTTATTGATTAACGGAAAGCAGTCATTTACTCGAAAAAATTCTTATGTAAGATGGCAACATTTTTATACTTCCAGTTCGACAATGAAAAGATCTCTCAAAATCAAGAATAAAAATAGAGGGTTGCCATTTAAAAACAAAATGGCTGACTTCATTACTCGAAAATAAATGACGACTGAAAATCGACTTTCATGCAAAAATGTGTGTTTTTATAAAAGAAAATCGACGTGTTCGAGGATTTTTTCCAAAAATATTTTATTTCGATTTTACTGACTATATTGCATACTTTAGGCGCGCACTGTATATACACGACAAATTTCAACAAATTGAACTTATAACTAAATAACTAAATCTAGGTTGATTCTAAGTAATTTTTTTCGAAAACGAGATGTATTAATATCGAACATGTCGATTTTCACTTTAAAATAATCGCATCGTCCTGGAAATAGGATTATTTAAAGTATAATTGGACCGGTGCGTTTTTAAGCGATTATTGTCGATAATTCAACTCATGTATAAAAAGGTGCATTTAAAACGGCGGACAAACAAAATTTGCAAATGGTTAAAAATGTATTTACCTTCACCATGACAACGATCTCTATATTAACAATTTTAGTAAATAGCTGACTTCAGTTGTACTCTGGCAGTTCCTGTCAGTTCTGAATACCTTTGCGGTGAAATATAATTGAAAGCCGTTTCTGCGTGAAAAATTGTTCACGATTGTCATACCGGTCCATGTGCCAGGGAGGTAGATATTGTCTTTTTACCAATTGTAGATTTAGTTTTGTACATTTGATATTAAAGCCGGTGACACTGACAGAACTACGTTTCGTACTTCGGCCGCGAGATGTCGCAAGCGTACGGTAGCGCTACCTCCAATTCGTGAATTATAGAATTGGATTGCATTTAATATTCATCTAGCCGGTATTTTTCCATCTCAATTCATTCTCGAAATTTGTGTCGATTCAATGGCTCGTGCAAACAAATAAAATTTATCCGGCCAAATTTAACCTCTTGTGGTATTACCTTCGATCATTTCCCACTAAGAGCTCAAAATGACACTGCGCTAAGACATTATAAATTTGTGCCATTCCCCGAGCGGGTAAAAAAAATATAAAAACAATTGTCACAAGGTAATAAATTTTGAAATTGACTTGAGAATTGTTTGCCGATTATTTCTCACAAAAAATTGATCTTTTTGCTAAATTTTGAATTAATCGCACTAAAACTGTCCTTTGACATTCTAGATTCGCGCATTTCCCCGAGTGCGTAGAAAAATATAAAAACAATTGCCAAAGACGACGACATGCTTATGATATCCAAGTGGTACACAAAGTTAAAGAAGAAGATTATGCAGCACGGAAAGCTGCCTATTATCTACCTAATTTAATAAATAATATTTTATTCAGCGCTGATGCAACGTCCCATGTTTATGGGCAAGTGAATATACCCAAATGAGCAACCCAGAGCAAAGAGATACATTAAAGGTTAATGTTGACTCGAGTGTGTGTAATAGGGTCCTAATTCTCGCAGAAAATCCGATTACAAGCAACAATAATTTCTGGGGACGCAATTCTCCATAAAGTTGTGTTTCAGCAAGATGAAGCACCTACCCATTTTGTAAACATTACCCGAATGAAGTCTTTTTGGGAAGGGGTTCTCAAAGATTGTGTCAAGTGCGCTCACCCAGTCCATCAGACTTCTTCACTTTGGGATTTAACAAATTCAAAGTTCGGTCGATAAAATGTAAATTACTATTAATAAAGATTTTTGTATTTGCGCAGTTTTGTCTTCCTAGTAAAATATTAAATGGGAAAAGCTTAACATTGTATTTCTCAAGCTAAAAAACTTTGAGCGGGTAGTAAAAGAGTATCAAACGTTATGCTTATTAAATATTGAATAGAGTCGCCAAAATTTATGATTTCATCAGATAACCATTTTATTCTTAGTTTTAAGTTATTAGTCAGTCAGTAACAATAGCGAGTAGACGTAATAAATAGAATAGTTGAAAGAAAAAACCGTAAAGTTATTTGGCGCAGTCGGTAAGATTTCGGTTAGGGACGAGACCGACGAAATATCGGCAATAGTAGTAATTATCATGTTTAATGCTACAGGACTTAATATTAAGATCTGGAGACCATTAAGACACCGATTTTCTCTATAACATAACGTGTAGTTGAATAAAAAAAAATTAAAAAACAGTACAGTTATTTGGCGCAGTCGGTAGGATTTCTGTTAGGGCACACCGACGAAATGTCTGCGGTAGTAATGATTAATGGTACAGGACTTAATATTAAGATTAAGACACCGATTTTCTCTGCAACAACAAATTCATGACTGGTAAAAACAACATTTCAATATAATTGTTTCAATATTACATACATTTTATTTGTGTAAACTTTTCAAAAATTCAGACTTTGTTGTTATAGTGCGATGCTGTTAGAAAATGAAAAAAAAGCAAACATTATTATTACAGTTTTTTCTTATTGTTAGTAAAACTTATGTTTATAAAAGTTTTCATGGCTTGAAATTTACATGCCAGCATTACAATGTATAAATCTGTACTAAAATTAACACAATTACATCTCTAGAGATAGTGATTATAATTCAGGAAATACGATTACAAATTGAGCAATTACATCTGCAATTGCAGCAATATGATCATCCGTTCGGAAAAAAATGCATCATGAGAAGTTAGTGGGCCATTCAAAATGGTACCATATTGGATCTTGCTGCTCTTTCCGATAGTGCAAACTTACAAAAATATCAAATTTGATTTTTCAAATGATAAGGTAATGTACATGTAAATTTATTATGTTTTTAATAAAATCTGAAAATGGTATTTCAAAAAGAAAGTTGAATCCCCAATGTGTGGCGTCGCCTTAATCACCGACTGGAAAGAACTCTGAAATGATAAAAAATTGATCCAATTGAAAAATAATTTGATTTGTTACAGGTATTCCTGTTTCAAGACTTTTTTACTCCGTGCGACCCAAAATTCAAATCGTCGCATCGATTTATAATACTGAGTAGTCTTGAGGTAAATGGGACCGATTACTTCAACTACAATGCAGAGGAGAAGAAAGAAATTATAACGCCAACGGTAATGTTTTATTATTTAACCTTTAGCGAACGAGCTAGTTTATAGTAATAGCAAGCATCGCTTTACAGACAACTAAAATGAGCTCATTTATGATCTGGTCTAATGGTGGATGCGCCGGGAACTTAAAATGCACTCACTGTAGAACAATTCGATCTTGCGAAAATATTTTTATTGTCGCGAATACGGAGACATTCGATCTTGCGGTAAACATTTTTATTGTCGCGGATATGGCGGCATTCGTTCGCAAAGGGTTGAATAAAGGCGAAATAAATATTCTGAATCAATGAGACACCGCCATAACCTATACGGCATAATAGATTAAATTAAATAAATTTTCATTCGTGGACAGGGGTTCTTCTCTATTCCAATGAACTCGCCTACTGAGAGAACAGCCCACTCGTTCTAAGTTTTAAAAATTTGCCCATCACTAATTACGTCACCTTTTCAACCACTCCAAATGAATTGACTTTTTTGCTTCACATTTTAATGTTATTTGAAAAATTATGAATTATTTTTCAGATGGATTTAGAAGTATCAAGATGCGCATCTGCAGAATCATTGGACAGTTGCGTGAAGATGCCTAAACTGGGAAAGTGCAGGTTGTGCGATTTTATGAACGACGATAACGCGTTTTGGAGTCCTTTGGTGACATGTTTCAAGCCACGACCTCAATGCCCCATCAGAAAGGTTAGAGATTGCTTTGAAAAGTTGCAACGAATGAATTATGCAAGTATTTTTGTTTCAGGGTATCTACAGGGGTACCAACTGTACCATCGACTTGACAATTTTCAAATGGTTCAACCCCGGAAGTAGCTACTGGAGAGTTAAAACCGTGTTTGCTGATATGAACAGTAGAAAGACTTTGGGTTGTTACTTGTTTAGTGGTCACGTCGTTAGAAAGAGGAAGGCGGTGTAGAAATCTACAAAAAATGCATTACACAAACTAATTTTTCGGGAAGGGATACTTTTATGGTGGTTGGATGAAATAATTTTATTTTTCTTTTCGATAATATTAACGACCAAAGTGTTTTTTGGCGTAGGAACTGAGCACTGCTCCGCAAATAATACGTGTCTTTCTATGAATAATATAAGAACTCAACATAAGAAGAGCCAATAGAAAATAGAAAAACGGACTTGAAATTACCCTAAATATTTATTTTGATTATAAAATTCGTGATAAAACATAAAACACGTAGCAGATGCAAAAATATGAGAACCACTATAGTGGCTCATGGTCGTTAAAGAGCGAAAAAAAAATTTCCAGAAATTGTTGAAATGGCATCAGGGCACCCAAAAAAAAAATTCACGATCACAATACTTTCTCGTACTTCGTAACGGAGAAAGTAAAAATATATTGGATTGTCATTATTGTTTAAACATGATTCCGTGGCCGGCTCGAAAAAAGCGCAATTTGGAAGTCCAATTTTCAAGCAGATAATGCAGAGAAAGGCTGGCTTCCTTGCGACTTCACATATCCCCCAAAAAAATAATCCAGAAGCAACAAGTTACAGAATCCTGGAGGCCAATTTACTGGCCATTTACAGGAATGTCGCATTCGATAATAAATTGTTTACGGCGCGCGCTTTTTGGCATGTTGCGCCGTCTTGTTGAAACCACAGCTCTTCCACATTAATGCCATTCAATTGATGCATGCTATAAAACCACAAAGCAGCTGAGCACGATTACACATCAGCAACGACATCTGTTGCACCCCGGAAGTTGATATAAATAAAATTATTCATCGTAATAGGCGAAGTATGCTGTGTATAGTCAAGGAGTACAAAGACTGTAAAATTCAATGGTTTTAATGGTTGCTCAAAAATTTAGAATTTACAAAAATATATAAGTAACTTAAAGGTGTAGAGATCGCTTAGATCCTTTATGTGGTAGTGTTTTTTTTTTCAAAATCGCAAGTGGCTGAACGGCTAAACGCTTATGCAGCAAAAAGGTGTAGAGATCAATCAAAAAAAAAAACAATACAATCATCATCAAAAATGTATGTATAGCTCTACTATTTTTTCAGATAGAGCGTACGCAAAAATTACGCAAGGACTGATTTTTCTGGTATTTCGAAAAAAAAAATCGAAATTATAGATCAAAAACGCTAAACGAATTATTTTAAGATTATTAAAAACATCTATTAACAAAAGTTCCGATCTTTTACACCTTCAACATTTTTATCAAAGATATTTGTGATATATTTTATTTATCGGTAAAAAACCAAAAAAAAAACAATTAAGGTTTTCAAAATTTTATCAAAAGCTTTTTATATGCAAAAAATGGTGATGTGGCCATCATGTTACTTTCTCCGACTTGATGCTATCATTTATATTTACGCTTCCATGGTTTATTTTCAATTTAAATCATATTTTAAGTGTGCATCGAACGTTTCGTAGACTCGGATAAAACTGACGTTTAAAACGTCAAAATTATGAATGATGGAAAAATGTACTTCAAATTAAAAACTCAGCTTACTCAAAAACTAAAGAGAATTCGGAAAAAACTTATTCTTCATAAATTGTTCATTTTAGCATTCTCTACAATTATTATTAACATAAATATGCTGTAACTATTAGCGTTTCATAATTGTAAACCAAAAATGAAAAAAAAATAATAATTTTTTTTCTGGAATAACAATGATTTTATGAAAAATGTTTTTCAAACAAAATAATTGAATTTCTTTATTGTCTTCAATATTTGTTAAAATATTTTTGTGATATTTTTCATATTTAAGAAAATATTGGCAAAAAACAAAAAACAGTTAAGGTAAACACCCACTTCCGGTGTACGAAATTTTACCAAAAGCTTTTCAGTTCTTCGGATTATCAAATAAAACTTATGTTCAAAGTTTCATTTCAATTGGTCTATTAGTTTTTGAGATACAGCGCGCACAGACAGACACACACACACACACACACACACACACACAGACACAATTTTTTTTTTTCCAGAAATTGTTGAAATGGCATCTAGGGACCCCAAAACGGATATTTCCGTAAAAAAAATTTTTGAAAAAAAAATCACGATCACAATACTTTCTCGTACTTCGTAACGGAGAAAGTAAAAATCTATTAACAAAAGATCTTTATTACCTTCAACATTTTTCAAAAATATTTGTGGTGTATTTTATTTATCCGTAAAAACCAAAAAAACAATTAAGGTCTTCAAAATTTTATCAAAAACTTTTCATATGCAAAAAATCTATTAACAAAAGATCTTTATTACTTTCTACATTTTTCAAAGATATTTGCGATATATTTTATTATCGGTAAAAACCAAAAAAAAACAAAATATTATCAAAATCTTTTCAGTTCTTTAGATTATCAAAAAGAGCTTGAGTTCAAAGTTTGCTTTCAAAATGTCGTTTAGTTTTAGATACTTCTAGCTTTGGCAATTTGACATGAACATTTTTTAATATATATTTTTTTAATACACCAAAATAGTACTCCTAACATTTTAACATTTAAATAAAAAAAAAAAACAGGAACGCGTTCTTCGGTTAAAAATGAAAATAAAATAAAAACGCGATTTTTCTTTAATATCGAATTAAATGCAACAAAATGTTAACATTCAAATCAAGAAAATCAAAAACGCGTTTTCCGTGTCAAAATTGAAATAAATGAAAAATGCGAATTTTTTAATATCGTTTTGAATGCAACAAAATTTTAACATTCAAATCAACAAAATAAAAAAAACGCGTTCTTGCGATGAATTTTCTTACGATCAACTTTCTGCGATGAATTTTTTGCAATGCATTTTCTGCGATAAATATTCATGCGTTGAAGTTTCCTTGCGATGATTTTTCCTCGCGATTAATTTTCTGCGGTGAATTTTTCGCGAAGAATATTCATGCGTTGATTTTTTGTCGCTATGACCTTTCTTGCGATAAAATTTCTTGCGATGAATTTTCTTACAATCAACTTTCTGCGATGAATTTTCTACGATGAATTTTTTCCACGATTAATTTTCTTCAATCAACTTTCTTTGATTAATTTTTTGCGATGAATTTTCTGCGATGAATATTCATGCGTTGAATTTTCCTTGATATGAATTTTCATCGCGATTAATTTTCTGCGATGAATTTCCGCGAAGAATATTCATGCGTTGATTTTTTCTTGCTATGACCTTTCTTGCGATGAAATTTCTTGCGATGATTTTTCCCCCCGATGAATTTTCTCACGATCAACTTTCTGCGGTGAATTTTTTGCAATGCATTTTCTGCGATGAATATTCATGCGTTGAAGTTTCCTTGGGATAAATTTTCCCCGCGATTAATTTTTTGCAATGAATTTTGTGCGATGAATATTCATGCGTTGAATTTTCCTTGCGATGAATTTTCCCTGCGATTAATTTTCCGCGAAGAATATTCATGCGTTGATTTTTTTCTTGCTATGCTCTTTCTTGCGATGAAATTTCTTGCGATGAATTTCCCCCCCCCCCGATGAATTTTCTTGCGATCAACTTTCTGCGATGAATGTTTTGCGATGAATTTTCTGCGATGAATATTCATGCGTTGAATTTTTTTTGCGATGACCTTTCTTGTGATGTATTTTACACGCGATGAATTTTCTTACGATCAACTTTCTGGGATGAATTTTCTGCGATGAAATTTCTTGGGACGAATTTTTCCCGCGATGAATTTTCTTACGATCAACTTTCTGTGATGAATTTTCCGCGAAGTATTTGCCGGACCCGTCTATATTGTTACGTTTGGCCTTCAGACGGCATGGTTATCATATCCAAGTGGTACACACACAATTGAAGAAGGTTATGCAGCACGAAAAGCAGCCTGTTATAATCTACCAACAAGAATTTAAGGAATAATATTTTATTCAGCGATGATTCCTTATTTGTAGGTAAGCGAATCTACGCAAATGAACAACCCAATGCAACTTTTGCAAGGCAAAGAGATTTATTTATTTATTATAAGTTTGATTCGTAATATTACATAGTCTTATTTATATTTTCTAATATTAAAGACACGTTAAAAGTTAACGTTTGCTTGAGCTTCAAGCTGACGCGAGTGTATGGTCCAGATTACTGGCAACATTTATCTCAATTTGTTGCAACAATTTCTGGAGACGCTATTAATTGGCGATAGAATTTTTCGTACAATTGTATTTCAGCAGGACGGGGCACCTGCACATTTTGAAAACATTGTTCGAAATTATCCGAATCAAGTCTTTTTGGGAAGGGGTTCTCAATGACTGCATCTAGCGAGCTCACCCGGTCCCTTGAACTTCTTCGCTTTGGAGATTTAACAAACTCAATAAATAATGTTAATGACCTCCACGAACTTAAAGGTCAAATTTAAATTGCCATCAACAGCACCAGCTACAGATATGCTACAATAGTTACAATCGAGATTTGGGGATAATGTTTAGAACCAGGGGCGGCTCGTTATATGGAGTCAAGGAGCCATGGCACTACCTGTAGTTTCAAGCTGAGCAAAAAATTTTAATTAACTCTTAAAACACTTTTTCGCCAGTTATTTTAGTCTACGAAGATAAATCGTTCTTTCTTTCCTCAAAAAAGGAGGAGGGGGTATATTGTACAAGTATACATCAACATGTTCCATGAGCCGCCACTGTTTAGAACTACAATGTGGTCGAATTGTATTAAATTACTCTTAGTTTTGTTAACGAAGTTAAAAATTGGGCGAAGGAGAAACATAAAATTCAAAAATTTCTTCTCTTATCTAAAATGTCTGGATTAAACATTAAAAATCCTTGGGAACCCGCGGCCAACTTAGATTTTAGGTCCCATTTTCCGTTTTTTTTTCGAAATAAATCGAAAACTTTCTATTACACCGTTTAAATAGTTTACAAAATTGGAGCGTTTACTTTTTTACTTTCTCCGTTACGAAGTACGAGAAAGTATTGTGATCGTGATTTTTTTCTTCAAAAATTTTGTGTGTCTGTGTGTGTGTGCGCTGTATCTCAAAAACTAATAGAGCAATTGATATGAAACTTTGAACGTATATCTTATTTGATAATCTGAAGAACTGAAAAGCTTTTGGTAAAATTTCGTACACCGGAAGTGGGCGTTTACCTTGACTGTTTTTTGTTTTTTGCCAATATTTTCTTAAATATGAAAAATATCACAAAAACATTTAAACAAACATTGAAGATAACAAAGAAATGAACATCTTTTGCTTGAAAATATTTTTCATAAAATCATTTTTTTTTTAATTTTTGGTTTATAATTATAAAACGATAATAGTTACAGCAAATGTATGTTAATAATAATTGTAGAGAATGCTAAAATGAACAACTTATAAAGAATAAGTTTTTTTCGAAATCCCTTTAGTTTTTGAGTAAACTGAGTTTTTGAATTTGAAGGATAAATTTTTCATCTTTCGTAATTTTGACGTTTTAAACGTCAGTTTTATCCGAGTTTACAAAACGCTCGACGTACATTTAAAATATGATATAAATTGAAAATAAACCATGAAAGCGTAAATATAAATGATGATACCATCGGAGAAAGTAACATGATGGCCACATCACCATTTTGTATACCTCTTTCGAAAAAATTCCATCGAAATTTATTTGTGGTAACTTTCGGTCAACCACTCCTCAAGCAGGCTCGTGAAACTGTGAATTGTTTTAACGTTTTTCTTAGGATGCATCGGTCAAATAATAGCTGGAAGTGGTTTGAATGAATTGCCCTGCACAATCTAAATTATCAATCAGTAGACAAAATTTTACTGGGTCTTGCGTATGTGAGAGCTATCTGAACTCATTCGTTCACTCAAACGAGTTTGGTCAACCTAGAGTTTTCGAAAGAATGAATACAACTTTGGATGACCAACAACTCATCAAAAAAAACTTGCAAAACGCCTTCATGAATGAATAAAAATTTCAAAAAACCTGTCGAGAGATGCCGTTAATATGGGAAGGATCACCGACGTACATGAGAAGGACTGATAGAGATTCCCTTTACGTTCAGCTCCTTCCAGCAAATCTGTGGTATCCCATCAGACTGAAGAGCAGATGGCGTCATGGAAAATGCGCACCTGTGGAGGTTTTCAAAAGGTAAGACACTGAATCCTCACAGAAACCCCCATCATTACAAGCAATTATCAATGATCCCAAAATCAATCCCTGTGCTGACAGATTCAGCAAACAGGTCAACAAGTTGATTAAAAACGGTCCATCAGATGCATTATGGGGTACAATAGTTTTGGATGGTTTCACTCATAGAACTACATCAGTGCCGAACGTTCTGAGGATTGGGATGTGTAGCTCAAAAGATCCCGCCAGAGGGCACAATCTTTACGCTAAGTGTAGCCATTTATATCTGCAGATGAAGCTGGTTCTAACAACTTCGTGGGTCAAGGAGAACCAATTCATTTTGGATCTAGAACGTAGCGTATCGTGTTGATTACAATAATAATCATGTAAAGCAAATAGAAAGCCAGTGAAAACAAACAATTTAATTGAACACTAGAAATTCTAAAAATTCAGCCCAAAGAATATAATTTTTGAGCCTTTAATTTTCTACTTTATTATTTATTATTATTATTTTTTTTAGTAAAATCCGACAACCTAAATTTTTAATGTAATTATAAATATGTTAGATCTTTCGGTCGCTTTCTGATTGCATTTGCGTAACAAGCACCAGAAAAACGCGAACACAGTCTTAACACAAAGTTCATCGACACAATGTCCAGTTTTGAAAAACCATTTCCGGTCGGCGTGTGCGTTACAAACGGTCATTAGCTGTTCCCATTAGGAAAAATCGAACACCCCAGAAGGGAAACGACGGCCATGTCCATTGACCTTACAAAACTTACAACATTAACATTAAATATGCCACCCTACGGAAGTTGGATATCGACCGAGCTTTTATTTATTTCGGGTCATTATACCGCGATTTGTGGGTGAATTCGGGAAGCGTGCGCGTGTTTACAACGGTCGCGGGTTCAAGGCCGGCGCTCAACAGTTGTCCCGCGCTCTGCAAACATGACGCCGATGCGCGCTACGTGTGTATTGGAAAATGAGCGTGATTTAACGGTCGTTGACACTCACGACGCTCTTATTCGGTTTTCGCGATGTGGAAACGCGTATTACGAGATTAGACCCTTTTGTGATGTGAATTTTCCATTTTGTGTGCTAAGGGCGATCGATTCGGATGTCGCGGGGTTAAGGATGCGTGAGTCATCGGAGAAATAAATGTTAAAGTTGATATAAAACAAAGAAATATTTTTTTATTAATATACGTAGGTAGAGGAATTAAACTACAGGTCATTAAAGAAACAGTTGGTATTGTTTCCACGGGCAATATTGATTTGTAAATTAAATATACAGGGTGTATTTGAAATAACGAACAAGCTCGTAACCACAAAAAGATTATATTATTTTTAAACAATATTCGCAATTATTTTCTTTATAACTGTAACAAAAAGCCCGCAATTAATTATTAAAGTTAATGAGTGAAAATACGCAACATTTTTGGGGGCAGTGGTAATGTGGCCTAATTTTTAAACGGCATCGGCTTTAGATATCGAATTACAACAAGCGCGTAGGAAATATCCGAGTGCTCTTTAAGCGTCAATGAACTTTTACTGTTTACCTTTTACAAAAAAAAAAACGTTGCGATAACACTTCAAATTTCGGAGGCAAGAAATCGTATCTCGCGTTTTAAATAAACAAGCACACATTCCATGCAGACCTAATTAAATGAGAAAAGCATCGGTTCTCAAAATGTTTGAAAAATTAGGAAAATTCAAAAATTTTTTTTTCGAATAAATTTTGACGGAAATGGTTTCACAAATATTTTGTGTATGTGCCCTTGAATGCCTCTTCGTTATTTCAAATACACCCTGTATAATTTTTATTTTTTCTTTTTCTCTATATTCTCTCTGACCTGTGCATCTGTTGTTAGCACCAATAAATATATTATTATATTATTATTAATATATTATTATTATTATTATTATTAATATATTATTATTATTATTATTAATAATATATTATTATTATTATATATTGCCAAGGAGCCATGGCACTACCTGTACTAGTTTCAAGCTCTGCAAGAATTTTTAATTAATTCTTAAAACACTTTTTCGCGAGTTACTTTGGTCTAGAAAGGTAAATTGTTCTTTCTTTCTTTCTTTTCTTGTCTAAAATTGTATTTTTTAGCTGACAATAATGGTGTGTTGTAATTGTCAATAATGGTTTGTTGCAGTTGTCAATAATGGTAGCTGTTAAGAAATGTATGTTTTAACTGTCGAAAATTATATTTTTCAGTTGTCAAAAAATTATTTCTCAGCTATCAAAAACGGAATTTCTCAGCCATTAAAATGGTATTTTCCAGCCATCAAAAAAGTATTTTCGACATTTTTTATTTGTCAAAAATGGCATTTTTCAGCTTTCAAAAATTGTACTTTTTGTTGTGAAAAATTGTATTTTTTAGCTAACAATAATGGTCTGTTACAGTTGTCAATAATGTGTTGTTGCAGTTGTCAAGAATGGTATTTTTCAGCTGTTAAAAATGGTATTTTTCAGCTGTTAAAAAGTGTATGATTCAAATGTCAAAAATGATATTTTTCAGTTGTCAAAAAGTGTATGATTCAAATGTCAAAAATGATATTTTTCAGTTGTCAAAAATGTTTTTTTTAATGTCAAAAAAGGTATTTCTCACCTATTAAAATATATTTTTTCAGCTATCAAAAACAGCATTTTTCGACATTTTTTTAAATTGTCAAAAATGTCATTTTTCGGCTGTCAAAAATTGACGTTTTGTAGTCAAAAATTGTATTTTTAGCAGGCAATAATGGTATGTTACAGTTGTCAATAGTGGTTAGTTGCAGTTGTCAAGAATAGTATTTTTCAGTTGTTAAAAAGTGTATGATACAAATGTCAAAAATAATATTTTTCAGTTGTCAAAAATATATTTGTTTTAATGTCAGTTGTCAACAATGGTATTTTTCAGCTGTTGAAAATGGTAATTTTCAGCTGTTAAGAAGTGTATTATTTAACCGTCAAAAATTATATTTTTCAGCTGTCAAAAATGCGATTTCAAACCTATAAAAATGTTATTTTTCAGCTATCAAAAGCAGCATTTTTCGATATTTTTTTAACTGTAAAAATGGCATTCTTCAGCCGTCAAAACTTGTATTTTTTTGTATTGTCAAAAATTGTATTTTCTTAGCTGACAATAATGGTATGTTACAGTTGTCAGTAATGGTTTGTTGCAATTGTCAAGAATGGTATTTTTCAGCTGTTAAAAATGGTATTTTTCAGCTGTTAAAAAGTGTATGATTCAAATGTCAAAAATGATATTTTTCGGTTGTCAAACATGTTTTTTTTAATGTCAAAAAAGGTATTTCTCACCTATTAAAATGTATTTTTTCAGCTATCAAAAACAGCATTTTTCGACATTTTTTTTAAATTGTCAAAAATGTCATTTTTCGGCTGTCAAAAATTGACTTTTTGTAGTCAAAAATTGTATTTTTTAGCAGGCAATAATGGTATGTTACAGTTGTCAATAGTGGTTTGTTGCAGTTGTCAAGAATAGTATTTTTCAGTTGTTAAAAAGTGGATGATACAAATGTCAAAAATTATATTTTTCAGTTGTCAAAAATATATTTGTTTTAATGTCAGTTGTCAACAATGGTATTTTTCAGCTGTTGAAAATGGTAATTTTCAGCTGTTAAGAAGTGTATTATTTAACTGTCAAAAATTATATTTTTCAGCTGTCAAAAATGCGATTTCAAACCTATAAAAATGTTATTTTTCAGCTATCAAAAGCAGCATTTTTCGATATTTTTTTAACTGTAAAAATGGCATTCTTCAATAATGGTTTGTTGCAGTTGTCAAGAATGGTATTTTTCAGCTGTTAAAAATGGTATTTTTCAGCTGTTAAAAAGTGCATGATTCAGCTGTCGAAAATGATATTTTTTAGCTGTCAAAAAAGGCATTTCTCACCTATAAAAATGGTATTTTTCAGCTATCAAAGGCAGCATTTTTGGTCATTTTTTATTGTCAAAATGGCATTTTTCCGCTAAAAATAATGGTGTGTTACAGTTGTCAATAATGGTTTGTTACAGTTTTCAAGAATGGTATGTTTTAGCTGTTAAAAACGGTATTTTTCAGCTGTCAAAAATGATATTTTTCAGCTGTCAAAAATGATATTTTTCAGCTGTCAAAAATGATATTTTTCAGCTGTCAAAAATTATATTTTTCAGCAGTCAAAAATGAAATTTTTCAGCTGTCAACAATGGTATTTCCCACTTATAAAAATGGCATTTTTCGGCTATCAAAAACAGCATTTTTCGACATTTTTTTAATTGTCAAAAATGGTATTTTTCAGCTTTCAAAAATTGTACTTTTTGTTGTCAAAAATTGTATTTTTTAGTTGACAATAACGGTATGATACAGTTGTCAATAATAGTATGTTGCAGTTATCAAGAATAGTATTTTTCAGTTATTAAGAATTGTATTATTCAGCTGTCAAAAATGTAATTTTTCAGCTGTCAAAAATGCTATTTTTCAGCTGCCAAAAATGGCATTCCTCAGCTGTTGAAAATTAGTATTTTTCAGCTGTCAAAAATAATATTTTTTTACCGTCAAAAATAGTATTTTTCGTGTGTTAACAATGGTATGTTTCAGCTGTCAAAAATACTATTTTTTTCAGCTAATAAAAACAATTTTGTTCAACATTTTTGAATTGTCAAAAATTGTATTTTCAGCTGTCAAAAGTAGTATATTTCGCTGTCTAAAGCAGGGGCTTATATAGAGCTAATGGGCCATGGCACTACCTGTTAAGAATTTTTAATGAATTCTTAAAACACTTTTTCGCCAGTTAATTTGATCTAGGAAGATAAATCGTTCTTTATTTCTTCAAAGGGGAGGGAGGGAGGTATATTGTATAAGTAGCTCTACCATCAACATGTTCCATGAGCCGCCACTGCAGTTTTGTCTTCCTAGTAGAATATTAAATAGGAAAAGCTCAAACATTGTATTCATCAAACTAAAAAACTTTGAGCGGGTAGTAAAAGAGTGTCAAACGTTATGCTTATTAAATATTAAATAGAGTCGCCAAAATTTATGATTTCATCAGATAACCATTATTCTTAAATTTAAGTTATTAGTCAGTCAGTAATAATAGCGAGTAGACGTAACAAATAGAGTAGTTGAAAAAAAAACGTACAGTTATTTGGCGCAGTCGGTAAGATTTCTGTTAGGAACGACACCGACGAAATATCGGCAATTATAGTAATTATCATGATTCATGCTACAGGACTTAATATTAAGATCTGGACACCATTAAGACACCGATTTTCTCTATAACATAAGGTGTAGTTGACAAAAAAAAACAGTACAATTATTTGGCGCAGTCGGTAGGATTTCTGTTAGGGCACACCGACGAAATTCCGGCGATAGTAATGATTAATGCTACAGGACTTAAAATTAAGATTAAGACACCGATTTTCTCTGCAACAACAAATTCATGACTGGTAAAAATATTACAATATAATTGTTTCAATATTACATACATTTTATTCGTGTAAACTTTTCAAAAACTCAGGCTTTGTTGTTATAGTGCGATACTGTTAGAAAATGAAAAAAAAGCAAACATTATTATTACAGTTTTTTTCTTATTGTTAGTAAAATTTATGTTTATAAAAGTTTTCATGGCTTGAAATTTATATGCCAGCAATGCAATGCATAAATCTGTTTTAAATGAACACAATTACATCTCTAGAGATAGTGATTATAATTCAGGAAATGGGATTACAAATTGAGCAATTACATCTGCAATTGCAGCAATATGATCATCCGTTCGGAAAAAAATGCATCATGAGAAGTTAGTCGGCCATTCGAAATGGTACCTTATTGGATCCTGCTGCTCTTTCCGATAGTGCAAACTTACAAAAATATCAAATTTGAAATTTCAAATGATAAGGTAATGTACATGTGAATTTATTATGTTTTTAATAAAGTCTGAAAATGGTATTTCAAAAAAAAAGTTGAATGTGTGGCGTCGCCTTAATCACCGACTGGAGAGAACTCTGAAATGATGAAAAATTGATCCAATTGAAAAATAATTTGATTTGTTACAGGTATTCCTGTTTCAAGACTTTTTTACTCCGTGCGACCCAAAATTCAAATCGTCGCATCGATTTATAATACTGAGTAGTCTTGAGGTAAATGGGACCGATTACTTCAACTACAATGCAGAGGAGAAGAAAGAAATTATAACGCCAACGGTAATGTTTTATTATTTAACCTTTAGCGAACGAGCTAGTTTATAGTAATAGCAAGCATCGCTTTACAGACGACTAAAATGAGCTCATTTATGATCTGGTCTAATGGTGGATGCGCCGGGAACTTAAAATGCACTCGCTGTAGAGCAATTCGATCTTGCGAAAATATTTTTATTGTCGCGAATACGGAGACATTCGATCTTTCGGTAAACATTTTTATTGTCGCGGATATGGCGGCATTCGTTCGCAAAGGGTTAAATAAAGGCGAAATAAATACTCCGAATCGATGAGACACCGCCATAACCTATACGGCATAATAGATTAAATTAAATAAATTTTCATTCGTGGACAGGGGTTCTTCTCTATTCCAATGAACTCGCCTACTGAGAGATCAGCTTACTCGTTCTAAGTTTCAAAAATTTGCCCATCACTAATTACGTTACCTTTTCAACCACTCCAAATGAATTGAATCTTTTGCGTTACATTTTATTGTTATTTAAAAAATTATGACTTATTCTTCAGATGGATTTAGAAGTATCAAGATGCGCATCTGCGGAATCATTGGACAGTTGCGTGAAGATGCCTAAACTGGGAAAGTGCAGGTTGTGCGATTTTATGAACGACGATAACGCGTTTTGGAGTCCTTTGTTGACATGTTTCAAGCCACGACCTCAATGCCCCATCGAAAAGGTTAGAGATTGCTTTGAAAAGTTGCAACGAATGAATTATGCAAGTATTTTTGTTACAGGGTATTTACAGGGGCACCAACTGCACCATCGACTTGAAACTGTTCAAATGGTTCAACCCCGGAAGTAGCTACTGGAGAGTTAAAACCGTGTTTGCTGATATGAACAGCAGAAAGACTTTGGGTTGTTACTTGATGAGTGGTCACGTCGTTAGAAAGAGGAAGGCGGTGTAGAAATCCACAAAAAATGCATTACACAAACTAATTTTTCTGGAAGGTATACTTTTGTGGTGGTTGGATGAAATAAACATTTCTTTAACGGATATTTTTTTCTTTTTGGTGTTTCTCCTAGCCCTTTAACGACTAAAGAGTTTTGTGGCGTAGGAACTGAGCACTGCTGAACAAACAATACGTGTCCTTCTATGAATAATATAAGAAATCAACGTAAGAACAGCCAATAGAAAATAGAAAAAACGGACTTGAAATTACACTAATTATTTATTTTGACTCTAAAATTAATGATAAAACAGGTAACAGATGCGAAAATATGATTGTTAAAGGGTTAAACTGACATCAAACATAAAAATTTATTGGATTGCCATTATTGTTTAAATATGATTCGAATAAAGCGCAATTTAGAAATTCAATTTTTAAGCATCTATAAAGACAATAAAGCAGAGAAAAGTTGGCTAACAAATCGTTCAACGTCTTTGGTTAGCAACTTCACATTTCACCCAAGAAAATAATCCAGAAGCGTCTCAAATCACAGTATTGTGGAGGCCAATTTATAGGCTGTTTGCAGGAATGTCTCAATAAAAAAATAATCGTGGCGCGTGATGTTTAGTATATTGCACCGTCTTGTTGAAACCGCAGCTCTTCCACATTAATACTATGTAATTGATGCATGGAATAAAACCCCAAAGCAGCTGAGCTTGATCACACATGAACAATCAACAACGGCATCTGTTGCAACCCGGAAACTCAGCTAACGTAATAAATATAATTATTAATCATAATAGGCGAAGTATGTTGTATATAGGACGGCAAGAACTGTTGACCTCATATGTTTTAACGGTTGATGAAAAATTTAGAATTTACAAAAATACTTAAGTAACTTTGGCTGATTTCAAGACGTAGACGTCGCTTAGGTCCTTTATGTGTGGTAATGTTCTTTTTTAATATCGTAAAAATCGGCTAAACGCCTATGCCAAAAAAGAAAAATTGGTGTAGAGAACAATAGAATTCTTGGGCAATTCTCCACACCCGTACAAAAAATCAAAAATTTAGAATTTACAAAAATATTCAAACAACTTAGGGCGATTTTAAGGTGTAGAGGTCACTTAAGTCCTTTATGTGGTAATGTTTTTTTTTATATATCGTTAGTGACTGAAAGGCGAAATGCCTATGCCAAAAAACAAAATTCAATGTAGAGATCAATAAAAAAAAAATATAATGCTTGGGTAATCCCCTACATCCGTACATCAACATTTTATGTGTAACTTTACCACATGTTCAGATAAAGTGTACGCAAAAATTACTCAAGGACTGACTTTTGTAAACCAATGGTATTTCGAAAAAAAAAAAAAATTATACACCAAACACGTTAAACGATTTATTTTAAGATTATGAAAAACATCTATTAACAAAAGTTCCGATCTTTAACGCCTTCGACATTTTTCAAAGGTATTTGTGATATGTTTTCTTTATCGGTAAAAACCAAAAAACAATTATGGTTTTCAAAATTTTATCAAAAGATTTTTATTACCTTCAACATTTTTCAAAGATATTTGTGATATATTTTATTTATCGGCAAAAACCAAAAAAACCAAAGGTTAATGTTATCAAAAGCTTCTCATATGAAAAATATCTAATGAAGATATTTGTGAGATATTTTATTTATCGATAAATACCAAATAAAAAACGTCATCAAAATCTCTTTTTCAGTTCTTTAAATTGTTTTAAAAGTTTGCTTTGAAAATGTCTTTTAGTTATCTAAAACTTTTTTAAAAGACATTTTCAAAGCAAACTTTGAACTCGAGCTATTTTTGAGAATTTAAACAACTGAAAAAGATTTTGATAATATTTTTATCTCACAAATATCTTTGTAGTTTTAGATAACTAAAAGACATTTTTAAAGAAAACTTAAAACTTGCAACTTTGGCTATTTGACATGAACATTTTTTAATATTTTTTTTAATACATCAAAATTGTTACATTTTAACATTCAAATCAAGAAAACAAAAAAACGCGTTCGTAGGTTAAAAATTGAAATAAATTAAAAACACGATTTCTTTAATATCTTTTTAAATGCACGAAAATTTTAACATTGAAATCATCAAAATCAACATTCCAAAATTTTAAAATGGCGATTTTGATTTTTTAAATTGCACAACTGCTGAACGCGTTGTCCGATGTTGATTATTTGAACCCCAAAATCTGTAGAATGTAATTAACTTTAAAAACTGGTTTCGAAATTTCTTCTCCTAATTAACATAAAATGCAAAAAATGCATTTTTTTTAAGTTCCAAAATTGCATTTTTTAATGTTCCAAAAATTGCATTTTTTTAATGTTCCAAAAATTGCATTTTTTTAATGTTCCGAGATTTTAAAATCGCGATTTTAATTTTTGAAATTGCACAACTTTGTTCGATTTTCATTATTTTAACCTCAAAATCTGTAGAATCTAGTGAACTTGAAAAACTGAATACGAAATTTCAACTTCAAAATCTGTAGAATTTAGTGAACTTTAAAAACTGGTTACGAAATTTTCTCTCGGAATTAACACAAAACGCAAAAATTGGATTTTGTTAAAGTTAGAAGATTTAAAAATCGCGATTTTAATTTTTGAAATTGCACAACTTCTGAACGCGTTGTCTGATTTTGATTATTTCAACTTCAAAATCTGTAGAATTTAGTGAACTTTAAAAACTGGTTACGAAATTTTCTCTCGGAATTAACACAAAATGCAAAAATTACATTTTGTTAAAGTTCCAAGATTTCAAAATCGCGATTTAAATTTTTGAAATTGCTCAACTTCTAAACGCGTTGTCCGATGTTGATGATTTTAATCTCAAACGCTGTAGCATGTGGTAAACTTCAAAAACTGGCTACGAAATTTTCTCTGGGAATTAAACACAAAATGCAAAAATTTCATTTTGTTAAAGTTCCAAAATTTTAAAATCGCGATTTTATTTTTTTAAATTGCACAGCTGCTGAACTTGTTGTACGATTTTGATTATCTTAACCTTAAAATCTGTAGAATTTGGGGAACTTTAAAAACTGGCTACGACATTACCTCTCGGAATTAACACAAAATGCAAAAATTACAATTTTTTAAAGTTCTAAGATTTTAAAATCGCGATTTTAACTGATTTAACTGCTGAACGCGTTATCAGATTTTGATGATTTTAACCTCATAATTTGTAAAATTTGGTGAACTTTAAAAATTAGTTACAACATTTCTTCTTGGAGTTAATACAAAATGCAAAAATTGCATTTTCTAATATTACAAAATTTTTAAATCGCGATTTTAATTTCTGACGCGTTGTCAGATTTCGATGATTTTAATTTCAAAATCTATAAAATTAAGTGACCTATAAAAACTGGTTAAGAAATTTCCTCTCGGAATTAACACAAAATGCAAAAATTGCATTTTGTAAAAATTCTGAGATTTTAATTTTTTAAATTGCACAACTGGTGAGCGCGTTATCCGATTTGGATGATTTTAACCTCAGACTCCGTAGAATTTAGTGAACTTTAAAGACTGGTTCGTCGCTTAATAATTGAAATAAATTAAAAACGCGATTTTTTCATATTAAAATGAACCAAAATTTTAACATTTAAATCAACAAAATCAAAAAACGCGTTCGATGGTTAAAAATTCTAAGAGCATATTTTTCAAAAAAGCCAAGCTGCACACATAGTAGGTTAATTTTTAACAGTCATTTAAACCGACAAAATCAGTATAAAATTTATATAACCTATGCGCACATAAATATTTTACATTTTATATTTTAACTAATTTATTTTACCAATTAACTTGTGTACATCTTAGTATAAGTTCTTAACATAAATAAAATTATCTTATCTTATCTTAAAAATTGAAATCAATTAAAAATGCGGAAATTCGGAAAACTTGCCATTTTTATAGTTTGCGTTGATTTCACAAGTACATTTTTGGTACTTCTTTTTAAATAAACCAAATTGGCCATATATTAACATTTAAGTAATCAAAATCAAAAATGCGTCCATCTGTTAAAAATTAAAAATAAAAAACGCGGTTTTTTGACTTGTATATAGAAAACTTGCAATGATTTGATGTAAATATTTCTTTATACTTTTCTTAAATACGCCGAATTCGCTACATTTTTTACACTTAAATCATCAAAATCCGAAATCGCTAGAAATTTTAGAAAATCAAAAGCTTTTATTCACTTTTGTGTACCTACTTGAAAAAATTGCAATTTTGGCAATTTCCACTGATTTGATGTGAACATTTCTTAATGGTTTTTTGAAGTATATTAAATTCGTTACATTTTAACATTTAAATCATCAAAATCCAAAATCGCATTCGTCAGTTAGAGATTTAAAAAAATAAAAATCAAAATTTTATTGACTTGCATGTACTTGGAAAACTTGCAATTTTGGCAATTTCCACTGATTTGACGTGAACATTTTTTAATGGTTTTTTGAAGTATACTAAATTCGTTACAATTTAACATTTAAATCAACAAAATCCAAAATCGCATTCGTCAGTTAGAAATTAAAAAAAATCAAAATCAAGATTTTATTGACTTGCAAGTACTTGGAAAACTTGCAATTTTGGCAATTTCCACTGGTTTGACGTGAACATTTCTTAATGGTTTTTTGAAGTATACTAAATTCGTTACATTTTAACATTTAAATCATCAAAATCCAAAATCGCATTCGTCAGTTAGAGATTAAAAAACATCAAAATTAAGATTTTATTGACTTGCATGTACTTGGAAAACTTGAAATTTTGGCAATTTCCACTGATTTGACGTGAACATTTCTTAATGTTTTTTTGAAATATACTAAATTCGTTACATTTTAACACTCAAATCATTAAAATCCAAAATCGCATTCGTTAGTTAGAGATTAAAAAAAATCAAAATCAAGATTTTTTTGACTTGCATGTACTTGGAAAACTTGCAATTTTGGCAATTTCCACTGATTTGACGTGAAAATTTCTTGATGGTTTTTTGAAATACACTAAATTCGTTACATTTTAACACTCAAATCATTAAAATCCAAAATCGCATTCGTTAGTTAGAGATTTAAAACCATCAAAATCAAAATTTTACTGACTTGCATGTACTTGGAAAACTTGCAATTTCCGCTGATTTGACGTGAAAATTTCTTAATGGTTTTTTGAAGTATACTAAATTCGTTACATTTTAA
Organism: Ocypus olens; assembly: GCA_910593695.2. Lineage (NCBI taxonomy): Eukaryota > Metazoa > Arthropoda > Insecta > Coleoptera > Staphylinidae > Ocypus > Ocypus olens. The sequence goes on from OU343061.1 coordinate 41,994,995, forward strand.
CATTTAAATCATCAAAATCCAAAATCGCATTCGTCAGTTAGAAATTTAAAAAAATCAAAATCAAGATTTTCTTGACTTGCGTGTGATTGGAAAACTTGCAATTTTGACAAATTCCACTGATTTGACGTAAACATTTCTTAATGGTTTTTTGAAGTGTACTAAATTCTTTACATTTTAACATTTAAATCATCAAAATCCAAAATCGCATTCGACAGTTAAAAAATTTAGAAAATCAAAATCACGATTTGATTGACTTGTAAGTACTTGAGAAACTTACCTAGTACTTGCAATTTTGTATTGTTGTAATTAAAAATGAATGAATCAGAAAATTATTAGCATAGCACCAGTATGTATAGATGCATGAACAGTTATCACAATTTCACGAAATCAGCGTCGAAGCGAATTATGACAGTTTTATGTACGTGTAACTGTACCTGGACTATACAGTGCAGCACTGTGTCAGTGAACTCATTAACATGATTAAATGCCGATTGTAATAATTACCAACCGAAATATGACCACATGCACTTCCTCAATGTGCCGATAAAAATCTAGAACGCGTCCCATATTGTCTAGTGCACGTCTGGCATCGTAAACAATGCATAATATGTATGCATACTCGAAGCTATGCCCAATTCACAGAAAAAAGTGTCAGTATTTGGAATGGTAATTTTTTTTTTTTTGGTCATCTGCCACTACCATTTGTTTGTTATATATATATATATATATATATATATATATACAGGGATTAGATAGTATGAATGTATGCTAACCACAAGGGATACAAGATGGAAATCGGGTGTCAATGGTAAATTTATCATTTTGAAAATTTATAACTTTTATCTCAGTGCGAATTTTTAAAAGAAATAAACTTCTTCGGTTAGTAGACAGATGCAAAAGTATTTGTTAGCAATTTCAAAACAATTACAAAACGATTTCATTTTTTTTTAGATTTTTTGAATGCCAGCTAGAATTTTAACCTTATTGCAGGGATAATTTTGAAAATTTATAACTTTTGTCTCAGTGGGAATTTTTAAAAGAAATAAACTTCTTCGGTTAGTAGACAGATGCAAAAGTATTTATTAGCATTTTCAAAACAATTACAAAACGATTTCATTTTTTTACGATTTTTTTAAATTCCGGCTAGAATTTTCATCTCATTGCAGGGATAATTTTGAAAATTTATAACTTTTGTCTTAGTGGGAATTTTTGAAAGAAATATACTTCTTCGGTTAGTAGATAGATGCAAAAGTATTTGTTAGCATTTTCAAAACAATTACACCACGATTTTATTTTTTAACATTTTTTTTAAATTCCAGCTAGAATTTTAACCTTATTGCAGGGATAATTTTGAAAATTTATAACTTTTGTCTCAGTGGGAATTTTTAAAAGAAATAAACTTCTTCGGTTAGTAGACAGATGCAAAAGTATTTGTCAGCAATTTCAAAACATTTACACAACGATTTCATTTTTTTACGATTTTTTAAATTCCAGCTAAAATTTTAATCTTATTGCAGGGATAATTTTGAAAATTTATAACTTTTGTCTCAGTGGGGATTTTTAAAAGAAATAAACTTCTTCGGTTAGTAGACAGATGCAAAAGTATTTATTAGCATTTACAAAACAATTACACAACGATTTCATTTTTTTACGATTTTTTAAATTCCAGCTAAAATTTTAATCTTATTGCAGGGATAATTTTGAAAATTTATAACTTTTGTCTTAGTGGGTATTTTTAAAAGAAATAAACTTCTCCAGTTAGTAGACAGATGCAAAAGTATTTGTTAGCAATTTCAAAACAATTACACAACGATTTTATTTTTTTACGATTTTTTAAATTCCAGCTAGAATTTTAACCTTATTGCAGGGATAATTTTGAAAATTTATAACTTTTGTTTTAGTGGGAATTTTTAAAAGAAATCAACTTCTTCGATTAGTAGACAGATGCAAAAGTATTTGTTAGCATTTTCAAAACAATTACACAACGATTTCATTTTTTTACGATTTTTTAAATTCCAGCTAAAATTTTAATCTTATTGCAGGGATAATTTTGAAAATTTATAACTTTTGTCTCAGTGGGAATTTTTTAAAGAAATAAACTTCTTCGGTTAGCAGACAGATGTAAAAGTATTTGTTAGCAATCTTAAAACAATTACACAAAGATTTCATTTTTTTGCGATTTTTTAAATTCCAGCTATCCCTATTGCATGGATAATTTTGAAAATTTATAACTTTTGTCTTAGTGGGAATTTTTAAAAGAAATAAACTTCTTCGGTTAGTAGACAGATGCAAAAGTATTTGTCAGCAATTTCAAAACAATTACACAACGATTTCATTTTTTTACGATTTTTTAAATGCCAGCTAGAATTTTAATCTTATTGCAGGGATAATTTTGAAAATTTATAACTTTTGTCTCAGTGAGAATTTTTAAAAGAAATTAACTTCTTTGGTTAGTATACATATGCAAAAGTATTTGTTAGCATTTTCAAAATAATTACACAACGATTTAATTTTTTACGATTTTTTTTGATTCCAGCTAGAATTTTAACCTTATTGCAGGGATAATTTTGAAAATTTATAACTTTTGTCTCAGTGGGAATTTTTTAAAGAAATAAACTTCTTCGGTTAGCAGACAGATGTAAAAGTATTTGTTAGCAATCTTAAAACAATTACACAAAGATTTCATTTTTTTGCGATTTTTTAAATTCCAGCTATCCCTATTGCATGGATAATTTTGAAAATTTATAACTTTTGTCTTAGTGGGAATTTTAAAAAGAAATAAACTTCTTTGGTTAGTAGACAGATGCAAAAATATTTGTTAGCAATTTCAAAATAATTACACAACGTTTGTCATTTTTTTGCGATTTTTTAAATTCCAGCTAGAACTTTACAGCAGGGATAATTTTGAAAATTTATAACTTTTGTCTCAGTGGGAATTTTTTAAAGAAATAAACTTCTTCGGTTAGTAGACAGATGCAAAAGTATTTGTTAGCATTTTCAAAACAATTACACAACGATTTCATTTTTTTGCGATTTTTTAAATTCCAACTAGAATTTTAATCTTATTGCAGGGATAATTTTGAAAATTTATAACTTTTGTCTTGGTGGGAATTTTTAAAAGAAATAAACTTCTTCAGTTAGTAGACATATGCAAAAGTATTTGGTAGCATTTTCAAAATAATTACAAAACGATTTAATTTTTTTACGATTTTTTAAATTCCAGCTAGAATTTTAATCTTATTGCAGACACAAATTCATAACTTTTGACCCTTTGACCTCTTTATTAGAAACGAAGATTATTTATTTATAAAAGCTAGTTTTGTATTATTTAATAATAATTATAAATAATATTCACAAGCCTCACTGTATACTTGAATAAATAATTTTATGAACATGGGAATTTCCATGCACCAAGAAACAATGCACAAAACACGATCTGTTTGTAAACAAAAAAACACACACACCTCGCTGCGAATCGTAAATGAAACTTGCATTAATTTAACGATAGAAACTCACCGAATTCGACGGTCTTTGAGTGAAGCCCTCTCTTATCACTCGTATCAACACCCACCGGAAGGAACGCGATAAGCACGTACTCAAGACACGGAACACCGACGGCGACTGATACACCGCGAGCAGTTCAAGTCCTGCGTATTTTTCACACTCGTAGCAGGTGTGCGTGGCGCAGGCGCTTCCTCGGTCCCTTACAGGACCGTATTTTGGCCAATGCCCTCCGGGAGCATGAGCCGTAGTACTATCGATTCCTGCCGGCGACCTTGCCAGGAATGCGAATGGAATTTCATTCGGGTTAATTCCTGCCGCGCGTGTATGTAGCGCCATCTCGTAACAAAATTGAGAAGTTGGGCAAGTTGATTGGACGTTTTCTGTTAAATGATAATGATATTTAAAATATTTTTTTTCTACTTCTCGTTTAAAAGAACGCTGCTATTTTTTCATTAGTGGTCATGATTAGAAATGTTACTGTAAAGCTTCAGTGAAAGAAAAACGAAGTGGTGGATTTTTAATTGAAATCTTCCAGAAATTATTGAGCTTTTAAATTTCAGGAAGGGTCCGCGGTGGCCTAGTGAGTAGAGCCACACACACCATACCATCAAACGAAAAATTGGGCGATTGTAGCGCTTAAATTTTAGAAAAATTCAAGCACTTCAATTGCATTGTTTGAAAGTAAACACCATCAAATCAAAAATTGGCGATTGTAGAGCTTAAATTTCAAAAAAGTACTTCTACGTTCCACAAAATATTTGAGAAATTATTGCGCTTTTAAATTTCAGAACAATTCAAGCACTTTAATTACGTGGTTTGAAAATAAATGGCAGCGAACAAAAAATTGTGCGATTTTAGCGCTTAAATTTCAAAAAAAGCGTTGATTTTTCAAGATCTTAAGGTAGTGAGTACTTCTACGTTCCACAAAATCTTTCAGAAATTATTGCGCTTTCAAATTTCAGAACAATTCAAGCACTTTAATTACGTGGTTTGAAAATAAATGGCAGCGAACAAAAAATTGTGCGATTTTAGCGCTTAAATTTCAAAAAAAGCGTTGATTTTTCAAGATCTTAAGGTAGTGAGTACTTCTACGTTCCACAAAATCTTTCAGAAATTATTGCGCTTTCAAATTTCAGAACAATTCAAGCACTTTAATTACGTGGTTTGAAAATAAATGGCAGCGAACAAAAAATTGTGCGATTTTAGCGCTTAAATTTCAAAAAAGCGTTGATTTTTCAAGATCTTAAAGTAGTGAGTACTTCTACGTTCCACAAAATCTTTCAGAAATTATTGCGCTTTCAAATTTCAGAACAATTCAAGCACTTTAATTACGTGGTTTGAAAATAAATGGCAGCGAACAAAAAATTGTGCGATTTTAGCGCTTAAATTTCAAAAAAGCGTTGATTTTTCAAGATCTTAAGCTAGTGAGTACTTCTACGTTCCACAAAATCTTTCAGAAATTATCGCGCTTTCAAATTTCACAACAATTCAAGCACTTTAATTACGTAGTTTGAAAATAAATGGCAGCGAACAAAAAATTAGGCGATTTTAGCGTTTAAATTTCAAAAAAGCGTTGATTTTTCAAGATTTTAAGGGAGTGAGTACTTCTACGTTCCACAAAATCTTTCAGAAATTATCGCGCTTTCAAATTTCAGAACAATTCAAGCACTTTAATTACGTAGTTTGAAAATAAATGGCAGCGAACAAAAAATTGTGCGATTTTGGCGCTTAAATTTCAAAAAAAGCGTTGATTTTTCAAGATCTTAAGGTACTTCCACAAAATCTTTGAGAAATTATTGCACTTTCAAATTTCAGAACAATTCAAACACTTTAATTACGTAGTTTGAAAATAAATGGCAGCGAACAAAAAATTGTGCGATTTTAGCGCATAAATTTCAAAAAAGCGTTGATTTTTCAAGATTTTAAGGGAGTGAGTACTTCTACGTTCCACAAAATCTTTCAGAAATTATCTCGCTTTCAAATTTCAGAACAATTCAAGCACTTTAATTACGTAGTTTGAAAATAAATGGCAGCGAACAAAAAATTGTGCGATTTTAGCGCTTAAATTTCAAAAAAGCGTTGATTTTTCGAGATCTTAGGGTAGTGAGGACTTCCACGTTCCACAAAATCTTTCAGAAATTATTGCGCTTTCAAATTTCAGAACAATTCAAACACTTTAATTACGTAGTTTGAAAATAAATGGCAGCAAAAAGTAGCAAAAATTCAAGCGCTTTAATTATACATTTTAAGAGTACCATCAAACGAAAATTTGGGCGATTTTAGCGCTTCAATTAAAAAAAAAAGCATTGATTTTTTAAGATCTTAAGTTAGCGAGGACTTCTACGTTTCACAAAATCTTCCAAAAATTAGTGCGCTTTCAAATTTCAGAACAATTCAAGCACTTTAATTATGTAATTTGAAAGTAAATACAGTCAAACCAAAAATTGGACAATTTTAGCGTTGATTTTTTTAAATTTAAAGTACAGACTTTTAATATTTACAAAATCTTTTAGAAAAGATTAAGCTCTTAAATTATAGAAAAATTCCACTACACGATTCGTATAATTTTTTAAATCATCACTTGAATACCAATAATAGCCATTTTCAAAGCTCAAACATCGAAAAAGCTTCAATATTTTTAAATTTAAAACGATTATTTACAGATGATTAGGCTATCATATTTCAAAAAAATTTAAGTTCTTTAATGATACAGTTTTCTAAATAATCACCATCAAACTCAAAAACGGCCATTTTCAACGCCCATTTATCGAAAAAGCGTCGATTTTCTTAATCTAAAACAAGTATAGACTTTAAATAATTACAAAAATTTTCAGAAATTGCCCGTTGAGGTCGTTTGTTAAAGTGTCTCAATAAATGTATTATATCTCTCTCTCTCTCTTGTGAAATATATTATTTTAATTTCAATATTTCTATTATTATTAATTTTTGTAAATTATGCAAATTAGCGTTCTAGTTTATTAAAATTAATTTAATTATATTGTCCTCTAATCAATTTCTACGATTGGCCAATAAAGATTATTATTATTATTAAAAACCGATTAAAGATAATCAAAATTTTAAATTATATTCCTTCACTCAAACTCCTAGAATAACCAAAAAATCAATCGTTATTTTAGTTCTGCATATTTTTCAAATATTATATAATATAATTTCAAATTTTAAAAGTGAATGTAGTGTTGCCTATATTACGGTCCAATGTGAAACTTATGAAGTAACGAAATCTGTTTTCATTCCATACGCGACATTTAGAGTCTTAAAAAACTGAATAATTCTGTACTTTAAGAAATGTAATTTATTGAGATGCAATATTACTTATTTCGGATTATTATTTTTAATTTATTTTCAGCGGGGTTTTCTTTCATTTCCCTTTCGCACGTCAATAACAGATGGCGCTAAGAGTAAATTAGAAAAAAAATGAAACGTAAAGTACAAAATGGTTTTTCGACGACCGATAAATATACTGGGCTACAGGGGCGGCTCGTCATATAGAGCCAAGGAGCCATGACACTACCTCTAGTTTCCATCTTAGCAAGAATTTTTAATTAAATAGTTTTATATAGAATAAAACACTTTTTTACTTTGTTTGTATAACACTTTTTTTTAAATTTATTTGACTGCAGTTTCGGCAACTTAAAAAAACAAAAAAAAATAGTGATGTGGCCATCATGTTACTTTCTCCGACTTGATGGTATCATAGCCATTTATATTTATGTTTTCATGGTTTATTTTCAATTGAAATCATATTTTAAATGTTCATCGAGCGTTGTGTAAACTCGTTGTGTAAACTGACGTTTAAAACGTCAAAACTATGAAAAATAATCTTTATTAGAAAAATGACACTCTACTCAAATAATTTTGGTTTTTGAAAATCCAATAATTTTCAAGCTAGTTATAGATTTTTAAATTTTTGATTTTCACGGCGTCAAATTTGTACATTGGAGGAAGAAAAATTAAGAAAAAAATAGTAAACGTAACGGAAAAATTACACAAAAATTAATATTTATTAGGAAAATGACACCCTACTCAAATAATTTTGTTTTTTTAAAATCCAATAATTTTCAAGCGAGTTACAGATTTTTGAAATTTTTGATTTTCACGGCAACAAACATTCGTACGTCGGAGGAAAAAAAAATAAGAAAAAAATAGTAAACGTATCGAAAAAATTACACAAAAATTAATCTTTATTAGGAAAATGACACTACTCAAATAATTTTGGTTTTTTTAAATCCAATCATTTTCAAGCGAGTTACAGATTTTTAAAATTTTTGATTTTTACGGCGTCAAATTTGTACATTGGAGGAAGAAAAATTAAGAAAAAAATAGTAAACGTAACGGAAAAATTACACAAAAATTAATTTTTATTAGGAAAATGACACTCTACTCAAATAATTTTGGTTTTTGAAAATCCAATAATTTTCAAGCGAGTTACTGATTTTTGAAATTTTTGATTTTCACGGCGTCAAATTTGTACATTGGAGGAAGAAAAATTAAGAAAAAAATAGTAAAAGTATCGAAAAAATTACACAAAAATTAATCTTTATTAGGAAAATGACACTACTCAAATAATTTTGGTTTTTTTAAATCCAATAATTTTCAAGCGAGTTCAGGATTTTTGAAATTTTTGATTTTCACGTACATTGGAGGAAGAAAAATTAAGAAAAAAATAGTAAACGTATCGGAAAAATTACACAAAAATTAATCTTTATTAGGAAAATGACACTCTACTCAAATAATTTTGGTTTTTGAAAATCCAATAATTTTCAAGCGAGTTACTGATTTTTGAATTTTTTTATTTTCACGTACATTGGAGGAAGAAAACTTAAGAAAAAAATAGTAAATGTATCGAAAAAATTACACAAAAATTAATCTTTATTAGGAAAATGACACTCTACTCAAATAATTTTGGTTTTTTAAAATCCAATAATTTTCAAGCGAGTTACAGATTTTTGAAATTTTTGAGTTTCACGGTAACAAACATTCGTACGTCGGAGGAAAAAAAAATAAGAAAAAAATAGTAAACGTATCGAAAAAATTACACAAAAATTAATCTTTATTAGGAAAATGACACTCTACTCAAATAATTTTGGTTTTTTAAAATCCAATAATTTTCAAGCGAGTTACAGATTTTTGAAATTTTTTATTTTCACGTACATTGGAGGAAGAAAAATTAAGAAAAAAATAGTAAATGTATCGAAAAAATTACACAAAAATTAATCTTTATTAGGAAAATGACACTCTACTCAAATAATTTTGGTTTTTGAAAATCCAATAATTTTGAAGCGAGTTTCAGGGCAACAAACATTCGTACGTCGGACGAAAAAAATTAAGAAAAAAATAGTAAACGTATCGAAAAAATTACACAAAAATTAATCTTTATTAGGAAAATCCAATAATTTTCAACAGAGTTACAGATTTTTTACATTTTTGATTTTCACGGCGGCAAACTTTCGTATATTGGAGGAAGAAAAATTAAGAAAAAAACTAAAGGAATAAAAAAAAAAAACTTATTCTAAATTAAACAATTAGGTAGGCCGTAAAAAATACTGTGGGGTATGTCGAACATTTTCTAGAATGTCATAAATACAATATTTCTCGATGGATTTGGCAAGTTTGAAGTAAATTCTGGCGGTCGCTATTTTTAGAATTTTTTAAATCACAACATGCAAATTTCGTTTTTCTAAAAATCAAGTTTCGAGTGTTGACATTTTGTTTTCAGTGGGGGTACGTCGATTATTTTCCAGTATGTCAAAAATACAACATTTCTCGATGCATTTGAGAAATTTGAAACTAATTCTGGCAGTCACTATTATTTTTAGAATTTTTTAAATCACAAGATGCAAATTTCGTTTTTCTAAAACTCAAGTTTAGAGTGCTGACATTTTGTTTCCTGTAGGGGTATATCGATCATTTTCCAGTATGTTAAAAAAACTATATTTCTGAATGGATTTGAGAAGTGTTTCATTTTTTTCCACCAGTGTATAATTAAATATTTTCTTGATAATTGAAATCTAATATGAGTAACAGTTTCCATTTTTTACATCACGTCCCTCCCCCTAGAAAACAACCATCATTAGACTGATTGCAATCCAGAAACCGCCGAATCATCACGTCAAAACAATTTAACGACCACACAGAAGGCGTTCAATTAAAAAAAAGCTCTCCCCCATCCTATGGGAAACGGGAAACAGTTTTCTTTTGTCGTATTTTTTGGCCAGATGAACCATTTTATTCCTCCAAATTCAGGGCGGTACGGGCTCTATTGCAGTGGACCGCAACAGCGCTTAAAGATTACGGGGGTCAAATTCTGGTACCGGAAGTACTGGCAGGATTATTAAATAAATGCAAACGATAGCGCAGACACTTTGAAATGGTTGAGGGACACTTTCGGCCATTATATAGTTGGGCACAGACGAGCGAAACTAAAGAAATTACGGATTAATTACCGTTAAGAGAGCCACCCGCACGGTGAGGCGGTTATTATTAATGGAGGCAGCCGCTTAGTGTATACTTTCGCGTGTCATTTCTGTGCGGACTAATCCCCAATTAACTTCCATTTCCCTCATCTAATTCCGACGCTAATTAGTGTGAAATCTCTACATTTCTACTCGGGACTTAAAATTGAAATAGCTGATGGACGAAAAAATAAAAAAAGTAGACTGAAGACTGCGTACACTTGTTAAACTTCAATATGTACGAACAAAAACGTAGATATAGTGAGATTTTTGGATTTTGATAGATTTAGAAGCTAATTCCGGAAGAGATAATTTTTTTAACAATTTTTCTAATCGCGTAATGCAATTTTCTTTTCTGAAAAATAAGTTTTGAGTGTTTTCAATTTGTCTCCAGCTATGATGTGTCACATATTTTAGCAGTATGTCAAAAATAGGTTCATTGACAAATCACAACTGGAAAAAAAACAACAAACAAAACTTGAATGCAGGAAATGAAAATTGCATTCGGTGATAAGAAAAATTTGTAAAAAATTCATCTCTGTCGGAATTAGCTTCAAAATTTCAAAATCCATCCAAAATTAACCTATTTTTGACATCCCTTCAAAACAATTGACGAATCACAACTGGAAAAAAAAATAGCAACAAACAAAACTTGAATGGAGGAAATGAAAATTGCATTCGATGATAAGAAAAATTGTAAAAAATTCATCTCTGTCGGAATTAGCTTCAAAATTTCAAAATCCATCCAAAATTAACCTATTTTTGACATCCCTTCAAATCAATTGACGAATCACAACTGGGAAAAAAAACAACAAACAAAACTTGAATGCAGGAAATGAAAATTGCATTCGGTGATAAGAAAAATTGTAAAAAATTCATCTCTGTCGGAATTAGCTTCAAAATTTCAAAATCCATCCAAAATTAACCTATTTTTGACATCCCTTCAAAACAATTGACGAATCACAACTGGAAAAAAAAATAGCAACAAACAAAACTTGAATGGAGGAAATGAAAATTGCATTCGATGATAAGAAAAATTGTAAAAAATTCATCTCTGTCGGAATTAGCTTCAAAATTTCAAAATCCATCCAAAATTAACCTATTTTTGACATCCCTTCAAAACAATTGACGAATCACAACTGGAAAAAAAATAGCAACAAACAAAACTTGAATGGAGGAAATGAAAATTGCATTCGATGATAAGAAAAATTGTAAAAAAATCATCTCAATCGGAATTAGCTTCAAAATTTCAAAATCCATCCAAAATTAACCTATTTTTGACATCCCTTCAAAACAATTGACGAATCACAACTGGAAAAAAAAAATAGCAACAAACAAAACTTGAGTGGAGGAAATGAAAATTGCATTCGGTGATAAGAAAAATTGTAAAAAAATCATCTCTGTCGGAATTAGCTTAAAAATTTCAAAATCCATCCAAAATGAACCTATTTTTGACATCCCTTCAAAACAATTGACGAATCACAACTGAAAAAAAAAATAGCAACAAACAAAACTTGAGTGGAGGAAATGAAAATTGCATTCGGTGATAAGAAAAATTGTAAAAAATTCATCTCTGTCGGAATTAGCTTAAAAATTTCAAAATCCATCCAAAATGAACCTATTTTTGACATCCCTTCAAAACAATTGACGAATCACAACTGAAAAAAAAAATAGCAACAAACAAAACTTGAGTGGAGGAAATGAAAATTGCATTCGGTGATAAGAAAAATTGTAAAAAAATCATCTCTGTCGGAATTAGCTTAAAAATTTCAAAATCCATCCAAAATTAACCTATTTTTGACATCCCTTCAAATCAATTGACGAATCACAACTGGGAAAAAAAAACAACAAACAAAACTTGAATGCAGGAAATGAAAATTGCATTCGGTGATAAGAAAAATTGTAAAAAAATCATCTCTGTCGGAATTAGCTTCAAAATTTCAAAATCCATCCAAAATTAACCAATTTTTGACATCCCTTCAAATCAATTGACGAATCACAACTGGGAAAAAAAAACAACAAACAAAACTTGAATGCAGGAAATGAAAATTGCATTCGATGATAAGAAACATTGTAAAAAATTCATCTCTGTCGGAATTAGCTTCAAAATTTCAAAATCCATCCAAAATGAACCTATTTTTGACATCCCTTCAAAACAATTGACGAATCACAACTGGAAAAAAAAATAGCAACAAACAAAACTTGAATGGAGGAAATGAAAATTGCATTCGATGATAAGAAACATTGTAAAAAATTCATCTCTGTCGGAATTAGCTTCAAAATTTCAAAATCCATCCAAAATGAACCTATTTTTGACATCCCTTCAAAACAATTGACAAATCACAACTGGAAACAAAATAGCAACAACAAAACTTGAATGGAGGAAATGAAAATTGCATTCGATGATAAGAAAAATTGTAAAAAATTCATCTCTGTCGGAATTAGCTTCAAAATTTCAAAATCCATCCAAAATTAACCTATTTTTGACATCCCTTCAAATCAATTGACGAATCACAACTGGGAAAAAAAACAACAAACAAAACTTGAATGCAGGAAATGAAAATTGCATTCGGTAATAAGAAAAATTGTAAAAAATTCATCTCTGTCGGAATTAGCTTCAAAATTTCAAAATCCATCCAAAATTAACCTATTTTTGACACCCCTTCAAAACAATTGACGAATCACAACTGGAAAAAAAAATAGCAACAAACAAAACTTGAATGGAGGAAATGAAAATTGCATTCGATGATAAGAAAAATTGTAAAAAATTCATCTCAATCGGAATTAGCTTCAAAATTTCAAAATCCATCCAAAATTAACCTATTTTTGACATCCCTTCAAAACAATTGACGAATCACAACTGGAAAAAAAAATAGCAACAAACAAAACTTGAGTGGATGAAATGAAAATTGCATTCGATGATAAGAAAAATTGTAAAAAATTCATCTCTGTAGGAATTAGCTTCAAAATTTCAAAATCCATCCAAAATTAACCTATTTTTGACATCCCTTCAAATCAATTGACGAATCACAACTGGAAAAAAAACAACAAACAAAACTTGAATGCAGGAAATGAAAATTGCATTCGGTAATAAGAAAAATTGTAAAAAATTCATCTCTGTCGGAATTAGCTTCAAAATTTCAAAATCCATCCAAAATTAACCTATTTTTGACATCCCTTCAAAACAATTGACGAATCACAACTGGAAAAAAAAATAGCAACAAACAAAACTTGAATGGAGGAAATGAAAATTGCATTCGATGATAAGAAAAATTGTAAAAAATTCATCTCAATCGGAATTAGCTTCAAAATTTCAAAATCCATCCAAAATTAACCTATTTTTGACATCCCTTCAAAACAATTGACGAATCACAACTGGAAAAAAAAATAGCAACAAACAAAACTTGAGTGGATGAAATGAAAATTGCATTCGATGATAAGAAAAATTGTAAAAAATTCATCTCTGTCGGAATTAGCTTCAAAATTTCAAAATCCATCCAAAATTAACCTATTTTTGACATCCCTTCAAATCAATTGACGAATCACAACTGGGAAAAAAAACAACAAACAAAACTTGAATGCAGGAAATGAAAATTGCATTCGGTAATAAGAAAAATTGTAAAAAATTCATCTCTGTCGGAATTAGCTTCAAAATTTCAAAATCCATCCAAAATTAACCTATTTTTGACATCCCTTCAAAACAATTGACGAATCACAACTGGAAAAAAAAATAGCAACAAACAAAACTTGAATGGAGGAAATGAAAATTGCATTCGATGATAAGAAAAATTGTAAAAAATTCATCTCAATCGGAATTAGCTTCAAAATTTCAAAATCCATCCAAAATTAACCTATTTTTGACATCCCTTCAAATCAATTGACGAATCACAACTGGGAAAAAAAACAACAAACAAAACTTGAATGCAGGAAATGAAAATTGCATTCGGTAATAAGAAAAATTGTAAAAAATTCATCTCTGTCGGAATTAGCTTCAAAATTTCAAAATCCATCCAAAATTAACCTATTTTTGACATCCCTTCAAAACAATTGACGAATCACAACTGGAAAAAAAAAATAGCAACAAACAAAACTTGAATGGAGGAAATGAAAATTGCATTCGATGATAAGAAAAATTGTAAAAAAATCATCTCAATCGGAATTAGCTTCAAAATTTCAAAATCCATCCAAAATTAACCTATTTTTGACATCCCTTCAAAACAATTGACGAATCACAACTGGAAAAAAAAATAGCAACAAACAAAACTTGAGTGGATGAAATGAAAATTGCATTCGATGATAAGAAAAATTGTAAAAAATTCATCTCTGTAGGAATTAGCTTCAAAATTTCAAAATCCATCCAAAATTAACCTATTTTTGACATCCGTTCAAAACAATTGACGAATCACAACTGGAAAAAAAAATAGCAACAAACAAAACTTGAGTGGAGGAAATGAAAATTCCATTCGATGATAAGAAAAATTGTAAAAAATTCATCTCTGTCGGAATTAGCTTCAAAATTTCAAAATCCATCCAAAATTAACCAATTTTTGACATCCCTTCAAATCAATTGACGAATCACAACTGGGAAAAAAAAACAACAAACAAAACTTGAATGCAGGAAATGAAAATTGCATTCGATGATAAGAAACATTGTAAAAAATTCATCTCTGTCGGAATTAGCTTCAAAATTTCAAAATCCATCCAAAATGAACCTATTTTTGACATCCCTTCAAAACAATTGACGAATCACAACTGGAAAAAAAAATAGCAACAAACAAAACTTGAATGGAGGAAATGAAAATTGCATTCGATGATAAGAAACATTGTAAAAAATTCATCTCTGTCGGAATTAGCTTCAAAATTTCAAAATCCATCCAAAATGAACCTATTTTTGACATCCCTTCAAAACAATTGACAAATCACAACTGGAAACAAAATAGCAACAACAAAACTTGAATGGAGGAAATGAAAATTGCATTGGATGATAAGAAAAATTGTAAAAAATTCATCTCTGTCGGAATTAGCTTCAAAATTTCAAAATCCATCCAAAATTAACCTATTTTTGACATCCCTTCAAATCAATTGACGAATCACAACTGGGAAAAAAAACAACAAACAAAACTTGAATGCAGGAAATGAAAATTGCATTCGGTAATAAGAAAAATTGTAAAAAATTCATCTCTGTCGGAATTAGCTTCAAAATTTCAAAATCCATCCAAAATTAACCTATTTTTGACATCCCTTCAAATCAATTGACGAATCACAACTGGGAAAAAAAACAACAAACAAAACTTGAATGCAGGAAATGAAAATTGCATTCGATGATAAGAAAAATTGTAAAAAATTCATCTCTGTCAGAATTAGCTTCAAAATTTCAAAATCCATCCAAAATTAACTTATTTTTGACATCCCTTCAAAACAATTGACGAATCACAACTGGAAAAAAAATAGCAACAACAAAACTTGAATGGAGGAAATGAAAATTGCATTCGATGATAAGAAAAATTGTAAAAAAATCATCTCTGTCGGAATTAGCTTCAAAATTTCAAAATCCATCAAAAATTAACCCATTTTTGACATCCCATCAAAACAATTGACGAATCACCACTTGAAAAAAAAAATAGCAACAAACAAAGCTTGAATGGAGGAAATGAAAATTGCATTCGATGATAAGAAAAATTGTAAAAAATTCATCTCTGTCGGAATTAGCTTCAAAATTTCAAAATCCATCCAAAATGAACCTATTTTTGACATCCCTTCAAAACAATTGACAAATCACAACTGGAAACAAAATAGCAACAACAAAACTTGAATGGAGGAAATGAAAATTGCATTCGGTGATGAAAAAAATTGTAAAAAATTCATCTGTGTTGGAATTAGCTTCAAATTTTCAAAATCCATCCAAAATGGATCTATTTTTGACATCCCTTCACAACATTTGACATATCACTGCTGGAAATGAAATGACAACACCCAAAACTTGAACTGAAGAAAACATCCATATACTCTGGCCGCGCTATGAAGGCGTCTGAGGTGATCAACGAAGGGTCGGAAGGGCCGCCCTCGTCAGAAGTGATTGGATATTTTGTTACTATACACTCACAGATGTTTACACTTTACTTGCTAGCAATTGGTGCACTATCGGTTTCAATGCATAAATGAGTGTTTTTTAAAAGGTTATAGATAGCACCTCCGATGCCTTCATAGCGCGGCTAGACTTTAACTTAATACAAGCGCCATTGAAAGAACTGGCAACACCAAGACTACAAGTATGTTCCAATATAAAGAATTTCAATTAATATTTACGAATAAAAAATCGGTTCTGCACGATCGAGTTTAGGCCACTCTTCTTTGACAGTTTCCGGTGTAGGCCGGTTAATTGCGCCACTTCCGTTCCTCCCGCCAGAAAACGTTGGCGGCCATTTCGGTCTCGGTGAAACTGCACATTTACTCACCAATTTATTTTTTTTTTCGAATTACATTCTGGCTGTTCTACTCGATTCCACCTATTACGCAATAGAAATGTCATTCGTGAGGAATAAATGACGGTCATAAATCTAATGTCTAATGGCCTTGCCGAATCTTTCCAAAAACCGCCCATTGTCGAAAGACTTTCTCCGGATTTATGGGGGGCACCGCAATAAAACCGAAATAAATGTTTATTGGATTATGGCCGTGATTTTCCGGTTCGTTACCCGAAATCGTCGGTTTTTTCGAAAATTTTCGGATGGGCACGATCGGGGTTTGGCAGCCTCCCGTGTAGAGGAATATGCTCCAGTTTGATTTAATAACGAGGTATAGTTAATTGCATTTGGACGCGTATCAGCGGCAAAAAATGATAATTTCATGGCTACGCGAACCGAGAAGGTTTGATAATTACGGATTGTAAACTTAATCGAAATATAAAATCAAAAGTTATTCGTGTGTAATCATCTTGGATAAAAACAAATAATGAGGTTTTTGTTAAGGGATTATTTAAAGAAGTTTAATTGGTATTTTTTGGATTGATTTGGATATATTCTTGAGTAGAAAAAAAAATTGTAAAAAAATAATCTCTGTTGGAATTATCTTCAAAACTTCAAATTCCATCTAAAATAAATGTATTTTTAGCATACTGCTAAAATAATTGGCATATTAACAGTTGAACACAAATTGCCAACACTAAAAACTTAAATTTCAGAAAATTACATTCGGCAATTAGAAAAATTGTAAAAAATTAATCTCTTCCGGAATTATCTTCAAAATTTCAAAATCCAACCAGAATGAACCTATTTTTGACATACTGTTAAAATACGTGACATATCATAGCCGGATACAAATTGACAACACTCAAAACTTATTTTTCAAAAAAGAAAATTGCATTCGGCGATTATAAAAATTGTAAAAAATTAATCTCTTCCGGAATTATCTTCAAAATTTCAAAATCCAACCAGAATGAACCCATTTTTGACATACTGTTAAAATATGTGACATATCATAGCTGGATACAAATTGACAACACTCAAAACTTATTTTTCGGAAAAGAAAATTGCATTCGGCGATTATAAAAATTGTAAAAAATTAATCTCTTCCGGAATTATCTTCAAAATTTCAAAATCTAACCAGAATGAACCTATTTTTGACATACTGCTAAAATACGTGACATATCATAGCCGGATACAAATTGACAACACTCAAAACTTATTTTTCAAAAAAGAAAATTGCATTCGGCGATTATAAAAATTGTAAAACATTAATCTCTTCCGGAATTATCTTCAAAATTTCAAAATCCAACCAGAATGAACCTATTTTTGACATACTGCTAAAATACGTGACATATCATAGCCGGATACAAATTGTCAACACTCAAAACTTATTTTTCAAAAAAGAAAATTGCATTCGGCGATTATAAAAATTGTAAAAAATTAATCTCTTCCGGAATTATCTTCAAAATTTCAAAATCCAACCAGAATGAACCTATTTTTGACATACTGCTAAAATACGTGACATATCATAGCCGGATACAAATTGTCAACACTCAAAACTTATTTTTCAAAAAAGAAAATTGCATTCGGCGATTATAAAAATTGTAAAAAATTAATCTCTTCCGGAATTATCTTCAAAATTTCAAAATCCAACCAGAATGAACCTATTTTTGACATACTGCTAAAATACGTGACATATCATAGCCGGATACAAATTGTCAACACTCAAAACTTATTTTTCAAAAAAGAAAATTGCATTCGGCGATTATAAAAATTGTAAAAAATTAATCTCTTCCGGAATTATCTTCAAAATTTCAAAATCCAACCAGAATGAACCCATTTTTGACATACTGTTAAAATATGTGACATATCATAGCTGGATACAAATTGACAACACTCAAAACTTATTTTTCGGAAAAGAAAATTGCATTCGGCGATTATAAAAATTGTAAAAAATTAATCTCTTCCGGAATTATCTTCAAAATTTCAAAATCTAACCAGAATGAACCTATTTTTGACATACTGCTAAAATACGTGACATATCATAGCCGGATACAAATTGACAACACTCAAAACTTATTTTTCAAAAAAGAAAATTGCATTCGGCGATTATAAAAATTGTAAAAAATTAATCTCTTCCGGAATTATCTTCAAAATTTCAAAATCCAACCAGAATGAACCTATTTTTGACATACTGCTAAAATACGTGACATATCATAGCCGGATACAAATTGTCAACACTCAAAACTTATTTTTCAAAAAAGAAAATTGCATTCGGCGATTATAAAAATTGTAAAAAATTAATCTCTTCCGGAATTATCTTCAAAATTTCAAAATCCAACCAGAATGAACCTATTTTTGACATACTGCTAAAATACGTGACATATCATAGCCGGATACAAATTGACAACACTCAAAACTTATTTTTCAAAAAAGAAAATTGCATTCGGCGATTATAAAAATTGTAAAAAATTAATCTCTTCCGGAATTATCTTCAAAATTTCAAAATCCAACCAGAATGAACCTATTTTTGACATACTGCTAAAATACGTGACATATCATAGCCGGATACAAATTGTCAACACTCAAAACTTATTTTTCAAAAAAGAAAATTGCATTCGGCGATTATAAAAATTGTAAAAAATTAATCTCTTCCGGAATTATCTTCAAAATTTCAAAATCCAACCAGAATGAACCTATTTTTGACATACTGCTAAAATACGTGACATATCATAGCCGGATACAAATTGTCAACACTCAAAACTTATTTTTCAAAAAAGAAAATTGCATTCGGCGATTATAAAAATTGTAAAAAATTAATCTCTTCCGGAATTATCTTCAAAATTTCAAAATCCAACCAGAATGAACCTATTTTTGACATACTGCTAAAATACGTGACATATCATAGCCGGATACAAATTGTCAACACTCAAAACTTATTTTTCAAAAAAGAAAATTGCATTCGGCGATTATAAAAATTGTAAAAAATTAATCTCTTCCGGAATTATCTTCAAAATTTCAAAATCTAACCAGAATCCATGAATTTTTTACAATTTTTCTTATCACCGAATGCAATTTTCATTTCCTTCATTCAAGTTTTGTTTGTTGCTATTTTTGTTTACAGTTGTGATTTGTCAATTGTTTTGAAAGAATGTCAAAAATAGGTTCATTTCGGATAGATTTTGAAATTTTGAAGCTAATTCCGAAGGAGATGATTTTTTTACAATTTTTCTTATCGCCGAATACAATTTTCATTTCCTCCATTCAAGTTTGGTTTGTTGGCGAAAAAGTGTTTTAAGAATCAATTAAAAATTCTTACTGCGCTCGAAACTATAGGTAGTGTCATGGTTGCTTGGCTCTACATAACGAGCCGCTCCTGACCATGAACATATGGAAAATTTGAAAAAAATCGATTTTTTTCATATTTTAAACGGCCGTAGCGGCTAAACGAAGAATCCAAATCGAACGCGGTTTTCAAATATGTGCTCCTTGGGTGCATATTAATCGGATTCAATTATAATTGGCGATTTTTCATTTTTGACGAAGGCCTGAAATACTATAGAATGGTACCCCCTTCTTACTTTTACAGGTAAATTGGCTTTGAAATGATTTCCTGGAGAAACCACTGGTTCGATTCGGGGTCTCTGGAAATAGCCCTTCAAAAAATGTACTTGCTCAAAAAAATGTCAATTTGAAGCCCGTGACGCGTCAGCAAAGAAAACTCAAAAGTGGAAAAAAATCGAAAAAATCAACTTCTTTTAATAATCATCGGACACACGGAGCATATGTTTTTGAAATATTTTATCATGGTCGCATTGCTAAAGGCCGTACCTAACATCAGTGGCGGCTCGTGGAACATGTTGATGGTACAGCCACTTATACAATATACCCCCCTCCCCCTCATTTTTTTAAGAAAGTGTCTGGTTGCACTATTTTTTACCAAATTTTAATAATGACTAATGCATGGTTCATTAGATTAGCAACTGGTTGCACTGTTTTTTCCCAAATTTTAATAATGACTAATTCAGGGTTCATTTGATTAGCAATAAAATTAGCTATATTTTTCAACACAAAAATTTAATCCAGCTCCTCCTCAAAGTGACAGTTGAAATAATAAAAAAAATTAGATTGCGATCGAAATTCTAAGGGAGATTTTAAACCACAAGAATAAAGCTTTATTTTCCAATATTTTCATTAATTTTAAAATTAATGCTATCTCGAAGATTTCGATATTTCGGTCTGAGAAGTCTATGCGCGCTGGTGTACTTTTGTTGAAAATGTTGCTCTAACAATTCTAATTAAAATGACTTAAAAAAAACAATTATTTTTAAATCACAAATTCTTCATTCTTTTTTCTTTGGTTTTCTTTGGCATAGGCTTTGACCATTCAGCCACTAATGATGATATTCATGTAAGAGAAAATCTTTAGATTCAATGAAACACTACAATTATTATTATAATTCCGGTTAAAAGCATAATGTTTCATTCAATCTATACTATGGGCTACCACGTGGTAACGGTCGCAACCATTATCATGATAAAATCTTTGTATTTGATTAGAAATTATTTTTTTCGATAGTTAACCCGCCATTGGTGACGCAAATTTAACGTCGGGTAAAATAAAATAAATAAAAAAATAGTAGAAATTGTTTAAAAATTCTGAAATAATTCTACACAGCTCCCACATGATTATATTTTGAGAATACAATCAACTTTTTAAACTCCAACAATTTTTTAATGGGTTATAACTGTTCGAAGTTAAACATGCATTTTTTAATTGCGTTCAAAATTAAGCATTTTCTAAAATAAATGAAAAATATTAAAAATTGTTTGAAAATTCTGAAATAATTCTACACAGCTTCCACATCATTATATTTTGAGAATACAATCAACTTTTTAAACTCCAACAATTTTTTAATGGGTTATAACTGTTCGAAGTTAAACATGCATTTTTTATTTGCGTTCAAAAATGAGCATTTTCTAAAATAAATAAAAAATATTAAAAATTGTTTAAAAATTCTGAAATAATTCTTCACAGCTTTCACAGCATTATATTTTGAGAATACAATCAACTTTTTAAACTCCAACAATTTTTTAATGGGTTATAACTGTTCGTAGTTAAACATGCATTTTTTAATTGCGTTCAAAATTAAGCATTTTCTAAAATAAATGAAAAATATTAAAAATTGTTTAAAAATTCTGAAATAATTCTATATAACTCCTTAATTGTCATATTTTGAGAATACAATCAACATCCTAAATTCCAATAATTTTTTACTGGGTTATAACTGTTCGTAGTTAAACATGCATTTTTTAATTGCGTTAAAAATTGAGCATTTTCTAAAATAAATAAAACATAGTAGAAATTGTTTAAAATTCTGAAATAATTCTACTCAACTTCCACATTATTATATTTTAAGAATATAATCAACTTTTTAAACTCGAACAATTTTTTAATGGGTTATAACTGTTCGTAGTTAAACACGCATTTTTTAATTTCGTTCAAAATTGAGCATTTTCTAAAATAAATAAAAAAATAGTAGAAATTGTTTAAAAATTCTGAAATAATTCTACACAGTTCCCACATTATTATATTTTGAGAATACAATCAACTTTTTAAACTCGAACAATTTTTTAATGGGTTATAACTGTTCGAAGTTAAACATGCATTTTTTATTTGCGTTCAAAATTGAGCATTTTCTAAAATAAATAAAAAATTGTAGAAATTGTCTAAAATTCTGAAATAATTCTACTCAACTTCCACATTATTATATTTTAAGAATATAATCAAGTTTTTAAACTCCAACAATTTTTTAATGGGTTATAACTGTTCGTAGTTAAACATGCATTTTTTAATTGCGTTCAAAATTGCGAATTTTCTAAAATAAATAAAAAATAGTAGAAATTGTTTGAAAATTCTGAAATAACTTTTTAAATTCCAATATTTTTTTAATGGGTTATAACCAGGTGCGGCTCGTTATAGAGAGCCAAGTCGTTTAAAGCTCAGCAATAATTTTTAATTTTTTCTTAAAACACATTTTCGCCAGTTACTTTAGTCTAAGAAGAAAAATCGTTCTTTCTTTCTTTAAAAAAGCGGGAAGAGGGTATATTGTATAAGTGGCTCTACCATCAACAGTTTCCACGAGCCGCCACTGATCGAAACTATGGTCGCTATTAATAAATCGTGTGATATTAACAAAGAAAGTGTTTTATTTAGCATTCATTTTTATTTTAAAAGGCTATCGATCAGCAGTCTTTCTACCATTGATTTGGTATAACGACTATTGATCTCGTTTTCGGCCCAACTTTTCTTTTTAAATAGATGTTGTTTGATACAATTCCATCAGAAATTCTATATAATTTTTAATCATAATTTACAAGTGGCAAAAACTAATTTAAGAAGTTAAATTAAACATGTGCAAGTTTTACATTAATAACCGTTTATTTAAATTTAAATGATGAAGATTGACTGACTTTAACACGACATAAATTACGAACGTCTGATTTGGTTGGAAAAAATTACAGAGTCATGTTCAGGCGTGCCATCCACAATTCACAAACAAGTTTACGCGTGCACACAAAAGAGATAAAGGAGAAGGCCCCCACACACACTCCGCCCATGGACCGCGCATTGGCGGACCGCTTCCCAATGACCATCGCGAAGATGACCTCACCAACAATTACGGCTCTATCAATTTGATCATCAAAATGGCTCCGTTTCCGTCGAGTTGTCATCCCCATGACTGACTTATTGCCCCCAATAAAACACCAAAAAAACCACCATCTTCCAAGAACCGGAGCACCCTGCGTGCACAATGGCCCGAAGAAAAGAACCCGGTAGCTCTCGGGTAGTTACGCAAATTAGGGGTTTCGTTTGTTGGCCAATTTTTACGGGCAATATTTGGAAATGTCTGACACAATTGGAGATGTGGGATTCGTGACGGTGACTATTGATAGAGATGAAGACACCTACCTTCTATTATTTGACGACAATGACAGCGGATGCTAATTTGAACCGTGAAGGGGCGCAATTATACAGTAGCATTTAACACGGCTATAAATCAGTCAGCGAGGGTTTTGTGTTGGTCCATTAAATGTTATGATCTCGAAATGTTCGGTACAAAGGAGATTTTCTACTTGCTATTTTCAATTCGTTTTGCTTGTTTTCTAAAATAACTAAATCGTTGAATCCAATTCCGAATTTGATCGGCCATAGCGGCTAAAAAATTTGAGCTATCTTCAATACCAAAAAAATTAGCCAATCACCATGAACCTTTTAGAAAATTTAAAAAATAATTGATTTTTCAGACTTTGATCGGCCATAGCGGCAAAACGAAAACTCCAAATTGATCGCGGTTTGCAAATCTGAGCTCCTCGTACGTCAATTAGCCGGATTGGAGATTTTTAATTTTTGAAGAAAACATGAAAAAATACACGAGTAAACCGCTTGGAACTTTTGTTAAAAAATGCAACTTTCTTAATAATCATCGTAGACTATTGAAGTATACCTTTTTTTCATCAGAGAAACGAGAGAAATTGATTGCCGTTAAAAAATTTCAGCTAACTTCAATAGCAAAAAAATTAGCCAATCGCAACCGCGGACAATTCGTGCCAAACGTTGGAAACTGCAACAAAAACGCGCCCACCAATAAAATCAGCATATTCACTTTACGACCACCACGCTCCAAATTGTACAAGAGAAATCATCCCCTATTGAAGGCCGCAACATCCCCGGCATAAATTTAAACCCATAATGCCATTTCAATAGCCTTCCCAGAACGGAAGATTTATACCGCCGTAAAGCGATTATAACCGAAAAGTCCCCAAAATATTGACGGTAATTACCCCTCTCATTGACCGAAAGTCGGGGATAATGCGATTATATTGGGGGCGAGGCGAGACTTACAAAGTCAATTGCCTGGATTTGTCCGCAAAAGGTGAGGCCATCATAAATTTAATGGTGGAAATATTGTGGTCGGCCCTAAAGCGATTATAAAGTCAAATTTTGGTCATCAGTGCGGCGTTTTTGGAAATGTTATATTGGCGATGTAAAAGTTTATTATCAAAAGAAAGTGAAGAGTGGATAATCGAAAATCAAGTCTGTAAAATTAAATGTAACTGTTTAAAGAATTAAGAGGAGATTATCGAAAATTCTGTTTTATATTTAAAAGTTAAGTCTGAAAATTTAAATGGTATAAAAATAATTATAATCTTTATTGTGTTACTAGCTTGGCAGCCTTACAGAATTTTTTGAACGCCCTGTAAATTTTTGCATCATTAAGTGAAAAAAATCATAACTTTCTTAAAAAGTAATTCAAATCGAGAAAACAAATGAATTGTATTAAATAAATAGTGCATCTATAAATTAACAAGTTTTTAGAATTTTCTGAGCACCCTATATATTTTTTTATATTTTTAAACCTCACCCGAGTTTTTGTATTTTTGCATCATTAATTTAAAAAAATCATAACTTTCTTAAAAAGTAATTCAAATCGAGAAAACAAATACATTGTATTAAATAAATGGTGCGTCTATAAATTAACAAGTTTTTAGAATTTTCTGAGCACCCTGTATATTTTTTTTGTATTTTTAAACCTCACCCGAGTTTTTGTATTTTTGCATCATTAATTTAAAAAAATCATAACTTACTTAAAAAGTGATTCAAATCGAGAAAATAAATGAATTGTATTAAATAAATGGTGCATCTATAAATTAACAAGTTTTTAGACTTTTCTGAGCACCCTATATTTTTTTTATATTTTTAAACCTCACCCGAGTTTTTGTATTTTTGCATCATTAATTTAAAAAAATCATAACTTTCTTTAAAAGTGATTCAAATTGAGAAAACAAATGAATTGTATTAAATAAATGGTGCATCTATAAATTAACAAGTTTTTAGAATTTTCTGAGCACCCTATATATTTTTGTTGTGTTTTTAAACCTCACCCGAGTTTTTGTATTTTTGCATCATTAATTTAAAAAAATCATAACTTACTTAAAAAGTGATTCAAATCGAGAAAATAAATGAATTGTATTAAATAAATGGTGCATCTATAAATTAACAAGTTTTTAGAATTTTCTGAGCACCCTATATTTTTTTTATATTTTTAAACCTCACCCGAGTTTTTGTATTTTTGCATCATTAATTTAAAAAAATCATAACTTACTTAAAAAGTGATTCAAATCGAGAAAATAAATGAATTGTATTAAATAAATGGTGCATCTATAAATTAACAAGTTTTTAGAATTTTCTGAGCACCCTATATATTTTTTTATATTTTTAAACCTCACCCGAGTTTTTGTATTTTTGCATCATTAATTTAAAAAAATCATAACTTTCTTAAAAAGTAATTCAAATCGAGAAAACAAATACATTGTATTAAATAAATGGTGCGTCTATAAATTAACAAGTTTTTAGAATTTTCTGAGCACCCTGTATATTTTTTTTGTATTTTTAAACCTCACCCGAGTTTTTGTATTTTTGCATCATTAATTTAAAAAAATCATAACTTACTTAAAAAGTGATTCAAATCGAGAAAATAAATGAATTGTATTAAATAAATGGTGCATCTATAAATTAACAAGTTTTTAGAATTTTCTGAGCACCCTATATATTTTTTTATATTTTTAAACCTCACCCGAGTTTTTGTATTTTTGCATCATTAATTTAAAAAAATCATAACTTACTTAAAAAGTGATTCAAATCGAGAAAATAAATGAATTGTATTAAATAAATGGTGCATCTATAAATTAACAAGTTTTTAGAATTTTCTGAGCACCCTATATATTTTTTTATATTTTTAAACCTCACCCGAGTTTTTGTATTTTTGCATCATTAATTTAAAAAAATCATAACTTTCTTAAAAAGTAATTCAAATCGAGAAAACAATTGAATTGTATTAAATAAATGGTGCATCTATAAATTAACAAGTTTTTAGAATTTTCTGAGCATCCTATATATTTTTTTGTATTTTTAAACCTCGCCCGAGTTTTTGTATTTTTGCATCATTAATTAAAAAAAAATCATAACTTTCTTAAAAAGTAATTCAAATCGAGAAAATAAATGAATTGTATTAAATAAATGGTGCATCTATAAATTAACAAGTTTTTAGAATTTTCTGAGCACCCTATATTTTTTTTATATTTTTAAACCTCACCCGAGTTTTTGTATTTTTGCATCATTAATTTAAAAAAATCATAACTTTCTTTAAAAGTGATTCAAATTGAGAAAACAAATGAATTGTATTAAATAAATGGTGCATCTATAAATTAACAAGTTTTTAGAATTTTCTGAGCACCCTATATATTTTTGTTGTGTTTTTAAACCTCACCCGAGTTTTTGTATTTTTGCATCATTAATTTAAAAAAATCATAACTTACTTAAAAAGTGATTCAAATCGAGAAAATAAATGAATTGTATTAAATAAATGGTGCATCTATAAATTAACAAGTTTTTAGAATTTTCTGAGCACCCTATATATTTTTTTATATTTTTAAACCTCACCCGAGTTTTTGTATTTTTGCATCATTAATTTAAAAAAATCATAACTTTCTTAAAAAGTAATTCAAATCGAGAAAACAAATACATTGTATTAAATAAATGGTGCGTCTATAAATTAACAAGTTTTTAGAATTTTCTGAGCACCCTGTATATTTTTTTTGTATTTTTAAACCTCACCCAAGTTTTTGTATTTTTGCATCATTAATTTAAAAAAATCATAACTTACTTAAAAAGTGATTCAAATCGAGAAAATAAATGAATTGTATTAAATAAATGGTGCATCTATAAATTAACAAGTTTTTAGAATTTTCTGAGCACCCTATATTTTTTTTATATTTTTAAACCTCACCCGAGTTTTTGTATTTTTGCATCATTAATTTAAAAAAATCATAACTTTCTTAAAAAGTAATTCAAATCGAGAAAACAAATGAATTGTATGAAATAAATGGTGCATCTATAAATTAACACGTTTTTAGAATTTTCTGAGCACTCTACATATTTTTTTTATATTTTTAAACCTCACCCGAGTTTTTGAATTTTTGCATCATTAATTTAAAAAAATCATAACTTACTTAAAAAGTGATTCAAATCGAGAAAATAAATGAATTGTATTAAATAAATGGTGCATCTATAAATTAACAAGTTTTTAGAATTTTCTGAGCACCCTATATTTTTTTAATATTTTTAAACCTCACCCGAGTTTTTGTATTTTTGCATCATTAATTGAAAAAAATCATAACTTTCTTAAAAAGTAATTCAAATCGAGAAAACAATTGAATTGTATTAAATAAATGGTGCATCTATAAATTAACAAGTTTTTAGAATTTTCTGAGCATCCTATATATTTTTTTGTATTTTTAAACCTCGCCCGAGTTTTTGTATTTTTGCATCATTAATTTAAAAAAAATCATAACTTTCTTAAAAAGTAATTCAAATCGAGAAAATAAATGAATTGTATTAAATAAATGGTGCATCTATAAATTAACAAGTTTTTAGAATTTTCTGAGCACCCTATATATTTTTTTTGTATTTTTCAACCTCACCCGAATTTTTGTATTTTTGCATCATTAATTTAAAAAAATCATAACTTTCTTAAAAAGTAATTCAAATCGAGAAAAAAAATGAATTGTATTAAATAAATGGTGCATCTATAAATTAACAAGTTTTTAGAATTTTCTGAGCACCCTATATATTTTTTTTGTATTTTTCAACCTCACCCGAATTTTTGTATTTTTGCATCATTAATTTAAAAAAATCATAACTTTCTTAAAAAGTAATTCAAATCGAGAAAAAAAATGAATTGTATTAAATAAATGGTGCATCTATAAATTAACAAGTTTTTAGAATTTTCTGAGCACCCTATATATTTTGTTTTATATTTTTAAACCTCACCCGAGTTTTTATATTTTTGCATCATTAATTAAAAAAAAAATCATAACTTTCTTAAAAAGTGATTCAAATTGGGTAAACAAACGAATTATATTAAATGATGCATCTATAAATTAGCGAGCTCTTAAATTTTTCTGAGCACCCTGTATATTTTTTTTACATTTCTAAACTTCATTCGAGTCTTTGAATTTTTGCATTATTAAGTGAAAAAAATCATAACTTTCTTAAAAAGTAATTCAAATCGAGAAAACAAATTAATTGTATTAAATAAATGGTGCATCTATAAATTAACAAGTTTTTAGAATTTTCTGAGCACCCTATTTATTTTTTTTGTATTTTTAAACCTCACCCGAGTTTTTGTATTTGTGCATCATTAATTTAAAAAAATCATAACTTTCTTTAAAAAAGTGATTCAAATTGAGAAAACAAATTAATTATATTAAATCAATGATGCATCTATAAATTAGCGAACTCTTAAATTTTTCTGATCACCCTGTATATTTTTTTTACATTTCTAAACTTCATTCGAGTCTTTGAATTTTTGCATCATTAAGTGAAAAAAATCGTAACTTTCTTAAAAAGTGATTCAAATGTGATTCAAGGATGTAAGAAAATGGCTGACACTTCCGACCCTGAATTCAAAATATTCTCACTTGTTGAAAGTGCAAGAGAAGAATCCGATGACTCGAAGATGGCGGCATTGTAAACTTTAAACTTAAGATTTTCTCTGGTTCAATTTCGCGTGTTTTTTTGCATATTCCCAATATTTTTCTATAATGGCAAATATTGCAAAAACATTTGAATTGAAGGTAACGAAAAACTGAACACTATTTCAAGATGAATGTACTTGATTTTCAAAAAAATATTTTCAAAAAATATTTGGTCCTGGGTTGTAAAACTGCGAATTACGCGAAATAAATAAAGAAAACTCTTGTTTTTTAAGATAAATTGAAAGACTCCATCAAATTGGAGAAAGTAAGATGATGGCCACAACAAAACATTTTTTTTTTCATTCAAGGAAATAAATAAATCCGAAAAAATTAAATAATTGCGTAATTTTGTAATATTTGGTCCGCGAGTTACGCGAAGTAAATTAAGAAAAAAAAAATCATTGGTTTTTGAAAAAAATTGAAAGATATAACATAAATTGCTTAGATATCGTGTGAGCCAAAAATTTTGTTTCAGAGTTATTATTACGTCACGAGGCTAGATTAGTTCAATTGATTTAGATTAAAAAAAAAAATTAATCTCATGACTGCTATGTTTCTCTCTCTCTCAGTCATAGCCAACTCAGCAACAAAATTATGTGGCTCACACATGATGGTAAGGTGTGAGCCCGAAAGATGACAGCATTGTAAACTTTAAACTTAAGATTTTCTCTATAATACGAAGAACTTGTGTTTATTGCCGATATTTTCCATGATGGCAAATATTGCAAAAACATTTGAATTGAAGGTAACGAAAAAATGAACACTATTTCAAAATAAATGTACTTGATTTTCAAAAAAATATTTTCAAAAAATATTTGGTTCTGGGTTGTAAAACTGCGAATTACGCGAAATAAATAAAGAAAACTCTTGGTTTTTTAAGAAAAATTGAAAGACACCATCAAATTGGAGAAAGTAAGATGATGGCCACAACAAAACATTTTTTTTTCATTCAAGGAAATAAATAAATCCGAAAAAAAAATGGCTAATTGGCAATGGTTAATGATGTGTCGTAATCAGTTGCATGACGGCTACTCTTCCATCAATGGAAATGGTCGCACTTTCTTTCTAGTGGGCAACCGTCTCAGTTGGCGGCCCTGCGCCGGCTCGCCGTTACGTAAGAACGAAAGTGGTTTTTGAGTTTTCTTGTTTTTTCCCGATCGGGGGCAAGTGAGCCGGAAAAACGCAAAACCCAAACCGGATTGTTTTGAATCGGACGTAATCGATCGGTCGGAGTTTGTCGCGGACAATAAGCAAATTTCTCTTGCACTGTGATTCTGTTTTTTTTTTTCGGAAAACTTTTTCTGGCGATAGTTTTGCAACAAGTAAGAATACCTGTGCGAATATATTTTATAGATCGCTGGATTCATTACTTTTTGATTGTGCCGGTTATATAATATCCGAAAACCTTTAATTCACTAAATGGCGGCCTCTAATGATAAATTAGAGCTTTGGAGTCGAAAAAGTGAAAAAATTTGCGATTTTAAACAAATATTCTTGATATGAGATGATTTCCCCTTTTTACGAAGTAAATAAAAATAATTTCAATATAAAATATTCTTGACATCAACACCAGTTTTTACCTTTTCTTTCCGAGTTTTATTCTAAGGGTTTAATTCTGGAGGTATTATCTATAAATTACTTGAATATTTATATTTATTTAATTTTTACTTTCTCCGTTACGAAGTACGAGCAAGTATTGTGATCGTGATTTTTTTTTCAAATTTTTTTTTACGGAAATATCCGTTTTGGGGTCCCTAGCTGCCATTTCAACAATTTCTGGAAAAAAAAAATTGTGTCAGTGTTTGTGTCTGTGTGTGTGTGTTTCTGTGTGTGTGTGTGTGTGTCTGGCTGTGCGCGCTGTATCTCAAAAACTAATAGAGCAATTGATATGAAACTTTGAACATCCGTCTTATTTGATAATCTGAAGAACTGAAAAGCTTTTGGTAAAATTTCGTGCACCGGAAGTGAGCGTTTACCTTAACTGTTTTTTTGTTTTTTGCCAATATTTTCGTAAATACGAAAAATATCACAAAAAGATTTAAACAAACTTTGAAGGCAAGAAAGAAATGAACATCTTTTGCTTGAAAACATTTTTCATCAAATCATTTTTATTCGAGAAAAAAAAATTATTATTTTTATTTTTTAAATTTTTGGTTTATAATTATATAACGATAATAGTTACAGCAAATTTATGTTAATAATAATTGTATAGAATGCTAAAATAAACAACTTATAAAGAATAAGTTTTTTTCGAAAACCCTTTAGTTTTTGAGTAAATTTTTCCACCTTTCATAATTTTGACATTTTAAACGTCAGTTTTATCCGAGTTCGATGTACATCTAAAATAGGATTTAAACTAAAAATAAACTATGGAAGCGTAAACATAAATGATACCATCAAGTCGGAGAAAGGAACATGATGGCCACATCGCCATTTTTTTTAATTACATAACTGCTGAACGCGTTGTTAGATTTTGATTATTTAAACGTGAAAATGTAGCAAATTTAACACATTTTAAAAAATTATTAGAAAATTTTCATCTAAATCAATTGCCAAAATCGCAAATTATTAAATCAAAACAAAAAATCGTATTTTAAAAAAATCATTGTTGGATTTTAAAAATGTAGCAAATTTAACGCTTTTTGAAAAATCATTGGAAAATTTCTACCTTAAATCAACGTATTTGCCAAAATCTCAATTTTTTTAATAAAAACAAAAAATCGTATTTTTTATAAATTACGTAACTGTCGAACGCGTCATTAGATTTTGATGATTTAAACTTGAACATGTAGCGAATTTAACACTTTTTGAAAAATCATTGAAAAAATTCCATGTTAAATCAACGCAAATTGCCAAACACGCAATTTTTTAAGTAAAAAAAATATGTTTTAATTAGGTAACTGCTAAACGCATTGTAAGATTTTGATTATTTAAACGTGAAAATGTAGCGAAATTAACACATTTTAAAAAATCATTGGAAAATGTTCATCTTAAATCAATCTAAATTGTCAAAAATCAAAACTAAAACATCGTATTTTTTTAAAATCATATAACTGTTGAACGCGTTGTTGGATTTTGATTTTTTAAATTTGAAATTATAGCGAATTTATCACTTTTTGAAAAGTTATTGGAAAATTTCCCCCTTAAATCAATGCAAATTGCCAAAATCGTAATTTTTTAAATCAAAACAAGAAATCGTATTTAAAAAAAAATATATAACTGTTGAACGCGTTGTTAGATTTTTATGATTTAATCCTGAAAATGTAGCGAACTTAATACGTTTTAAAAAATCATTGTAAAATTTCCATCTTAAATCAACGCAAATTGCCAAAAATTCAAATTGTCAAAAAACGCAAATTTTCAAGTCAAAACAATTTTTTTTTATTACGTAACTGCTGAATGCGTTCTTAGATTTGATGATTTAAACGTGAACATGTAGCGAATTTAATACATTTTTAAAAATCATTGGAAAATTTCCACCTTAAATCAACGCAAATTGCCAAAATCTCAGTTTTTTTTTAATCAAAACAAAAAATCGATTTTTTTATAAATAAATAAAATATTAAAAGTAAATAAATAATTAAATAAAGGAACTTCGTAAGCGTTCAAATCGGTAATTGGGTGGACTATTTTCATGAAATTTTACAGAATTTTTCATCAACTTGTTCGACAGTGTAAAAAAAGTGTTTAAAAAATCGATTAAAAAACTTTTGGAATTTTTTTAGGGTTTAAATGACCTTGGAAAAAAGGATCAAATATGTAATTGTATGGACTATTTTCATGATTTTTTTCAGAATTTTTCATCCACTCGTTCGTCAGTTAACAAATAATGTTTGAAAAATCGATTTCAAAAATGTTTGGAATATTTTAGTGTCTAAATGGCCTAGAATGACCTTGAAAAAAATTGGTCAAATGTGTAATTATTGGGTAGACTACTTTCATGATTTTTTTCAGAATTGTTCATCAACTCGTTCGTCAGTAAAAAAATAATTAAAAAAAAATCGATTTACAAACTTTTGGAATTTTTCCAGTAACTAAATGACCTTGAATGACTTTTGGAAAAAAGGAACAAATATGTAATTGTATGGACAATTTTCATGAGTTTTTTTCAGAATTTTTCATCAACTCGTTCGCCAGTAAAAAAATAATTTAAAAAAAATCGATTTACAAACTTTTGGAATTTTTCCAGTAACTAAATGGCCTTGAATGACTTTTGGAAAAAAGGATCAAATATGTAATTGTATGGACTATTTTCATGAGTTTTTTCAGAATTTTTCATGAACTCGTTCGTCAGTAAAAAAATAATTTTTAAAAAATCAATTTACAAACTTTTGGAATTTTTCCAGTAACTAAATGACCTTGAATGACTTTTGGAAAAAGGATCAAATATGTAATTATATGGACTATTTTCGTGATTTTTTTCAGAATTGTTCATCAACTCGTTCGTCAGTAAAAAAATAATTTTTAAAAAATCGATTTACAAACTTTTGGAATTTTTCCAGTAACTAAATGACCTTGAATGACTTTTGGAAAAGAGGATCAAATATGTAATTGTATGGAATATTATCATGAGTTTTTTCAGAATTTTTCATCCACTAGTTCGTCAGTAAAAAAATAATTTAAAAAAAATCGATTTACAAACTTTTGGAATTTTTCCAGTAACTAAATGACCTTGAATAACTTTTGGAAAAAGGATCAAATATGTAATTATATGGACTATTTTCGTGATTTTTTTCAGAATTGTTCATCAACTCGTTCGTCAGTAAAAAAATAATTTTTAAAAAATCGATTTACAAACTTTTGGAATTTTTCCAGTAACTAAATGACGTTGAATGACTTTTGGAAAAAAGGATCAAATATGTAATTATATCGACTATTTTCATGAGTTTTTTTCAGAATTTTTCATCCACTCGTTCGTCAGTAAAAAAATAATTTAAAAAAAATCGATTTACAAACTTTTGGAATTTTTCCAGTGTAACTAAATGACCTTGAATGACTTTTGGAAAAAAGGATCAAATATGTAATTATATCGACTATTTTCATGAGTTTTTTCAGAATTTTTCATCCACTCGTTCGTCAGTAAAAAAAAAATTAAAAAAAATCGATTTACAAACTTTTGGAATTTTTCCAGTAACTAAATGACCTTGAATGACTTTTGGAAAAAAAGGATCAAGTATGTAATTGTATGGACTATTTTCTTGATTTTTTTCAGAATTTTTCATCCACTCGTTCGTCAGTAAAAAATAATGAAAAAAAATCGATTTACAAACTTTTGGAATTTTTCCAGTAACTAAATGACCTTGAATGACTTTTGGAAAAAAGGATCAAATATGTAATTGTATGGACTATTTTCATGATTTTTTTCAGAATTTTTAATCTACTCGTTCGTCAGTAAAAAAATAATTTAAAAAAAATCGATTTACAAACTTTTGGAATTTTTCCAGTAACTAAATGACCTGGAATGACTTTTGGAAAAAAGGATCAAATATGTAATTGTATGGACTATTTTCATGATTTTGTTCAGAATTTTTCATCCACTCGTTCGTCAGTAAAAAATAATGAAAAAAAAATCGATTTACAAACTTTTGGAATTTTTCCAGTAACTAAATGACCTTGAATGACTTTTTGGAAAAAAGGATCAAATATGTAATTGTATGGACTATTTTCATGATGTTTTTCAGAATTTTTCATCCACTCGTTCGTCAGTAAAAAAATAATGTTTAAAAAATCGATTTCAAAAACTTTTGGAATATTTTAGTGTCTAAATGGCCTAGAATGACCTTGAAAAAATTGGTCAAATGGGTAATTGGGTAGACTATTTTCAAGATTTTTTTCAGAGTTTTTCATCCACTCGTTCGTTAGTAAAAAAATAATGTTTGAAAAATCGATTTCAAAAACTTTTGGAATATTTTAGTGTCTAAAAATATTGGTCAAATGGGTAATTGTGTGGACTGTTTTAATGATTTTTCATCCACTCGTTGGCCACTATAAAAATAATGATTAAAAATCGATTTAAACAGTTATGTTGAATGACCTTGGAAAAAAATGGTCAAATGGTTAATTGGGTGGACTATTTTCATGTTTTTTTTTCAGAATTTTTCATCCACTTGTTCGTCAGTATAAAAATAATGATTAATAAATCGATTTAAAAAGTTATGTTTAAAATCTTTTGAATTTTTTTAGTGTCTAAATAACTCTGAATGACCTTGGAAAAAATTGGTCAAATGGTTAATTAGGTGGACTATTTTCATATTTTTTTTCAGAATTTTTCATCCACTCCTTCGTCAGTAAAAAAATAATGTTTATAAAACCAATTAAGAAACTTTTGGATTTTATTTTCATTATGGTCGGTCTATATGACCTTGAATTACTTTGGAAAAAACTGGCCAAATTGAGCAATTCATATGAGACTTTGAACATAAGTCTTATTTGATAATCTGAAGAACTGAAAAGCTTTCGGTAAAATTTCGTACTCCGGAAATGGGCTTTTTGTTTTCTTCCAATATTTTTTTAAATATGAAAAATATCACAAAAACATTTAAACAAATATTGAACACAACAAAAAAATGAGCAAGTCTTGTTCGAAAATATTTTTCGTAAAATCATTGCTATTCGAGAAATTTGTTTTTTTTTTTCATTTTTGGTTTATAATTATGAAACGGTAACAGTTACAGCAAATTTATGTTAATAATAATTGTAGAGCATACCAAAATGAACAACTTATAAAAAATAAGTTTCTTTCGAAATCTCTTTGGTTTTTGAGTAAACTGACCATTTTCATCTTTAATAATTTTGACGTTTTAAACGTCAGTTTCATCCACTCGATGTACATTTAAAATATGATTTCAATTGAAAATAAACCCATGAAAACGTAAATATAAAGTCGGAGAAAGTAACATGATGGCCACATCACCATTTTTTTTAAGTTATCAGCACTCCATTATCGACCTTGAAATTCTAATTGCCAAATTCTCTTCATGAATAGATTAGAGATAATTATGAAGGACCGAAGGATACTTGCACAACCTTGCCATTTGCACAAGAATCGACTTTCCCGTTTTTGGCCGCCGATAATGACTCCAATAAAATTCATCAAGCGGTTGTGATGGTTTTATAAGGGTGTACCCGGAATTTTAGAATTTACAACCCGGGCACAACGGTAGTCGTAAAGCAATAAAATCCATTCTCTCCACTTTACGGATTTCTCACGAATTTTGTTCGGTCCGCAAATGGTGTACCGCCGTGCCGTTCCCCGGTCACCGTTACCGATACCGAAGTTATTTTTTTTAAACAGTTAACAATGCCCATTCTCGCATCGTCGAGCCGTTTTGCATTGGCGACGTCTTGGTTTCTCATCCTAGATACGCATTTGTATTTTGCGGTGATGAGAAATTGGAGCAAGACCGAAAGATATTATCCAGATATAATTTCAAAAAATCTTGTTGGCATTTTCTTCTTAATTCGATGTCAATTGTTTTTTAGGGTGTAAAAAAAAAAATAAATAATTTTTTGAATGGATTTTTTTAAGTGGATGATTTAGCTTCAAATAAATTATTTTTTAGGTGGCTTTGGAAATTTGTAAACAATTCTGCCAGGTGTAAGTTTTCCGGAATTTTTCTAATCATGAGTTACAAATTAATAATAATAACAATAATAATAAGTCTGCTTTATTTCAGAAAATGGTTAACAGAAAAACTTTAAAATATTCTGGTAAACAAAAATTAAATTTAGCTTCAAATAAATTATTTTTTCAGTGGATTTGGAAATTTGAAGACAATTCTGCCAGGTCTGAATTTTCCTGAATTTTTCTAATTATTACAAATTTAGTTTCCTCGAATTCGAGGTTCGAATGTCGTCAATTTGTTTGTGAATTGTTTTTTAGTATGTCAAATATACATTACCTAAATTTTGAAATTTTGAAAAAGGTTACTGCGTGTGGTAAATTTTCAAAAATATTTCTGGTTACGAGTTTTTCAAATTTCGCTTCCTCCAATATAAGTATCGAGTGACGTTACTTTCGATCTAGTTGGGGGATGTCAATTGTTTTCAGCATGTCAAAAAAACATTATTTCGAAATGTATTTGAGGATTTTGCTAATAACGAGTTGCAAATTTCGCTTCCTCCAATCCAAGGTTCGAATTTTGTTTCCAGGTGGACGATGTCAAGTATATCAAAAAAGTATTATATTATTTTTTTTAGTCGATTTGTATTTTTTTTCAAACAAATCGTTGATAATTAATCACAAGAAAAATTAAATGGATTTGTAATTTTTTTCAAACAAATCTGTGATAATTAATCACAAGAAAAAATTATTTTGTAATTTTTTTCAAACAAATATGTGATAATCAATCACAAAAAAAATTAAATGGATTTGTATTTTTTTTCAAACAAATCTGTGATAATTAATCTCAAAAAATTTAATCGTGAAAAGAAAATTTCGGTTCCTTGTGTCGCTATTTTGTTTTTAGCCGGTGGATGTCAAAATATGTAAAAAAATTCACTTCCTCCAATCCAAGGTTCGAGTGTCGCCATTTTGTTTCCAGGTGGACGATGTCAAGTATGTCAAAAAAGTATTATATTATTTTTTTAAGTCGATTTGTAATTTTTTTCAAACAAATCTGTGATAATTAGTCACAAGAAAAAAATATTTTGTAATTTTTTTCAAACAAATATGTGATAATCAATCACAAAAAAAATTAAATGGATTTGTATTTTTTTTCAAACAAACCTGTGATAATTAATCTCAAAAAAATTTAATCGTGAAAAGAAAATTTCGCTTCCTTGTGTCGCTATTTTGTTTCTAGCCACTGGATGTCAAAATATGTCAAAAATTTCGCTTCCTCCAGTCCAAGTTTCAAGTGTCGCAATTTTGTGTCCAGGTGGGTAATGTCAAATATGTCAAAAAGTATATTATTTTTAAGTGGATTTGACAATTTTGCAAACAAAAAATAATAATTTCGAGAAGAAAATTTCATTTCCTCGAATGTCGCTATTTTGTTTCTAGCCGGTGGATGTCAATTGTTTTTGAATTTAATGTTAGAAACATCAAAATCCGAGGACGCGATTGGCAGTTGTGCTATCTAAAAAAAATCAAAATCGCAATTTTTAATATTTGGACTTTGAAAACGTGCAGTTTTGCGTTAATTTCACGAAAAATGTTTTAATCAATTTTTAAATTACACTAAATTTGCCATGTTTTGACGTTAGAAAAATAAAAATCCAACGTGATTGGCAGTTGTACATTAAAAAATATCAAAAACGCAATTTTTAATATTTGGTCTTTAAAAACGTGCAATTTTGTTATTTTGAGTTAATTTCACGAAACACTTTTTGATCGATTTTTAAATTACATAAAATTTGCATTATTTTGACGTTAGAAACATCAAAACCCGACGAAGCGATTGGCAGAAAAATTTAAATCGCTATTTTTAATGTTTGGACTTTGAAAAGGTAATTTTTTGTCATTTTACGTTAATTTCGCGAAAAATGTTTTAATCAATTTTTAAACTACACTAAATTTTCCATATTTGGATGTTGGAAACATCAAAATCAGACGTAATTGGCAGCTGTGCAATTTAAAAAAAAAATCAAAATCACAATTTTCTATATTTGGACTTTGAAAATGTGCAGTTTTGCGTTAATTTCACGAAAAATGTTTTAATCAATTTTTAAATTACACTAAATTTGCCATGTTTTGACGTTAGAAAAATAAAAATCCAACGTGATTGGCAGTTGTACATTAAAAAATATCAAAAACGCAATTTTTAATATTTGGTCTTTAAAAACGTGCAATTTTGTTATTTTGAGTTAATTTCACGAAACACTTTTTGATCGATTTTTAAATTACATAAAATTTGCATTATTTTGACGTTAGAAACATCAAAACCCGACGAAGCGATTGGCAGAAAAATTTAAATCGCTATTTTTAATGTTTGGACTTTGAAAAGGTAATTTTTTGTCATTTTACGTTAATTTCGCGAAAAATGTTTTAATCAATTTTTAAACTACACTAAATTTTCCATATTTGGATGTTGGAAACATCAAAATCAGACGTAATTGGCAGCTGTGCAATTTAAAAAAAAAATCAAAATCACAATTTTCTATATTTGGACTTTGAAAACGTGCAATTTTGTCATTTTGCATTACTTTCGAGAGAAATGTTTTAATCAATTTTTATATTATACTAAATTTTCCATATTTTGTCATTAGAAACATCAAAATCCGGCAACGTGAATGGCAGTTGTGCAATAAAAAAAAATTAAATAGCAATTTTTAATATTTGGTCTTTGAAAACGTGCAATTTTGTTATTTTGAGTTAATTTTACAAAACACTTTTTGATCAATTTTTAAATTTCACTAAATTTGCATTATTTTGACGTTAGAAACATCAAAATCCTACGAAGCGATTGGCAGTTGTGCAATTAGAAAAATTTAAATGGCTATTTTTAATGTTTGGACTTTGAAAAGGTAAATATTTGTCAGTTTGCGTTAATTTCGCGAAAAATTTTAAACTACACTAAATTTGCCATATTTGGATGTTCGAAACATCAAAACCAGACGTGCCAATCATGTGCTGTGCAATTAAAAAAAAAACAAAATCACTATTTTCTATATTTGGACTTTGAAAACGTGCGCTTTTGTCATTTTGCATTAATTTAACGAAAAAGTTTTAATCAAGTTTTAAATTAAACTAAATTTGCCATTTTTTGACGTTAAAAACATTAAAATCAAACAACGCGATTGGTAGTTGTTCAATTAAAAAAAACATCAAAATCGCAATTTTTAATATTTGGACCTTCATAACATGCAATTTTGTCATTTTACGTTAATTTCTCGAAAAATGTTTTAATAAATTTTTAAACTACACTAAATTTTCCATATTTTGACGTTAGAAACATCAAACGTGATTAGCAGTTGTGCAATTTGAAAAAAATCAAAATTGCAATTATTAATATTTGGACTTTGGAAACGTGCAATTTTGTCATTTTACATTAATTTCGCGAAAAAAGTTTTAATCAACTTTTAAATTACACCAAATTTGCCATATTTTGACGTTAGAAACATCAAAAGGAAGGCGATAAGTTTTTTTCGAAACTTCACGATAAAAATTGTAGACCCGCTTTTAAACTGCAATAAATTCACCATATTTTGGCGTTAAAATCATCCAAATCGTTTGGCAGTTGTGCAATTTCAAAAACCAAAATTTCGGTTTTAAAATCGCTTTATTTAAAAAAGTAAGATTTTTGCACATTGTGTTAATTCCATGAAAATATTTGTAATCTTTCTTAAAATTACACTAATTTCGTAATATTTTGGCGTTTGAATCAACAAATCCGAAAGCGTGCGGTTGTGCAATTTTAAAAATCAAAATTGCGAATTTGAAATCTTTAAACGTTTTGGCATTTTGCTTTAATTCCACGAAAAAACAATGAGGATAAATTGTCCATTTATTGGCGTTGGAGTTATCAAAATACAACAAGGCGGTCGGTTGTACGATCTAAACAAAATTAAAATCGCGCTTTTAAAATCTTAGAAATTGCCATTTTTGCAATTTTTTCTCATTTTACGAGAAAAAAATCAACATAGCGATTTTAAAATCATCAAAATTGTAAAAAGTGCCATTTTTGCCGTTTTTCTTCATTTTACGAAAAAAAAATCAACATCGCGATTTTAAAATCATCAAAA
Source organism: Ocypus olens (assembly GCA_910593695.2). Classification (NCBI taxonomy): domain Eukaryota; kingdom Metazoa; phylum Arthropoda; class Insecta; order Coleoptera; family Staphylinidae; genus Ocypus; species Ocypus olens. The sequence continues at coordinate 42,035,721 of OU343061.1, forward strand.
TTGCAAAAAGTGCAATTTTTGCAACTTTTCCTAATTTTACGAGAAAATTTCGTTACCTATTTTATAAAACTACATCAAATCTTCCAGATTTTGTCGTTTGAATCATCAATGTTCGGCAGTTGCGCAAGTTAAAAAATTAAAATCGCAATTTTAAATCTTCGGTCTTTGAGAACATGAAATTTTGACGAATTTGTCAAATTTAAAAGTTGCAAAGATAAGACATTTATTATCAGAAGCTGTAGAGGTGTACAATGAAAAGGTGAAGAATTCATCATTACCAATGATGTTTTCTCGTCATCTTGACTTTTATCAATTAATCCTTTATCATAATCAAGAGTTTCTGATAATGTAGGAGATATAAAAAAAGTATCATAATCTAGAGCTCTGAAGGTTGTTTTGTCTTTCGGATAATGAAAAGATCAAGGATTTGATTATCGGGATCTTTTTGTAATGTTCTATCGTCTTTTTGGCTTCGGAAAACATAACCTTCGTTATTACCAAATTGGATGGATCTTGAGGCTTTTTTTGTCTATTAGACGAAAGATTCATCACTATCTAGAGCTGAGGCTTTTTTGTATATTCGAGGCTAAACAGATCCAAGGTTTATCACTATCTAGAGATCAGGCGTTTTTGTCTGTTCGACGCTAAAGAGATCCGAGATTCATCACTATCTAGAGATCAGGTTGTTTTATCTGTTCGAAGCTAAAGAGGTCCAAGATTCATCACTATCTAGAGCTCAGGAATTTTTGTCTATTCGACGCTAAAGAGATCCAAGATTTATCACCATCTAGAGCTCAGGCTTTTTTGTCTGTTCGACGCTAAAGAGATCCAACAATTCATCATTATCTAGAGATCAGGCTGTTTTGTCTAATCGACGCAGAAGAGATCCAAGATTCATCACTATCCAGAGCGCGTTGTCATAATTCCTCATCCTCGTGGTTTTGAAAATTTTGCTCACCTCGTTGGCAAGACCTTTCGGTTGGAGATCATTATGAAGAGTTTACCGTAATCTTTCTTTATCTTCTTGACTTTGAAAAATTTAGCCTTCATCGCCATCAAGAGCTTCTAGTAAGGTAGAAGGTGTAGAAGTTGATCGTCTAAAGCTTTTGAGGTTATTTGACTTTTGGGTGTTGAAAAGATATTGTTCTTATTATCAAGAGTTCCTCTTTCTTCATCTTCTTGACTTTGAAAAACTTAGCCTTCATCGCCATCAAGAGCTTCTAGTAAGGTAGAAGGTGTAGAAGTTGATCGTTTAAAGCTTTCCAGGTTATCTGGCTTTTGGGTGTTGAAAAGATATTGTTGTTATTATAAAGAGTTCCTTGTAACGTTTTCTAGTCTTCTCGACTTTGCGACAGCATCCGATTTGACATTATTGAATTTTGGAAGTTCTGTCGATTTACAAAACCATCTCAATGTCGATTCAACATTTTTACTAAGTACGGAAAAGTATTGTGATCGTGACAATTGTTCAAAAAAAATTTTTTAACGGAAATATCCGTTTTGACGGATTTTAACGATTTCTCGGAAAAAAAAAAGTTTGCCTATTTGGATTCTGTAATTTCCCATTCATACCGAAGATTTCCCTCTTTCTAAACAAGTTTCCCATCTAGTACACCGTAAACAAGACCACGACGGCGCTGTTTTTGCTTTCCTCCTGAAGCCGTATTATTATTTCACGGCGTGATTTTTTCTCGATTCGGTAAGATCCGTGGGAACGAGGTTGAAAATCGAATCGGATCGCCGGCAAAAGGACAAAAACGGGCATCGGCTCGAATGATAAAATCGATTAAGACGTAATGAACCTGTTGGCCGGCAACACTAAAAAGAAACCGCGTCAAAATCGTGGAAACGCGCGGGCCCCGATTTGTCTCACTTTTGCCCGCCCCTGTTCAAGTTCATGATTCATTTAATCGAGAAAATCCGCTCAGACGGCCCGGACGGACAAGTAATTGGCGATTACGCGATTTCGCACCCGATTAGCGACGCCCATTTTCGGACGAGCCCGGCGAAAGTTATCGAAAACTGTCAAAAGCGTTTCTGATGGTTTCATTGTTGCTCGTCGCGATGGTGTGCGTGAAAGAGAAGGTAAATAGTTTAATTTAATTTAACATTTCTCGGGGGTTCGCGCCTCGGGTCGCAATCTATGCCGTACTTCCCGACCCGGTATGTAATATACTATTAATCGTAATCGGACTGGATTAGTTCAATTGAATTAGATTTAAAAAAAAAACCTCAGACATGACTATGTTGGCATGGCCAACTCAGAAACAAAATTCTGTGGGTCACACCTTATATTACCATTAGAAACCAAAAAAAGCGAGACGGAGAAAGGAAATTAATTTATTCAATCTATGCAGTACTTCCCAACCCGGTATGTAATATACTATTAATCGTAATTACATAGAATGCAAAACCTGTATCACTTACTCACTATAATAGTGCGAGTTGAAGGTATATTACCATTAGAAACCAAAAAAAGCGAGACGGGGAAAGGAAATTAATTTATTCAATCAATGCAGTACTTCCGGACCCGGTATGTAATATACTTTTAATCGTAATTACATAGAATGCAAAACCTGTATCTCTTATTCACTTTAATAGTGCTAGTTGAAGGTATATTACAATTAAAAATCAGAAAAAGCGAGACGGGGAAAAGAAATTAATTTATTCAATCTATGCAGTACTTCCCGACCCGGTATGTAATATACTATTAAACGTAATGGGACTAGATTAGTTGAATTGAATTAGATTTAAACAAAATAATAATCTCAGATATGACTGCTATGTTGGCATGGCCGACTCAGAAACAAAATTCTGTGGCTCACACCGTATATTACCATTAGAAACCAGAAAAAGCGAGAGGGTGAAACGAAATAATTAATTAATTGCAATCTATCCAGTATCTCCCGACCCGGTATGTAATATACTATTAATTGTAATTACATAGAATGCAAAACCTGTATCACTTACTCACTTTAATAGTGCGAGTTGAAGGTATATTACCATTAGAAACCAAAAAAAGCGAGTCGGGGAAAGGAAATTAATTTATTCAATCTGTGCAGTACTTCCCGACCCGGTATGTAATATACTATTAATCGTAATGGGACTAGATTAGTTCAATTGAATTAGATTTAAAAAAAATAATAATCTCAGACATGACTGCTATGTTGGCATGGCCAACTCAGAAACAAAATTCTGTGGCTCACACCGTATATTACCATTAGAAACCAGAAAAAGCGAGAGGGGGAAACGAAATCATTAATTAATTACAATCTATCCAGTATCTCCCGACCCGGTATGTAATATACTATTAATCGTAATTACATAGAATGCAAAACCTGTATCACTTACTCACTTTAATAGTGCGAGTTGAAGGTATATTACCATTGGAAACCCAAAAAAGCAAGACGGGGAAACGAAATTAATTAATTCAATCTATGCAGTACTTCCCGACCCGGTATGTAATATACTATTAATCGTAATGGGACTAGATTAGTTCAATTGAATTAGATTTAAAAAAAATAATAATCTCAGACATGACTGCTATGTTGGCATGGCCAACTCAGAAACAAAATTCTGTGGCTCACACCGTATATTACCATTAGAAACCAGAAAAAGCGAGAGGGGTAAATGAAATAATTAATTAATTGCAATCTCTCCAGTATCTCCCGACCCGGTATGTAATATACTATTAATTGTAATTACATAGAATGCAAAACCTGTATCACTTACTCACTTTAATAGTGCGAGTTGAAGGTATATTACCATTAGAAACCAGAAAAAGCGAGTCGGGGAAAGGAAATTAATTAATTCAATCTGTGCAGTACTTCCCGACCCGGTATGTAATATACTATTAATTGTAATGGGACTAGATTAGTTCAATTGAATTAGATTAAAAAAAAAAATAATCTCAGACATGACTGCTATGTTGGCATGGCCAACTCAGAAAGAAAATTCTGTGGCTCACACCGTATATTACCATTAGAAACCTGAAAAAGCGAGAGGGGGAAATGAAATAATTAATTAATTGCAATCTCTCCAGTATCTCCCGACCCGGTATGTAATATACTATTCATTGTAATTACATAGAATGCAAAACCTGCATCACTTACTCACTTTAATAGTGCGAGTTGAAGGTATATTACCATTAGAAACCAGAAAAAGCGAGACGGGGAAACGAAATTAATTAATTCAATCTATGCAGCACTTCCCGACCCGATATGTAATATACTATTAAACGTAATTGGACTAGATTAGTTCACTTGAATTAGATTTTAAAAAAATAATAATCTCAGACATGAGCATAGCCAACTCAGAAACAAAATTCTGTGGCTCACACCTTATATTACCATTAGAAACCAGAAAAAGCGAGAGGAGGAAACGAAATAATTAATTAATTGCAATCTATCCAGTATCTCCCGACCCGGTATGTAATATACTATTAATTGTAATTACATAGAATGCAAAACCTGTATCACTTACTCACTTTAATAGTGCGAGTTGAAGGTATATTACCATTAGAAACCAAAAAAAGCGAGACGGGGAAACGAAATTAATTAATTCAATCTATGCAGTACTTCCCAACCCGGTATGTAATACACTATTAATCGTAATTACATAGAATGCGAAACCTGTACCACTTACTTTTTGTAATAGTGATGATCATAGTGCGAATTGAAGGTGTATTACCATTCGAAACCAGAAAAAGCGAGACGGAGAAACGAAATTAATTCGAAACAGCTACCTGAAACTCCCCGAGCGCGCGGGCTAATGATGTAAAAGCTGAATGGAACACACGAGATAATAAAAATACATAACGCTAACGCGTACGAAAAAAAAAGCCAAATCAAAAATGTAATTTACCCGGCTTTTCGAACAGCGGCTCGGGTGGGGCCCTCTCCAGAGGACCATTTCGAGCGGCCGAGGTCCGCCGGTGCCGTTCGCGCAGGAGCGGGACTCTGGTCCGCTGTCTGAAAAGCAATTTACTCGAAAAGACGTTGCCTTTTTTCCCCGATGACAAAAAGTCACCGTCAAATGACCGGAAGCTGATCAAAAAGTAATTATTTTCGTTTCGGGCCTTTATCCATTCATTCCGCCGGCTGTTTCGGCGATGGCGGCGTCGCCGGCGGTGAAAATTATGGTGAATTTCACGCGCCCCCATTCAAACGCGGGACCGAAACAATCAATCAATCGATCGGGATGCCAATTGTTGTATCGGATGAATTCATTAAACAGAAATTGTTTGATGGAAATAATAATATTTCAAGTTCTAGATGAAAAATAACAATTTTCTACTTTACTTTTTTTAAGGGTCCAGCTCATAGGTAATTGCGTCCTTATTTTACAGGTAAAACTAATTTGGCTTAACGGATTTTATTACTAAAGAATCAATCTGCGACTCTATAGTAAAACATTTTAGATTTTCGGCGTTTATTTAAGTTTTATTAAATATTGAAAATACCCATTTTTCAACACTAAATTACATGTTACTAGAAATACTTATAAAAAATATAATTCTTTAGAAGCCAACATTAATTCCTTATGTAACTCTGTGTAAAATATCATTACATAATTTGTATCGATCACGCCACAATCAGCTACGAGCCGAGTGCCAAAAACGCTTTATTTTTCGAACGCGTCGAAAAACCTTAAGCGAGTTGATAAACTTGACAAAATCTTTCTAATATACTTAACAAGGTCGAAACTTGACAAACTCTTTCAAATACACTCAACAACTTTTTTTTAAGGAAGGATGTTTGATGGAATTGCGGGTTAAGGAGAGTGAATGACTATAAGGGATTTGCTGTTCGGCCAGTAACGTTCATTTTAATATTTGAGAATTCATTTTCATAATGAATCGGACAAACACTAAACAACCATGGACCCGAACGATAACTTTTCGTTAATAAAAGGTACCGCCCGAGCGTGGGATTCGAACCCACGACACCTCGTACCGAAAGCGGGAGTGTAACCGCTCCGCCACGGAGCGCCCCCACCAAAAATTTCGATGAATTTAAGGTTAAACGGAATAATTCAACAACGATTTTTTTCTTCATGACGGATCTCATTACTCATCAGCGTCTCGATCCCCGATACAAAAGCTTATTGAAACTGTGGCGTTATTTCCAAGTCGATTGTTCACCGACATTGTCTTCCTCCTGACGGCGGCGGCCAGAACCTCAATGAAAAATGAGGTAGCACTTAAGTGAGAAGCAGGACTTTGATCTCTCTAAGGGCAGACCTTCGGGGAAAAAATCCAATTTATTTTTTCAAAGGCGCGCACACCGTCCGTCATCGCACGGAAGCCGGACAGCTACGGTTTTTAATTATTTCTTCGGCTTCCATTCTAAACACCATTAACTACATCGGTATACTTTCAATTGATCGATTCGTAAGAGAGAATATGTATAAAAAAAAATTTGAAAAAACTCGTTTTTAGTTTTTCCTATTCCATTTTAAATCGGCGAGAACCGGGCAAAAAAACGGTAGCGAGTAAATTGAGCATTTTAGAAATGTACATTTAAGTTGTTGGATGGTTTCAAACAATACGTCTGATAAATTTGAATTGGACATGATTCGATCCTTGGCGAATTTGGTGAAAATTTGCAATTTTGTACGTTAACAGATTTAGCATGTATTTGTTTGTAATAATTGTAAGGCTTATTAAAATGAATACAAAATATACCTATATACAGGTACAGTCAAGATGCGATTGTTAATGAATACTGGTCGGCACGAATTCTGCAAACCTATCTTAAAAATTAACCCAAGGACATGTTTCTGGGCTATGAAAATCCTGTTAGACCCTCGAGACATTCCCCAGCATTGGATGTTTTAACTTATTTGCGAGTAAATAAGTCCATAGGGTCTGAGTCTTGAAGCCTTAGTCTTGGGTTATGAGGCGGTGAGATTAAAACGAGTTCTACCTAACCAAGAAACCAAGAAAGAAAAGAGTTTCTTGACATATGAACCTTTAAAAGTTACACACTTATTGCGAGCGGTATGAAATATCTCGCGGATGAATCCCAGGTCTGAGACTTGGGGTCACAGCCCTGGGTTATGAGGCCTGAGGTTTGGTGCCTGAGGATTGAGTCTTCGAGTCAGAGTCCTAGGGTCTGAGCCCTGGGGTCTGAGTCCTGGATTATGAATCCCAGGATCTGAGGCTTGGGGTCTGAGTCCAAGGGTCTAAATCTCGGGGTCCAAGTTTTAAGGTCTGAGTCTTGAAGAGTGAGTGTTGGGTTATGAGGCGGTGAGATTAAAACGAGTTCTACCTAACCAAGAAACCAAGAAAGAAAAGAGTTTCTTGACACATGAACCTTTAATAGTTAAACACTATTGCGAGTGGTATGAAATGTCTCGCGGATGTTGTACATTGACATTGTTTCGGATCGTCAGCACTGTCCGAAATGCTTCCATAACTTTGTTTCTAATTATTTTTCGCTTTTACGGATTGGACATATAATTCTACACACTATACAGGGTGTCCCATTTTAAATTGCCAGCTTTTATTGAATTTGACGGAGTACTACAACTTACGCTCCATGTATGTAGTCGCGGCGAAGCAAATATCTTTAAATCTACTCCGTGATTTTGATACATGGCAGGTTAGGTTTTATCTCTCACGCCATTGGTCATACGCACAGGCGCGGGTATGATAATCAGCTGATCATTCTCGCACTGGAATTAAAGGCGCGAGAAATGCACTAGGTAAGGAAATTTGACGATAACGGTATCAAATTGTAACAGTTTTCAGAGACGATACTTTTTGCGATTTTGTCTGTCAGATCACGCACTCGTGGTTTCCGTCGAATGGTTTATTGGAAAACAAAAATTGTCTGAAGAGGTTACAATTTTTGGAATCCTCATTTTACAAGAAACATTTTGTTTGCAATTTTCTAGTTTGCAACGTCTCGCGAATTGCATTCCATCTTGTATCACGAGACTTACTCAGACGTTAAATTATATGCACCGAAGCTTTTTATGGTGGAGTGGTACCGCGATGATTTAGAAACTTTGGCTCGGTTCGTCGAACCCGTGACACCGTTTACGAAATTTTTATAGGAAATTGGGGGTTTCCCGTTTTCCATTGATTCGTCGACTTGAAACTACACAATGGGCTGTGATTGTCGATTTTTGTTATTGCGCCACAGTGTGTGCCGCAGTGAAAGCTCACAAAATAAACCAATCTCTATTCATCTGGATCCGATTTTCACGCTCCACGAATTTTCGAGCCGAATCGTGAAATTTCTATGCATCTTACCCATTTGTACAACATCCCAAACTCTCACGTTACCATTTTGGAAACAATGAGTACACACATTTTATTAGATTAATTGATGACGAATGTACACAATCAATTTCTTTTTCAATTAATACTACTACAGGGTGAGTCATTTATCTTGACACACCTTCCGAGAGCATTTTGAGAAAAAAATATTCCATATAAAAGTTAGTCGATTTGAAAGGGGGAAATGTATTTTGCCCTTCTGGACGTTTTCAAGCTAATTTGAGGTTAAATCTGTTTAAACATGTTGGTTTTATAATTAGTCGGTGATAAAATAATCGGAAGATACCGTCTGCGTGAATTAGTCACACCTTGGGTGTGCGTGAGGTCGGGAATGTTACCTTAATTAGGGACAAATGTCTTCTGGACTAATTGCAGGGGACGATCCCGAAAATTAAGTGAGGATTTTGGCACGGGCGCGTATCAACGCCAGGAGTTAATTGAGTGCCGCATGTTCCCAGCATGTTCCCTCAGGAGGAAGAAGATAGATGGACCGTTCAATCGTCCCGTGAAATGCTCCGAAAGGGATCATTAGGGTCAATTCTTTTGGACATTAAAAAGCCGCCCACCCACGCATTAAAAATGCCTCGCTCGTTCTCGAGTCTAAAATCAAGATGAATATTTTGTAGCCTTTTGGCAATAACAAAAAATACTTTTGATTAGAATTTCAATTATTGGCTACAGGATGGGAATGAATGCTGAAATTGAAACTTGTTTCAGCATTGGCACACAGTGTCGTGTCGTAATGCGGCGGGATCCGTGAAAAGGAGGCAAAAAGGCGCGCGGCGCAGATGCTTTTGTCGAACGTATGTGTGTGCATTATAAGAGGATAAACTAATTTCTTCATGGTTCAATTTAAGAGTGCTACTGGGTATACGAAGGGGGCCCCAAAAAAATATCAAATTAAAATATAGCTGTATCATGTCCATTGTGTTCATTACGGACGCATTCCAGCGGAGCGGCGGCCGATGAAAAATGATCTTTTGCTCTCTTTCTTCGACAGTTCTTCTTGCATCTTCGTTCTATGGGCGGCGTTACTTTGGCCCGAACAGTTTTCAATATTTCGATTAAAAACACCCTCTTTTAGCACTGGAATATTAGTGGATTTGTTTAGTCCAGTAATGGGCAAATTTTTCACCAGTCTCCTGTTTCATTTTTACATAACCCACAAAATCCATTTTTCAATCCATCCATCCAAGTTTTCTCGTGAATTGACAAAGAAATATTTTTGTCTCGCCTGGGTTTTTGGTGCTAAGTTAAAATTGATAGGGTGGTCAGCGTGCCCTATCTTACAATCCATACAGTGAAATAAGCGCCAGAATCTTCACAGATATATTAGTCTATCAATCATTTTTTTCTGTCTATTTTACTCTACATTCATTTTCACATGAAACTTGGAAGGTGAGATAGTGACCACCCACCACCCTTCGGTTCCATGTTTACTCAACCTACAAAATCAATTTTTGGGTCAATTGAAAATTTCCAAGTTTTCTAGTGAATTGACAAAAAAATATATTTTGAGGTTAAATTCAAGTTGATATGAACGTGGTGGGTCCTATCTTAAAATCCATACTGATAAATACAGGTCAGAATCTTCACAAATAAATTGGTTTATCAATAAAACTATTTTTTTGTGTCTGCTTTACTCTACATACATTTTCACTTGAAACCCTCGTTTATGTTATAGGAATTAGAGGAAGAGAAAGTGCCAAACCACCACCCTCCAATTTCATTTTTACTTAAACCCACAAAATTAATTTTTGGGTGAATTGAAAATTTACAAGTTTTCTTGTCAATTGACAAAAAAATATTTTTTTCTGAACAGAGTTTTTGAGCTTAAGTTAAAGTTGATACGGGGATGGTGGGTGAGTCCTATCTTAAAATCTTTACAGTAAAGCATGCATCAGAATCTCTACAAATAAATTAGTTTATCAATAAAACACAACTTTTTGTACATACATATTTACATGAAACCCTCGTTTATGTTATATGAATTGGTGGGAGAGAAAGTGCCAAACCACCACCCTCCAATTTCAATTTTACTTAACCCACAAAATTAATTGGGTGAATTGAAAATGTACAAGTTTTCAAGTCAATTGACAAAGAAATATTTTTGTCTGAAAAGTTTTTGAGGTCAAGTTAAAGTTTATAAGGGGGGGATGGTGGGTGGGTCCTATCTTAAAATCTTTACAGTGGAGCGTGCATCAGAATCTCTACAATTAAATTAGTTTATCAATAAAACATAATTTTCTTCTGGCTTATTTGCTCTACATACATATTTACATGAAACCCTTGTTTATGTTATATGAATTGGGGGCAAGAGAGTGCCCACCCACTATCCTCCAAGAAATTTAGAAAATTTCAAGTCGATGGCAATTGTTTTTACAGGTTTTTCAAGCTAATAAATTTATTACAATTTTTATAACTTTACACATAAAATTATCCTGAAATCTAGTGGCATATGGCTTGTATCTTTTCACGGAATAAATCTCGAATACATTTTGAGTAAATTTAGAAAGTTTCAAGTAGTCGGCAATTGTTTCCTATTTTTTCAAGCTACTAAAAACATGATTACAATTTTTCACAATTTTACTCACAGTTCACATAAAATTATCCTGAAGCCTTGTAGCTTTTCACGAAATTAATCTTAAATACATTTTGAGTAAATTTAGAAAGTTTCAAATCGTTGGCAATTGTTTTTCTATTTTTTTAAACCTATTAAAATTATTACAATTTTTCAGAACTTTATTCTCTGTTCACATAAAATTATCTTGAAATCTAGAGGCATATAGCTTGTAGATTTTCTCGAAATTATTCTAGAATACATTTTGAGTAAATTTAGAAAGTTTCAAGTAATCGGCAATTGTTTCCTATTTTTTCAAGCTACTAAAAACATGATTACAATTTTACTCACTGTTCACATAAAATTATCCTGAAATCTAGTGGCATATGACTTGTAGCTTCTCACGAAATTAATCTTAAATATATTCTGAGTAAATTTAGAAAGTTTCAAATCGTTGGCAATTGTTTTTCTATATTTTTGAACCTATTAAAATTATTACAATTTTTCAGAACTTTACACTCTGTTCACATAAAATTATTCTTAGATCTAGTGGCATATGGCTTGTAGATTTTCACAAAATTAATCTTAAATATATTTTGAGTAAATTTAGAAAGTTTCAAGTGCATGGCAATTGTTTTTAATTTTTTTTTCCAGCTACTAAATTTTTTACCATTTTTAACAACTTCTCTCTTTGTCCACATAAAATTATGCTGAAAGCTTTTCACGAATTAAATCTTGAATATATTTTGAGTAAATTTAGAAAGTTTCAAATCGTTGGCAATTGTTTTTCTATTTTTTTTCAACCTATTAAAATTATTACAATTTTTCCGAACTTTATACTCTGTTCACATAAAATTATCCTGAAATCTAGGGGCATATAACTTGTAGCTTTTCACAAAATTAACCTTAAAGACATTTTGAGTAAATTTAGAAAGTTTCAGATCGTTGGCAATTGTTTTTCTATTTTTTTAAACCTATTAAAATTATTACAATTTTTCAGAACTTTACACTCTGTTCACATAAAATTATTCTTAGATCTAGTGGCATATGGCTTATAGATTTTCACAAAATTAATCTTAAATATATTTTGAGTAAATTTAGAAAGTTTCAAATCCTTGGCAATTGTTTTTACATTTTTTTCCAGTTACTAAATTTATTACCATTTTTAACAACTTCTCTCTTTGTCCACATAAAATTATGCTGAAAGCTTTTTACGAATTAAATCTTGAATATATTTTGAATAAATTTAGAAAGTTTCAAATCGCTGGCTATTGTTTTTCTATTTTTTTCAACCTATTAAAATTATTACAATTTTTCCGAATTTTATACTCTGTTCACATAAAATTATCCTGAAATCTAGGGGCATATGGCTTGTAGATTTTCACGAAATTAATCTTAAATACATTTTGAGTAAATTTAGAAAGTTTCAAATCGTTGGCAATTGTTTTTCTATTTTTTCAACCTATTAAAATTATTACATTTTTTCCGAACTTTATACTCTGTTCACATAAAATTATCCTGAAATCTAGGGGGCATATAACTTGTAGCTTTTCACAAAATTAACCTTAAAGACATTTTGAGTAAATTTAGAAAGTTTCAAATCGTTGGCAATTGTTTTTCTATTTTTTTCAACCGATTAAAATTATTACAATTTTTCAGAACTTTACACTCTGTTCACATAAAATTATTCTGAGATCTAGTGGCATATGGCTTGTAGATTTTCACAAAATTAATCTTAGATATATTTTGAGTAAATTTAGAAAGTTTCAAGTGCATGGCAATTGTTTTTACATTTTTTTTCCAGTTACTAAATTTATTACCATTTTTAACAACTTCTCTCTTTGTCCATATAAAATTATGCTGAAAGCTTTTCACGAATTAAATCTTAAATACATTTTGAGTAAATTTAGAAAATTTCAAATCGTTGGCAATTGTTTTTCTATTTTTTAAACCTATTAAAATTATTACAATTTTTCAGAACTTTACACTCTGTTCACAAAAAATTATTCTGAGATCTAGTGGCATATGGCTTGTAGATTTTCACAAAATTAATCTTAAATATATTTTGAGTAAATTTAGAAAGTTTCAAGTGCATGGCAATTGTTTTTACATTTTTTTCCAGTTACTAAATTTATTACCATTTTTAACAACTTCTCTCTTTGTCCACATAAAATTATGCTGAAATCTGTTGGCATATGGCTTGTAGCTTTTCACGAATTAAATCTTGAATATATTTTGAGTAAATTTAGGAAGTTTCAAGTCGACGGCAATTCTTTTTACATCTTTTCCAAGCTACTAAATGTATTACAATTTTTCACAACTTTACTCTCCGTCCACATAAAATTATCCTGAAATCTAGTGACATATGGTTTGTAGCTTATCACGAAATTGCTCTAGAATACATTTTGAGTAAATTTTGAAAGTTTCAAATCGTTGGCAATTGTTTTTCTATTTTTTTTAACCTATCAAAATTATTACAATTTTTCACAATTTTACTCTTTGTCCACGTAAAATTATCCTGAAATCTAGCGGCAACTAGCTTGTAGCTTTTCACAAAATAAATCTTGAATATATTTTGAGTAAATTTAGAAAGTTTCAAATCGTTGACAATTGTTTTTCTATTTTTTTACAGCTACTAAATTTATTACAATTTTTCTTAACTTAACTCTCTGTCCACATAAAATTATCATGAAATATAGTGGTTTATGGCTTGAGCTTTTCACGAAACTAATCTAAAATACATTTTGAGTAATTTAAAAAGTTTCAAGTCTATGACAATTATTTTTACACAGGGTGAGTTTTTTTCGAGGTTCTCTATGGGGATCTCGGAAAGAAAGAGAAACGGTTAAATGGGCAAAGAAGTGCAGTTTTACGAGCCCAATAAAATAACCCTTCAAAATTTTCAAAAAGGTCAAAGGTAACTAGATATTTTGAAAAATGTAAAAATTGTCAATTTTTTCAAATAAATATATCTCGGTTATTATGACATATAGAAAAGAACTGTAAAAACAAAGTTGTAGACAATTTCTCACGCCGAGATATCACGCAAAATCACATTTTTTTTATGGAAACCATAGTTGGCTATGACCTCGTTGGAAGCAACATTTTCTTTCTCTTTAATCCGATATCACATATGACATGTAGCCAACCAATACATATATCTACGCAATGAAGTAATTTGAAGGCAAAATCATAATTAATAAAGAAACTGTTAACGAATTAGGTGACCAATTAATAATAAAATTGTGTTTTTTGTGTCTATTTCCGTTAGTGTTGTTCAAAAAATTATAAAATTTCCTTACTGCATAGGCAAGAATATAATTGATAAATGTGCAAAATTTGAAAACAATCCTGTGGTAACTTTTTGAGATATCCAGTCGGAAATTAATAAAAACATGAAGTTAATATTTGTTGCTAGGTGTGTATTACTCTTCATCCTAGTGTAGGCTAAAATATTTCTTGAAAGTTTTGAAAAATTTACAAATATCAAATATATTAGTCATTGCAACTGATTCTAGCTGTCAAAATTGCTTTAGAAATAAATAGGTTTTAATTGCACAAAATTAGTTTCCAGCTCATAAAAATTATATCTGCCATTGCAGTTGGTCCTGGCTGTCAAAATTGCTTTAGAAATAAATAGGCTTTAATATTCTGGAAGAATAAATGAAAAATCTGCGGTGAAGACAAAATGACATCAAAATTTTGAATTAAAAATTGCGCAAAATTAGTTTCCAGCTCATAAAAATAGAATCTGCCGTTTCAGCTGGTCATGGCTGTCAAAATTGGTTTAGATATAAATAGGCTTCAATATTCTGGAAGAATATTTGAAAAATCTGCAGTGAAGACAAAATGGCGTCAAAATTTCGAATTAAAAATTGCGCAAAATTAGTTTTCAGCCTATAAAAATTGAATCTGCCGTTGCAGCTGGTCCTGGCTGTCAAAATTGGTTTAGATATAAATAAGCTTCAATATTCTGGAAGAATATTTGAAAAATCTGTGGTGAGACAAAACGGCGTCAAAATTTCGAATTAAAAATTGCGTAAAATTAGTTTCCAGCCTATAAAAATTAAATCTGCCGTTGCAGCTGGTCCTGGCTGGATATAAATAGGCTTCAATATTCTGGAAGAATATTTGAATAATCTGCGGTGGAGACAAAATGGCGTCAAAATTTCGAATTAAAAATTGTATAAAATTAGTTTCCAGTCTATAAAAATTTAATCTGCCGTTGTAACTGGTCATGGCTGTCAAAATTGGTTTAGATATAAATAGGCTTCAATATTCTGGAAGGATATTTGAAAAATCTGCGGTGAAGACAAAATGGTGTCAAAATTTCGAATTACAAATTGCACAAAATTAGTTTCCAGCTCATAAAAATTGTATATGCCATTGCAGCTGGTCCAGACTTTCAAAATTGCTTTAGAAACAAATAGGCTTCGATACTCTGGAAGCAGAGTTAAAAAATCTGCGTTGAAGACAAAATGGCGTCGATGGAAAGTAAGAAATTTTGAATTGAAAATCGCACAAAATTAGTTTTCAGTTGATAAAAATTGTATCTGCCATTGCAGCTGGTCCGGACTGTCAAAATTGCTTTAGAAATAAATAGGCTTCGATATTCTGGAAGGAGAGTTAAAAAAACTGCGTTAAAGACAAAATGGCGTCGATTTAAAATAAATATTTTGAATTTAAAATCGCACTAAATTAGTTTTCAGTTGGTAAAAATTGTATCTGCCATTGCAGCAGATCTAGACTGTCAAAATTGCTTTAGAAATAAATAGACTTCGATATTCTGGAAGGATAGTTAAAAAATCTGCGTTGAAGACAAAATGGCGACGGTGGAAAGTAAAAATTTTGAAATGAAAATCGCACTAAATTAGTTTTTAGTTGATAAAAATTGTATCTGCCATTGCAGCTGGTCCAGACTGTAAAAATTGCTTTAGAAATAAATAGGCTTCGATATTCTGGAAGGAGAGTTAAAAAATCTGCGTTGAAGACAAAATGGCGTCGATGGAAAGAAAAAATTTGAATTTAAAATCGCAGTAAATTAGTTTTCAGTTGATAAAAATTGTATCTGCCATTGCAGCTGGTCCAGACTGTAAAAATTGCTTTAGAAATAAATAGCCTTCGATATTCTGGAAGGATAGTTGAAAAATCTGCGTTGAAGACAAAATGGCGTCGATGGAAAATAAAAATTTTGAATTTAAAATCCACTAAAGTAGTTTTCAGTTAATAAAAATTGTATCTGCCATTGCAGCTGGTCCGGACTGTCAAAATTGCTTTAAAAATAAATAGGCTTCGATATTCTGGAAGGATAGTTTAAAAATCTGCGTTGAATATAAAATGGCGACGATGGAAAGTAAAAATTTTGAATCGAACTGATGTAAGTATTAAAATCTCACTTTAATTATTTTTTACATCAAATTCATCCATCACTAATCAAAAACGATCAAAAGTGATCGATCATTCACAATTCGGCAATTGCGGTTTTCTATTTTTTTTTTTTTTGCAAGCGTGCGAATTTCTGGCAAGTGTTAATTTATGTTGGGGGCCCAACCTTTTTGAAAAATTGACGCGTCGTCGGCGAGCGCCCAAAAAGGGAACATCCATTTTATTGATTACTTTGTTCTCACTTTCCGCCCCATTAATTCTACCTGGCCAGAATACAGAACAATGGGAAAAAATCTAACTGAAACCAATCTAGAACGTCCAGCGGTCGTTGTGTAACTGAATGCAAATGACCAGAGCGATGTGAAAATGCAACTTTTTTTTTGTTTTTTTTTTTTGTTGCAGAGCGGCTTCGATGCAGAAAGTAAGGATTATAAATGCAATTACTTTATAAGCTACAGAAGCAATTGGTATAATTCAAGAATAATATAATGGTTATTTGTGCAACTAAGGTGTATTTCGCAGTACAAAAAAAAATATTAATTTTAACTTTTTTTCTATTTCTGTATTTCTTATAACATAAAATATTCTAATTGTATAATTATATAAAATAATGTGTTGTTAATTTAGAAAGTCTTGATTTTTTTAGCATTTTTTTTTAGTTTCCATCCTCGTAGAAATAAATTTAAATTTAACTTAATTTTAATTTAATTGTAATTATATATGTTCTTTAATTTACTTTATCAGTTCAATGAACAATGCTACTTACAAAAAAAACTTTAACACATTGGCTGCCAACAAGTTTTTTTTTTTGTAAAATATCAAAAAAAGTTTTCTTTGTTTTTAAGTTCTATTTTATAAAATGAATAAGAATATGCTTATTTAACTGACTAACGTGAGTGACAGCGCTAAATAGTAAGTTTAAAGTGGGTACTCGCTGTCAGTCATCGGTGACTGACGTAGCCCATTGGGATAATTCTGTGTCAGTCACCGGTGACTGACAAAGAGGTCAACGTGTTAAACAATAATTCTTAATAATTGTAAAAATTTTGGAAACAATTTATATGAGTTGGTTGAGGCTTAATTCAGCACCGACCATTTTTACTCGAATCAATTAATTATAATCGATATAAACAATGCTACTTAAAAGATAATTATTTAAGCAATAATACTTGATAATTGTAAAAATTTTGAAAAAAAAATTACAACTTGGTAGAGTCCTAATCCTGCACTGATCTTTTTTACTCGAATCAATTAATTATAATCGATGAGAGATGATCGTCAATTTGTTCTTCCTCCATTGATCCGGCCATTTTGTTTCCTTTCCGTTAAAAAAGTACAGTTTTGAGCGGTGATTTGAATGCGAACAATCTCCGATCGGAATCACCGAACCATTTTAAAATCGGCGTTTCTTCTCACGAGTCCGTTCTCCGCTCTAAATTTTTATTGTAATGAAATGTTTATTTGAAATAGATTCGTTCCTTTTTTCGTCCAACAGACCAGAAGAGATTCTCACGTTTTTTTCGGCCGTGACGGAAAAATTTACTAATGTAAATTAAACGAAATTTATCGAATTCGCAAGAGTTTATTGTTAAGCAAGTATTTTTTTTTGGTTTTTTTTTGGCATCAACTATGAGGTCATCTGCCAATTTTAGATTTTATATTAAACAAGTATAATATACTATTTTTTACTTTCTCCGTTACGAAGTACGAGAAAGTATTGTGATCGTGAAAATTTTTTCAATTTTTTTTTTTTACGGAAATATCCGTTTTGTGGTCCCTAGATGCCATTTTAACAATTTCTGGAAAAAAAATGGGCTGTGTGAGTGTGTCTGTGTGTGTGTCTGTGTGTGTCTATGTGTGTCTGTGTATGTGTGTGTGTGTCTGTGTGTGTGTGTGTGTGTCTGTGTGTGTGTGTCTGTGTGTGTGTCTGTGTGTGTGGCTGTGTGTGTCTGTGGGTATGGCTGTGTGTGTGTCTGTGTGTGTGGCTGTGTGTGTGTCTGTGTGTGGGGCTATATGTGTCTGTGTGTCTGTGGGTATGGCTGTGTGTGTGTGTGTGTCTGTCTGTGCGCGCTGTATCTCAAAAACTAATAGAGCAATTGGTATGAAACTTTGAACATACGTCTTATTTGATAATCTGAAGAACTGAAAAGCTTTTGGTAAAATTTCGTACACCGGAAGTGGGTGTTTACCTTAACTGTTTTTTGTTTTTTGCCAATATTTTCTTAAATATGAAAAATATCACAAAAACATTTAAACAAAAATTGAAGACAACAAATAAATGAACACCTTTTGCTTGAAAACATTTTTCATAAAATCATTTTTATTCGAGAAAAAAATTTATTATTTTTATTTTTTTAAATTTTTGGTTTATAATTATATAACGATAATAGTTACGGCAAATTTATGTTAATAATAATTGTAGCGAATGCTAAAATAAACAACTTATAAAGAATAAGTTTTTTTCGAAAACCCTTTAGTTTTTGAGTAAATTTTTCCACCTTTCATAATTTTGACGTTTTAAACGTCAGTTTTATCCGAGTCTACGAAACATTCGATGTACATCTAAAATAGGATTTAAATTGAAAATAAACTATGAAAGCGTAAATATAAATGGTACCATCAAGTCGGAGAAAGTAACATGATGGCCACATCACCTTTTTTTAATTACATAACTGCTGAACGTGTTGTTAGATTTTCATTATTTAAACGTGAAAATGTAGCAAATTGAACACAGTTTTAAAAATTATTAGAAAATTTTCATCTTAAATCAATTGCCAAAATCGCAAATTTTTAAATCAAAACAAAAAATCGTATTTAAAAAAAATCATATAACTGTTGGACGCGTTGTTGGATTTTAAAAATGTAGCGAATTTAACGCTTTTTGAAAAATCATTGAAAAATTTCTACCTTCAAACAACGTATTTGCCAAAATCTCATTTTTTTTAATAAAAACAAAAAATCGTATTTTTTATAAATTACGTAACTGTCGAACGCGTCATTAGATTTTGATGATTTAAACTTGAACATGTAGCGAATTTAACACTTTTTAAAAAATCATTGAAAAATTTCCATGTTAAATCAACGCAAATTGCCAAAAACGCATTTTTAAGTTAAAAAAAAATTAATTAGGTAACTGCTAAACGCATTGTGAGATTTTGATTATTTAAACGTGAAAATGTAGCGAAATTAATACATTTTAAAAAATCATTGGAAAATGTTCATCTTAAATCAATGTAAATTGTCAAAAATTAAAACTAAAACATCGTATTTTTTTAAATCATATAACTGTTGAACGCGTTGTTGGATTTTGATTTTTTAAATTTGAAATTATAGCGAATTTATCACTTTTTGAAAAGTTATTGGAAAATTTCCCCCTTAAATCAATGCACATTGCCAAAATCGTAAATTTTTAAATCAAAACAAGATATCGTATTTAAAAAAAATTATATAACTGTTGAACGCGTTGTTAGATTTTGATGATTTAATCGTGAAAATGTAGCGAATTTAATACGTTTTGAAAAATCATTGTAAAATTTCCATCTTAAATCAACGCAAATTGCCAAAAATTCAAAATGTCAAAAAAAAGCAAATTTTCACGTAAAAACATTTTTTTTTAATTACGTAACTGCTGAACGCGTTCCTAGATTTGATGATTTAAATGTGAACATGTAGCGAATTTAACACATTTTTAAAAATCGTTGGAAAATTTCCACCTTAAATCAACGCAAATTGCCAAAATCTCATTTTTTTAAATCAAAACAAAAAATCGTATTTTTTTATAATTAAATAAAGTAATAAAAGTAAATAAATAATTAAATAAAGGAACTTCGTAAGCGTTCAAATCGGTAATTGGGTGGACTATTTTCATGATTTTTTTCAGAATTTTTCATCCACTCGTTGGCCACTATAAAAATAATGATTAAAAATCGATTTAAAAAGTTATGTTGAATGACTTTGGAAAAAATTGGTCAAATGGTTAATTGGGTGGACTATTTTCAAAAAGTTATGTTTAAAATCTTTTGAAATTTTTTCAGTGTCGAAATAACCTTGAATAACCTTGGAAAAAATTGGTCAAATGGTTAATTGGGTGGACCATTTTTATAATTTTTTTCAGAATTTTTCATCCACTCTTTCGTCAGTAAAAAAATAATGTTTATAAAACCAATTAAAAAACTTTTGGATTTTGTTTTCATTATGGTCGGTCTATATGACCTTGAATTACTTTGGAAAAAACTGGCCAAATTGAGTAATTCATATGAGACTTTGAACATAAGTCTTATTTGATAATCCGAAGAACTGAAAAGCTTTTCGTAAAATTTCGACAACCGGAAGTGGGCGTTTACCTTAACCGTTTTTTGTTTTTCTCCAATATTTTTTTAAATATGAAAAATAACACAAAAACATTTAAGATCTTCAGATTATCAAATAAGACGTATGTTCAAAGTTTCATACCAATTGCTCTATTAGTTTTTGAGATACAGCGCGCACAGACAGACACACACACACACACGCACAGACACACACACACGCGCACACACACACACACACACAGACACAAAAAAAATCCAGAAATTGTAGAAATGTCATCTAGGGACCCCAAAACGGATATTTCCGTAAAAAAAATTTGAAAAAAAAAAAAACGATCACAATACTTTCTCGTACTTCGTAACGGAGAAAGTAAAAAACATATTAAAAACTTCTTTCTTCCCCTTGGGTCATTAAAGTCTTTAAATTTGAGTTCTCTTACGTTAATGCCAATTTTCGAAAAACTTTGAATTCATTTCCAAACAAATCACAACACGACGCTTGTGATTAGACAGAATTCTTTAAAAAAATTAATAATAAAAATCCTAAAAAGTCTTTATTTACAATTCATCGAATAAATTTGGCAAATTTAATTACGTCATAAAAACCTCAACGGACGTGATCAATAGTCACGCCATCAAGTGGTGTGAAAAAGAGGTAACGATTTACACGACCAATAAAAATTACCATAAATCCAATCGCATTCTACCCCCCCATTGTGCGTATTCGTTTACGAACCCCCTTTTAAAAAGCAGCGCCGGCTCGATTGTGTGTTTACGACGTGCGAGAGGGGGGGGCCGGCATAAATAAATAAATAAATCGGGTGGGCGGCCGCGGATAGCGACGGGGCGGGGACCTGCGCGGGGACGAAAGGGGGCGGGGCCACGTCGTACCTAAACATCACTCTCAAGTCAAAATATTTTCAGTGCAGTCAGAACACGTCCGGTGTGCAAGAGGTACACGGTGCGCATGTGACTTAAGTTTTTTTTACTTGACGCAAGTACGCGAACAGTGCGGTTTTGGGTAGATTTTTTTTTTTGGAAAAAAAAACTGTCAACTTTCAGCAGATCGAAGTGAGTGTTTTTCTATTGTTTTCGAGGACTGTATGCGCCCAGTTTGCGATGACCGTTACGGGAAGTTTGGGAATTATGCATAGGCCTTGTTTCTCCGGATATCCTTTCCAAGGTATTTTCCTAATTACTACTTTAAATTTTGTTTTATCGTATCCATGATTATCAAGAGCTAAATTTCTAAAATTAGTATCAAATTCTAAAACTTAATATTGGATCAAATTAAACGAAACTTGATACAACATGCTACACTTGATTTTCCAAGATATTTTCTTAGTTACCGTTTTAAGTTTTTTTTATAGTATCCATGGTTACTATGAGCTAAATTGGTTCGGTTTAAATTTCTAAAACAAAAAAAATTAGTATCAAATTCTAAAATACTACTTCAGCTTCTAAAACTCAATATTGGATAAAATTCAACGAAACTTGAAACGACGGCTGGATCGAAAGCTTACAATTGATTTTCCAAGGTATTTTCTTAATTACTATTTTAAGTTTTGTTTTTTGATCGCATCAATGATTATCAAGAGATAAATTTGTTCGGTTTGCATTTAAAAAAAAAATTGTATCAAATTCTAAAATATGACTTGAGATTCTAAAACTCAATATTGGATATAATTCAACGAAACTTGATACAACGGGTGGATCAGAAGCTACAATTAATTTTCCAAGGTATTTTCTTAATCACTATTTTAAAGTTTCTTGTTTATCATATCAACGGTTATCAAGAGCAAAATTTATTCGGTTTGCATTTCTAAAAAAAAAAAATTAGTATCAAATTCTAAAATTTTACTTCAGATTCTAAAACTGAATGTTGGATAAAATTAAACGAAACTTGGTATAATGGTTGGATCAAAAGCTAAAATTGATTAGGTTTAAAAATCCAAAATATAATGCACGCAAATTTTTGTACAAAAAGTAAACTAATCTATTAGTACGAAATTCTAAAATATTATTAATGATAGTAATCAGTAGCGGCTCGTGGAGTATGCTGATGGTACAGCCACTTATAAATATGCCCCCCCCCCCTCAAGAAAGAACGATTTATCTTCCTAGACGAAAGTAACTTGTGTTTTGAAGAGTTAATTAAAAGTTCTTCCTGAGCTTGAAACTACAAGTAGTGCCATGGCTCTTTGGCTGTATATAACGAGCCGCCCCTGCTTAATTTGATAAAACGATGATTTGCAAATCTAATTTAATTTTTGTAGAAATCCATCGACACGTTTTATATTTTCTTTAATTTTTTTGCTAAAGTATTACACAATTCGAAAATTAAAATTTTCAAAAATTCAATACTCACGAAATAATTGGTGAATTTTCAAAAACTCCATTTAGTTTGATAAAACGATGATTTGCAAATCTAATTTAATTTTTGTAGAATTTCGTCGATACGTTTTATATTTTCTTTTATTTTTTTGCTCGAGTATTACCCAATTCGAAAACTAAAATTTTCAAAAATTCACAATTCGCGAAATAATTGGTGAATTTTTTAAAACTCTATTTAGTTTGATAAAACGATGATTTGCAAATCTAATTTAATTTTTGTAGAATTTCGTCGACACATTTTATATTTTTTTAAATTTTTTTGCTAAAG
Source organism: Ocypus olens (assembly GCA_910593695.2). Lineage (NCBI taxonomy): Eukaryota > Metazoa > Arthropoda > Insecta > Coleoptera > Staphylinidae > Ocypus > Ocypus olens. Next base: position 42,058,922 of record OU343061.1, read on the forward strand.
TATTACACAATTCGAAAATTAAAATTAAAAAAAAATCAAAACTCACGAAATAATTGGTGAATTTTCAAAAACTCTATTTGGTTTGATAAAACGATGATTTGCAAATCTAATTTAATTTTTGTAGAAATTCATCGACACGTTTTATATTTTCTTTTATTTTTTTGCTAAAGTATTACACAATTCGAAAATTAAAATTTTCAAAAATTCAATACTCACGAAATAATTGGTGGATTTTAAAAAACTCCATTTAGTTTGATAAAACGATGATTTGCAAATCTAATTTAATTTTTGTAGAATTTCGTCGACACGTTTTATATTTTCTTTTATTTTTTTGCTAAAGTATTACCCAATTCGAAAATTAAAATTTTCAAAAATTCAATACTCACGAAATAATTGGTGGATTTTAAAAAACTCCATTTAGTTTGATAAAACGATGATTTGCAAATCTAATTTAATTTTTGTAGAATTTAGTAGACACGTTTTATAAATTTTTTTAAATTTTTAACTCGTGTATTGCCAATTCGAGATCTAAAATTTTCAAAAATTCACAATTCGCGAAATAATTGGTGGATTTTTAAAAACTCTATTTAGTTTGATAAAACGATGATTTGATAATCTATTTTCATTTTTGTAGAATTTCGTCGACACGTTTTATATTTTATTTTATTTTTTTGCTCGAGTATTACACAATTCGAAAATTCACGATTGAATTGGTGGATTTTCAAAAACTGGCGACTTGTGGAACATGTTGGTGGTAGAGCCACCTGTACAATATACATATTTGGTGGATTGGTAGAGGGGAGCAAAATATTTGATACGTATTTTTTTGTTTGTTTCGGCTAAAAAACGATCAAAAATCAGCCATATTTTTATTTTTTGGCTTTAACTTCTGAACAAGTCTTGAGTTCAGAGTTGTTTTTAGCCGAAACAACAAAAATCATATCAAATATTTTGCCCCCCCCCCCCTACAAATCCAACAAATTTCATTCAAATTGGAGGGGAATATTTGGGATAGTTTCCTCGTCAGTTTAAATTCTGAGAAAAACAAAATTGGATAATATTAAACGATATTTGGCACTACCGGTCCATCAATTTATTAGTGCGAATCAACAGAAAAACTTAAAAAAATTAATTAAAAAAAAAAAAACTCAAGACGGGACAGAAAACCCTTATGTCGATAGCCCTGACAAATCAGCCCCTCATTTTTTGTGAATACCGTACGCGCCAAAATTTTGGAATATATTCAGTAAAACCGAAATAAAATATTTTTGGAAAAAATCCTCGAACAGGTCGATTTTCGATTATATATCGATAATATAATTATTTTATATTATATTTTAATCGACTTTATGACCCCGTTTAATCCACTAAATGAATGTGAATTTAGACTTAGTTATTTTCAATACCTCTCTGATGGCTAATGGTTTAGTTACCAAAGCCAAAAATAGGAAAAATATATATATATATATTTTAATCGAGGATTGTTACCAAAAAATATTTTATTTCGGTTTTACGTCCATACTTTAGGCGCGCACTGTATATTAAATTGTAATTTTTTGTGTGTCTGTATAAAAATATTATTCTCTCTATCTTGCGTCCATCAAGAAATAAAACTGATTTGGTTTGAATTCCGAAATTGAAGAAAAATCATTACCAAAATTATCCAAATATTGTACGAAAAAATGGTGATGTGGCCATCATGTTACTTTCTCCGACTTGATGGTATCATAGCCATTTATATTTACGTTTTCATGGTTTATTTACATTGAAATCATATTTTAAATGTACATCGAGCGTTGTGTAAACTCGGATGAAACTGACGTTTAAAACGTCAAAATTATGTATCGCGCTGTATCCCAAAAACTAATAGAGCAGTTGATATGAAACTTTGAATATACGTCTTGTATGATAATCGAAAGAACTGAAAAGCTTTTGGTAAAATTTCGTACACCGGAAGTGGGCGTTTACCTTAACTGTTTTTTTTGTTTTTTACCATTATTTTCTTCAATATCAAAAATATCACACAAACATTTAAACAAACTTTGAAGACAACGAAGAAATAAACATCTTTTGCTTGAAAACATTTTTCATAAAATCATTTTTATTCGAGAATTTTTTTTTTTAATTTTTGGTTTATTATTATAAAACGATAATAGTTATAGCAAATTCATGTTAATAATAATTGTAGGGAATGCTAAAATGAACAACTTACAAAGAATACGTTTTTTTCGAAATCCCTTTAGTTTTTGAGTAAACTGAGTTTTCGAATTTAAAGTATAATTTTTCCATCTTTTATAATTTTGACTTTTAAAACGTCAGTTTCATCCGAGTTTACTCAACGCTCGATGTACATTTAAAATATGATTTCAATTGAAAATCAACCATGAAAACGTAAATATAAATGGCTATGATACCATCAAGTCGGAGAAAGTAACATGTTGACCACATCACCTTTTTTTCAAAATAAAATTTATAAAAAGTTGCTTTTTACTTTCTCGCGTCTATAATTATGAAATGATCATAGTTACATTAAATGTATAAACACAAAAATTATAGAGAATAATTCAAACAGAATAAGGTTTTTTCAAACTCACATTAGTTTTGAAAAAAAATCGGTAAACATGATAAATATCCGAAAAATCCATTTATAGAATTAAATTGGAGAAAGTTACACAATGAGCCAAATCGGCATTTTTTACTTCCTTCATACAAAGTGCGCGAAAGTATAGTTGTAAAAAATACATCCTAGGCCAAAAAACAGATTTTCTTTGATTTTCAAAATAAAAATTTTAAAAAGTTACTTTTTACTTTTTTTGGTCTATAATTATGAAATGACAATAGTTACATTAAATGTATACAAACAAAAAATTGTAGAGAACAACTTAAACAGAATAATTTTTCTCCAAATTAGCAGAAAGTAAGAAAAATATTAACAAAATTCAATTCTAAAAAGTTTTTGAAAATCTTTCTATAATAAATATTATATTTATCTTTTTCTTGTGATTATCCGTTATCAGATGTTGGTAATCCCCATGGCAATCTTAATTATATGTTGGCGAGACTGCTGCATCACGAGCCGAGTGGGTTTGATTCCCCACGCGAACGGTACGTTTCTCGAATAGAAAAATATCCGCTCGGGAACCTGGGTGTGTTGTATTTATTTATTTTATTCATTTCGTTTAAAATATATACACAAAAATTCAAATAATTGTTGATGGCTAATGGTCGATGTACCAAGGTCAGGCATAAAAGCAGAAAAATAAAAATGGTTTTGGCGATCTACATGATTTAAAAATTAAAATCGAGATTTTAAAATTTCCCCCGTAAGAGTCATAGGCTACTAGATCATGTATACACTGATTATTTAAATTATGCCCTAATAAAGGCTACAAATAGACCATATTAATGATCATGTTAATCATTTTGCAGGCATTATGCAATATTACAAAATAATGATTTAAACATTTAAAAAGGAAACAAGTGTTAATTTAGCAGTACATCTTGTATACAGTGATTTCGTTTGTAATCAGAAACACAATTCATACCTGCAACATTATTTTTGATTGCAGTTGGCGGTAGACATCTGGCACAATACTCAGATCTGCAACCTTCTGCTCAACAGAACCATTCGATATCTTCAATCTTCAATGCTTGCGTTTGGAACACCTATATTGGCTGTTAATATCCTAGAATTATAAGCAAATTATTTAGTTTGTATTTTAGCTGAATTTTTATGCAGTACACCTTACCTGGAAAAACTTTTCTCTAGAGCGGGTTGAAGAGGATCTATTCTTGAGAAATAGTTAATTTCTGTTAAAATTGTTACTTAACCTATAAACACTGTTTATTCAATCGTTGGTGTTGTATTAATTCTTGCTCCAAACGCATTACCAAAAAAACCGAAAACGGAGTGTATAGGTTAAGTAAACATGTAAACAAAGGGTGACGGGTGTCCAAACGCAAGGCTTGAACGTATAACTAAAGTAAACGCCATATGAAAGACAGACATACTGTATTTGCGTGTCTTTTAAAATTTGTTAATTTGAGAAAAAAGTGGAATTGTGGATACCCACCACCCATCGTTTCAATTAAAATCATAAGCAAAACAATTATAAAGACGTCGAACCCATTTTTTCAATTAAATCCGCAGTGCTTAGCTCTCGGTGACCTGAAATCATAAGCGAAACAATTTTAAAAGACGTTTAACTTTTTGGCCTGCAGAATTGACATTCTGCAGCTCGCTATGTCGGTCTAGTGTTAAGATCCAAGTGCAGTCTACCTCGTTCTTATCAGTCCCCCTCTGTCCCCTACCTACAAGCCCTATAAGATCCGACCCATTTGCTCTACCGTCCGGTAACGGCCCTTCTCAAGGAGGAGCGGGTGGCACCTTTTCAACGAAAGAACGGCAACACCGAGGGGGACGACCTGGAAAGGAAAGACCCGAACCCGACGCGCGCCAAATAACCAAAGAAAAGTCACTCACCAGAGGGTGCACAGCTTACTCTCGGACCTGCAAAAAAAAAAAACGGTGTTAAATCCTGTAAACCCGTCACTAATAGTTTTGCACAAACAATTCACGTACTCCTTTGACCCTTGGTGGGCGATCAACATTTAACCCTTTGCACTCGAGGGCGAATCAACAACTCGAGACGAGTTGCTGGTTCACCCGAGACGAGTTACAGGTACTTTAAAATCATTGGGTTAGGTTAGGTAGGGTTGGGTAAGGTTGGGTTAGGTAGGGTTGGGTAAGGTTAGGTTAGGTTAGGTTAGGTTAGGTTGGGTTAGGTTAGGTTAGGTTAGGTTAGGTTCGTACTCGCTTCAGCGGTACATATACTAGGTTAGGTTAGGTTAGATTATTTAGGTATTTATATTTCTTTGATATTTTCTTTGAATAATAATAATACAATTTATTTTACTTGAGATACATCGAAATACAACACAGGCCATCGACCGAGGTCTTTGAGCCAATTTTCCTTGATTTTTCCATGTAATTAGATTTACAAATCTTTTGGGAAACAAAAAGTAAATACTAGTTTACAAAACTTACACCTCGTATTTATTGGCGAAAAGAAGAAACCGTTAAATTTAATTGATTGGACCAAAAACGACGCAACTTATAAGAAAATACACCGAAGTCTATCCGATTTAACGCTCGCGTACATTAATGGAAAAAAAAAATATTAAAAATTAATCTTCGGCGTAAACGAATCGGCGCGAAATTAATTGTAAAATCGCGATTTTCTCCGCGGCGGCGTTTCAATCCCAATTGGATTTCTTCTGCAATTATATGCCGATTTGAACAAGAAAAGAAGAAATCGGACCGTAATTAACGCGCGTGGAAAATTTTTGCGAAACAATGTAGAAAATAATGGTCGCAGTCAGCAACAGTGGCGGCTCGTGGAACGTGTTGATGGTAGACCCACTTATACAATATACCCCCCTCCCACCCTTTTGAAGAAATAAAGAACGATTTATCTTCCTAGATGAAAAAGTGTTTCAAATTCTCGCTGAGCTTGAAACTACAGATAGTGCCATGGCTCATTAGCTCTATATAAGCCCCTGCTTTCGACAGCTACTTTTGACAGCTGAAAAATACAATTTTTGACAATTCAAAAATGCTGAAAAAAAAAATATTTATTAGCTGAAAAATAGTGTTTTTGACAGCTGAAATATACCATTGTTGACACACGAAAAATACTATTTTTGACAGTAAAAGAATACTATTTTTGTGCAGCAAAATATACTATTTTTGATAGTTGAAAAATACAATTTTTGACAATTCAAAAATGTTGAAAAAAACATTTTTATTAGATGAAAAATAGTGTTTTTGACAGCTGAAACGTACCATTGTTGACACACGAAAAATACTATTTTTTAAAGTAAACAAATACTATTTTTGACAGCTGAAAATACTAATTTTTAACAGCTGAGGAATACCATTTTTGTCAGCTGAGGAATACCATTTTTGTCAGCTGAAATATACCATTCCTGACACACGAAAAATACTATTTTTGATAAAAAAATACTATTTCTAACAGTAAAAAAATACTACTTTTGGCAGCAAAATATACTACTTTTGATAGCTGAAAAATACAATTTTTGTCAATTCAACACTGTTGAAAAAACTATTTTTATTACCTGAAAAATAGTGTTTTTGACAGCTGAAACGTACCATTGTTGACACACGAAAAATACTATTTTTAACGCTAAAAAAAATACTATTTTTGACAGCTGAAAAATACTAATTTTTAACAGCTGAGGAATACCATTTTTGTCAGCTAAAATATACCATTCTTGACACACGATTTAATACTTTTTTTGACAAAAAATACTATTTTTGACAGTAAAAAATACTACTTTTGGTAGAAAAATATACTACTTTTGATAGCTGAAAAATATAATTTTTGACAAATCAAAAATGTTGAAAAAAACTATTTTTATTAGCTGAAAAATAGTGTTTTTTGACAGGTGAAACGTACCATTGTTGACACACGAAAAATACTATTTTTGACAGTAAAAAAATTCTATTTTTGACAGCTGAAAAATACTAATTTTCTACAGCTGAGAAATGCCATTTTTGTCAGCTGAAATATACCATTAATGACACACGAAAAATACTATTTTTGACAAAAAAATACTATTTTTAACAGTAAAAAAATACTACTTTTGGCAGAAAAATATACTACTTTTGATAGCTGAAAAATACAATTTTTAACAATTCAAAATAGTTGAAAAAATCTATTTTTATTGCCTGAAAAATAGTGTTTTTGACAGCTGAAACATACCATTGTTGACAGTAGAAAAATACTATTTTTGACAGTAAAACAAATACTATTTCTGACAGCTGAAAAATACTAATTTTCAATAGCTGAGGAATACCATTTTTGTCAGCTGAAATATACCATTTCTAACACACGAGAATACTATTTTTGACAAAAAAATACTATTTTTGACAGTAAAAAAATACTACTTTTGACAGCAAAATATACTACTTTTGATAGCTGAAAAATACAATTTTTGACAATTCACAACTGTCGATAAAAACTATTTTTATTAGGTGAAAAATACTGTTTTTGACAGCTGAAACATAGCATATTTGGTAGCTGAAGAATACCATTTTCTACAACTATAAAATACAACTTGAGACAGCTGAAAAATACTATTTTCAACAGTCGGGGATTATCATTCTTGACAGCCGAAAAATATCATTTCCGACAGCTGAAACATACCGTTATTGGCAGCTAAAAGATACAATTTTTGACTAAAAAAATATAACAAAATTAGGTTCTGATAGCTGATAATGCCATTTTTGACAGTTAAAAAATGTCAAAAAATGCTGCTTTTCATAGCTGAAAAATACGATTTATATAGGTGGGAAATACCATTTTTGGCAGCTGAAAAATAGCATTTTTTACAGCTGAAAAATTACATTTTTGACAGCTGAATAATACAATTCTTAACAGCTGAAAAATACCATTCTTGATAACTGCAACATACTATTATTGACAACTGTATCATACCATTATTGTCAGCTAAAAAATACAATTTTTGAAAACCAAAAATACAATTTTTGAAAACAAAAAAATACAATTTTTGAAAACAAAAAATACAATTTTTGACAACAAAAAGTACAATTTTTGAAAGCAGAAAAATGCCATTTTTGACAATTAAAAAAATGTCGAAAAATGCTGCTTTTGATAGCCGGAAAATACCATTTTTATAAGTACCATTGTTGACAGCAGAAAAATATAATTTTTTACTGCTGAAAAATATAATTTTTGACAGCTGAAAAATATCATTTTTGACAGCTGAATATACCGTTTTAAACAGCAAAAACATACCATTCTTAAAAACTGCAACAAACCATTATTGACAACTATAACATACCATTATTGTCAGCTAAAAAATACAATTTTTGACAACACAAAAAATACAAGTTTTGACAGATGAAAAATGCTATTTTGACAATAAAAAATGGCCAAAAATACTGACTTTGATAGCTGAAAAATACCATTTTCGTAGGTGAGAAATACCTTTTTTGACAGCTAAAAAATATCATTTTTGACAGTTTAATAATATATTTCTTAACAGCCAAGAAATACTATTTTTAACAGCTGAAAAACACCATTCTTGACAACTGCAACAAACCATTATTGACAACTGTAATATACCATTATTGTCAGCTAAAAAATACAATTTTTGACATCACAAAAAATACAAGTTTTGACAGCTGAAAAATGGCAATTTTAGAGTTAAAAAAATGTCGAAAAATGCTGCTTTTGATAGCTGAAAATTAACATTTCTATAGGTTGGAAATCACATTTTTGACAGCTGAAAAATATCATTTTTGACAGTTAAATAATACACTTCTTAACAGCTGAAAATTACCACTTTCAACAACCGAAAAATACTATTGTTGACAACTGCAACAAACCACTATTGACAACCGTAACATACCATTATTGTCTGTTAAAAAATACATTTTTTGAGTAAAAAAAGTCAATTTTTTACTAAGAAAAGTCAATTTTTGACTAAAAAAAGTCAATTTTTGACTAAAAAAAATCAATTTTTGACAATCGAAAAATGACCCTTTTGACAATTAAAAAAATGTCTAAAAATGCTGTTTTTGATTGCTTAAAAAAATACATTTTAATAGATGAAAAAAAACATTTTTAACAACTGAACATAACAGTGAATCATGGAAGATTGATTATTTCAATGAAGTTTAATTATTAGTTACTCGGTAAAGCTGCATTATTATAATAAAACACGAATGTTAGATATTTTTTGAATTTTGGCTCTCGTTTAACACGGGATGAAACATTTGATAATTTGCTTGCAAGATTGAGTTCTCTAAAAAAAATGAAGGAAATTGTAACCTTGAAGACCGTTTACTGAAGATAAAAACTTTACCTTTGTGCAGGTCGCTTTTTCATAATTTTCTAGGCTACCTAGAAGGTTCCAATTGTTTTGATCGTCACCGTCATTGATTATTATTTAACTATAACAACCTTCACTTTTTAGTTGTAGATTTGAATGTTATTTGATAAAATTATCACTTTTATAGAAAGAAATATTTGATTCTCCTAAATACGTTTTTTACGGTAACCTTTATTTTTTTCTTCATTTTTCGAACAACGTGTATCATCAACTACGACGCCATTCATCGGGCGGAAGACATACATAAGTGTATCGTGTTTCTACCATAATATTTTTTTTTGTTCGGCGGAACGGAGAACGAAGACTAATCGAGTTGGGAAGCGCGCGCGAATTAGACTTCGTAGAATACGTCCCTGATATTTAGTTGAAGGTAATCAGCGATACAAAATAGATAAGGAGAGAAGATCGAGCGAACACTCCTACTTTGGTCGCCCCTCGTACCGATCTACTTCTGGTCCAATTCTGGCGCGAGGCACTTACAAATTGTAAACATTTGCAGGTCCAAATTTGATCCCTGTGCGATACCAGTCGTATCGAAATATTAAAATAACTTCAATTCAAGCGAACAGTCCTCTCCACCTCCTACTTCGAATTTGGAGTTTACCAAAAAATATTTCAAATGAAATTTGTTTGGTTAAAAGTGCTTTATACAAATATTACATTGAATTTCTCCCCTGCTCACTACGTATAAGCGCAATGAACTAGATTATGGATAAAATGTTTGTTCTGAACATCCACTAAAAATGTATTTTTGATTTATTGCACCTCTCACGGTGTTTTCATTGTTCAGAAATCTACAGCTTAATGCAGACATTTTTACTTTACAACTTTTGTAACACGAACGGTATTTTCCGTTTTATATCCAATTATAAAACCGTAGACTAGTGCAACTTTCTAAAAGCAAAAAACCCTTCTGTCGTGAAGTAACCTCAATAAAACTACGCCCATTGATTCCACGTCAATAAAGCCAAGAAAGAAAAAACGTGACTTTACTGCCCCAGTGCCTCCTATTAAATAAAAACCGACGACTTTTACTTTTTGGAAAAAGTCAACCAACCCCCCCAATAAAACCGAAATCTCAACGATTGTTAACTTTTCGGGTGCTCCCGCGCGGTGAGATTAGCCCAAATCCGAAGGAGGAGTAGGAGGTGGAGAGGACTGTTCGCTCGAGGGAGTTTTATGGCTGCTCGTAAAACGGTAATTCAATATTTCATAAACGGTTCGAGTGAAATTTTACGACTGCGAAAAATAAAAGATCCGACTCGACGATCGGACATGCAAATCGAGCCACATTTTCTCATGTAGATCTGGGAACGGTACGGCCGAGGCCGAAGGACGTCAATAAAAGCCCTTCGATCGTGACCCAGACTTATTGAAAATTCTGACCGTACGCCCGGCGTCGAAATCGGTGCCATTGTTCGGTTTTGACCGGCGTACATTGTTCAAGGAATTGTTCGCTTGTAAAGCGAATTTCTGTACTTCTGACTTTGGCTTTGTGTTCCAGTTGATTTGTTGATTTGAAAATCGTCATTTGTTGCAGATGCGTTAAATAAATTTTAGCCAAAATTAAGGCTATATTTCAACAGATAAAAATTCTCCAAAATTTTGTTTTTCCTCTAAAAAAGTAAGAAGCTGTCATGGATATGCGTTAACATTATTACATCTCAGTTACGAAGATGCCCCTTTAGATGAGGACTATTTTGAACAACATATTCGCGACGTAATTATGTGATATCAAAGATTTTTTTTAAAGAAGGAATGGTCTGATGTTTCGGATTAAAGAAACGCGTTGATGAAGGGAATGGACTTGGTCAACAAGACTATTTTGAACATCTGCGGTGTACTTTATGTGACATGACAAAAAGTTTTTCTAGAGAAAGAATTGTCAATAAGGGAAACGCGGATGCCTAGAGACATTGACTTTTTGATTTTTGTAATTAATAATTCATAACATGACAAAAAGACCTCTGATCGATGGCCTTTGAAAATAAAAAGAATTCTATTCGTATATATTATGTCTATATATCAAAAATATGCGTTTAAGAAAAACTTAAATAAACATAACACTCTTATTAGGTAGTATTTGTAGTAGTATTAGTTTTAAGTTTAATTTTAAGTAAAAATTGTAACATTTGTATAGACGAATTTATGTAAAATTTGGATTCCCGTAAATGGATAAATAAATAAATATTAACGTAAGAACGAATAAAGATATTAAATCGTTTAATTATTGAATGACTAAAATTTTGCCTTTAGTGTCAATTTGTTTAAGTTAATTATTTAAATTTTTATTTGTTTGCATTGTTTATTGTTGTAATATTCTGTGTTTCTTTTCAGGACAAGGACGTGTCAATCAGCTGGGTGGTGTTTTTATCAATGGTCGTCCATTGCCGAATCACATCCGGTTGAAAATTGTGGAAATGGCTGCCGCCGGAGTCCGGCCCTGCGTCATTTCCAGGCAACTGCGTGTCTCACATGGATGCGTTAGTAAAATTTTGAATAGATATCAGGTACGCCTTAAATTATCACAAAACTACCAAAAATACCAGTTTTTTTAATTATTGCACGTTTGATTAAATTCTTGGTGAAACGTGTAGATAGAAATTATTTTCGGGGGAGGGGGTTTTTGACTTTGACCTTTCTTGCAATGATGCAAATGATGCAAATATTTTGTCATCATCAGAGTTTGTTATATTTGGCCAGTGACGGTTCGCGGGTTTTTTTCTGGTGCGGCCGAGGAACAAGAGGTGGTAATACAGATAGGTAGGTTCGGTTGCAGAAACGGCTGGCTGCGTGACGGCACCTATCTGTATTACCACCTCTTGTTCCTCGGCCGTACCAGAAAAAACCCCGCGAACCGTCACTGTTTGGTCGATATCTACGGAAACGATATATTACAGGTAGGATGGTTGAAGATGAGGAAAAGCACTTAAGCCGGCTAATAATTTAAAATAAAATTTCCATATTATTCTTAAACATTTCGGACGGGTTATTACCCCGTAACCCTCCTCTAGATACGCCACTGTAAGTAACACGTTGCAAACCATGCTATAATTTTACATGGCTAAAATATTATTTATGGTGAAATATTATTTACAGAAGAATAAAAAGTTAAAGTGTGGCGCATTTATCTTGCTGTGGGTCACCAATGACCCACGCGGCGTTGAAATTATTTTTTTTCTCGCGTAGAGAAAAGAATGCTATATCTAAAAAGTAAAAAAAAAACGGGGTAGGTTGCTATTTGAGAAATGCTTGTTGCCGTGGAAACGAAACAATGAAGGCTAAAAAATATTCAATATCATTACTAAAATATTAAAAATTATTTAAAAATTTTGAAATAATTCTACACAACTCCCTAATTATTATATTTTAAGAATATAATCAACTTCTTAAATTCCAACAATGTTTTAATGAGTTATAACTGTTTGTTGTTAAACAAGCATTTTTTTGCGTTCAAAATTGAGCATTTTCAAAAATAAATAAAAAATATTAGAAATTATTTTAAAAATTCTGAAATAATTCTACACAACTCCCTAATTATTATATTTAAATTCCAACAATGTTTTAATGAGTTATAACTGTTTGTTGTTAAACAAGCATTGTTTAATTGCGTTCAAAATTGAGCATTTTCAAAAATAATTAAAAAATATAAAAAATTATTTAAAAATTCTGAAATAATTCTACACAACTCCCAAATGATTATATTTTAAGAATATAATCAACTTCTTAAATTCCAACAATGTTTTAATGAGTTATGACGGTTTCTTGTTAAACAAACATTTTTTAATTGCGTTCAAAATTGAGCATTTTCAAAAATAAACAAAAAATATTTAAAATTGTTTCAAAATTCTGAAATAATTCTACACAACTCCCTAATTATTATATTTTAAGAATATAATCAACTTCTTAAATTCCAACAATGTTTTAATGAGTTATAACTGTTTATTGTTGAACAAGCATTTTTTAATTGATTGATGGTTGAGGCGTTAACTTCGTGATACATTTTGGAACTTTAAATAAAACAGTTTCTTTGTTAATATTTAACTTTAAGTTTGAAAATGATCAGCTTATGATCGAAACTCGAGTCACTAAACAATAAAGTGTGATATTAACAAAGAAACTGTTTTATTTAAAGCATTTTTTAATCGCGTTCAAAATTGAGCATTTTCAAAAATATTAAAAACTATTTAAAAATTCTGAAATAATTCTACACAACTCCCAAATGATTATATTTTAAGAATATAATCAACTTCTTAAATTCCAACAATGTTTTAATGAGTTATAACGGTTTGTTGTTAAACAAACATTTTTTAATTGCGTTCAAAATTGAGCATTTTCAAAAATAAATAAAAAATATTAAAAATTAATTAAAAACTGTGAAATAATTCTACACAACTCCCAAATGATTATATTTTAAGAATATAATCAACTTCTTAAATTCCAACCATTTTTTAATGAGTTATAACTGTTTATTGTTAAACAAGCATTTTTTAATTGCGTTCAAAATTGAGCATTTTCAAAAATATTAAAAACTATTTAAAAATTCTGAAATAATTCTACACAACTCCCAAATGATTATATTTTAAGAATATAATCAACTTCTTAAATTCCAACAATGTTTTAATGAGTTATAACGGTTTGTTGTTAAACAAACATGTTTTAATTGCGTTCAAAATTGAGGATTTTCAAAAATAAATAAAAAATATTAAAAATTGTTTAAAAATTCTGAAATAATTCTACACAACTCCCAAATGATTATATTTTAACCATATAATCAACTTCTTAAATTCCAACAATGTTTTGATGAGTTATAACTGTTTATTGTTAAACAAGAATTTTTTAATTGCGTTCAAAATTGAGCATTTTCAAAAATAAATAAAAAATATTAAAAATTGTTTCAAAATTCTGAAATAATTCTACACAACTCCCTAATTATTATATTTTAAAAATATAATCAACTTCTTAAATTCCAACAATTTTTTAATGAGTTATAACTGTTCGTAGTTAAACATGCATTTTTTAATTGCGTTCAAAATTGAGTATTTTCAAAAATAAAGAAAAATTATTTAAAAATTCTGAAATAATTCTACACAACTCCCAAACCATTATATTTTAAGAATATAATCAACTTCTTAAATTCCAACAATGTTTTAATGAGTTATAACTGTTTATTGTTAAACAAGCATTTTTTAATTGCGTTCAAAATTGAGCATTTTCAAAAATAAATAAAACATATTAAAAATTAATTAAAAACTGTGAAATAATTCTACACAACTCCCAAATGATTATATTCTAAGAATATAATCAACTTCTTAAATTCCAACCATTTTTTAATGAGTTATAACTGTTTATTGTTAAACAAGCATTTTTTAATTGCGTTCAAAATTGAGCATTTTCAAAAATATTAAAAACTATTTAAAAATTCTGAAATAATTCTACACAACTCCCAAATGATTATATTTTAAGAATATAATCAACTTCTTAAATTCCAACAATGTTTTAATGAGTTATAACGGTTTGTTGTTAAACAAACATGTTTTAATTGCGTTCAAAATTGAGGATTTTCAAAAATAAATAAAAAATATTAAAAATTGTTTAAAAATTCTGAAATAATTCTACACAACTCCCAAATGATTATATTTTAACCATATAATCAACTTCTTAAATTCCAACAATGTTTTGATGAGTTATAACTGTTTATTGTTAAACAAGCATTTTTTAATTGCGTTCAAAATTGAGCATTTTCAAAAATAAATAAAAAATATTAAAAATTGTTTCAAAATTCTGAAATAATTCTACACAACTCCCTAATTATTATATTTTAAAAATATAATCAACTTCTTAAATTCCAACAATTTTTTAATGAGTTATAACTGTTCGTAGTTAAACATGCATTTTTTAATTGCGTTCAAAATTGAGTATTTTCAAAAATAAAGAAAAATTATTTAAAAATTCTGAAATAATTCTACACAACTCCCAAACCATTATATTTTAAGAATATAATCAACTTCTTAAATTCCAACAATGTTTTAATGAGTTATAACTGTTTATTGTTAAACAAGCATTTTTTAATTGCGTTCAAAATTGAGCATTTTCAAAAATAAATAAAAAATATTAAAAATTGTTTCAAAATTCTGAAATAATTCTACACAACTCCCTAATTATTATATTTTAAGAATATAATCAACTTCTTAAATTCCAACAATGTTTTAATGAGTTATAACTGTTTGTTGTTAAACAAGCATTTTTTAATTGCGTTCAAAATTGAGCATTTTCAAAAATAAATAAAAAATAATAAAAATTATTTAAAAATTCTGAAATAATTCTACACAACTCCCAAATGATTATATTTTAGGAATATAATCAACTTCTTAAATTCCAACAATGTTTTAACGAGTTATAACTGTTTATTGTTAAACAAGCATTTTTTAATTGCGTTCAAAATTGAGCATTTTCAAAAATAAATAAAAAATATTAAAAATTATTTAAAAATTCTGAAATAATTCTACACAACTCCCTAATTATTATATTTAAATTCCAACAATGTTTTAATGAGTTATAACTGTTTGTTGTTAAACAAGCATTGTTTAATTGCGTTCAAAATTGAGCATTTTCAAAAATAATTATAAAATATAAAAAATTATTTAAAAATTCTGAAATAATTCTACACAACTCCCAAATGATTATATTTTAAGAATATAATCAACTTCTTAAATTCCAACAATGTTTTAATGAGTTATAACGGTTTCTTGTTAAACAAACATTTTTTAATTGCGTTCAAAATTGAGCATTTTCAAAAATAAACAAAAAATATTTAAAATTGTTTCAAAATTCTGAAATAATTCTACACAACTCCCTAATTATTATATT
Source organism: Ocypus olens (assembly GCA_910593695.2). Taxonomy (NCBI): domain Eukaryota; kingdom Metazoa; phylum Arthropoda; class Insecta; order Coleoptera; family Staphylinidae; genus Ocypus; species Ocypus olens. The sequence continues at coordinate 42,074,732 of OU343061.1, forward strand.
TTAAGAATATAATCAACTTCTTAAATTCCAACAATGTTTCAATGAGTTATAACTGTTTATTGTTGAACAAGCATTTTTTAATTGCGTTCAAAATTGAGCATTTTCAAAAATAAATAAAAAATATTAAAAATTAATTAAAAACTGTGAAATAATTCTACACAACTCCCAAATGATTATATTCTAAGAATATAATCAACTTCTTAAATTCCAACCATTTTTTAATGAGTTATAACTGTTTATTGTTAAACAAGCATTTTTTAATTGCGTTCAAAATTGAGCATTTTCAAAAATATTAAAAACTATTTAAAAATTCTGAAATAATTCTACACAACTCCCAAATGATTATATTTTAAGAATATAATCAACTTCTTAAATTCCAACAATGTTTTAATGAGTTATAACGGTTTCTTGTTAAACAAACATTTTTTAATTGCGTTCAAAATTGAGCATTTTCAAAAATAAATAAAAAATATTAAAAATCATTTAAAAATTCTGAAATAATTCTACACAACTCCCTAATGATTATATTTTAGGAATATAATCAACTTCTTAAATTCCAACAATGTTTTAACGAGTTATAACTGTTTGTTGTTAAACAATCATTTTTTAATTGCTTTAAAAATTGAGCATTTTCAAAAATAAATAAAAAATGTTAAAAATTGTTTCAAAATTCTGAAATAATTCTACACAACTCCCAAATGATTATATTTTAGGAATACAATCAACTTCTTAAATTCCAACATTTTTTTAATAAGTTATAGCTGTTTGTTGTTGAAAGTTCGAAGATTTTAAAATCGCGATTTTGAGATTTGAAATTTTAAAATTGCCGAACGTCTTATTCGATGATACTAAATGTCAAAATGTGCCTAATTTTTTGCAACAGGTTGAGACATGTGTTCGTGAAATTAACGCAAAGCGTCAGAATTGCACGTTTTCAAAATTGTGATTTTGATTTTTTAAATTGCACAACTGCCAAACGCATCGTCTGATTTTGTTGATTTAAACGTCAAAACGTGGCGAAATATGATCTTCCGTGTTTTATATAATGAAATAATAAAACACTTCTTACTTTGTTTTGTATAACATGGATATTTATTCTAGCGACTTACGTTTAGGTAATTACGCTTACCATTTTCTAACATAAATCAAATTTGCAAATATTTTTATAAATTGTGCTCCAACAAAGTCAAAGGCTCAAACTGTTAAAATCAAATGATAAACGTAATTACGGAAATTTAAGTCGCTAGAATAGATAACCATGTTACACACAACAAAGTAAAAAGTATTTTTTTACGAAAATGTAGCCAATATTTTCGTAAAAAAATACTTTTTACTTTGTTGTGTAATTACGTTTATCATTTTCAAACATAAATCAAATTTGCAAATATTTTTGTAAAATCAAAGGCTCAAACTATTGGGTGCATTTTCGTAAAAAAAAAAAATTGGAATAGATTCAAATTTTTCTGTTTTTTTTTTATTCTTCTATTCTTTCTAAAGGAATTTTGAGGTTACGTCCCTCAACTTTTTGGGTCACGTGACCGCGAACGGTTTCCTGGCTTTGAGAGGCGGTTACATCACTGGGTCCTATTCCGGGAAGCTTGCGTCAGCGCGAGCGGCGCGCGGTCCATCCAACCGTTAAATCCGCCATCTTGAATCGACGCCGTTTTCCGGCGTTTTCAATTGGCGTTTATTAGCGTCAAGATAACGTTTAATGCGCGCATTTCATTTCGGATAAGTCGATATATCGCGTGAAATTATTACACCGACTCCGAGTGTGTGTGTACGGGGATTTTTATTGCCGCCGGCTCGTAAATCACCCGGCCGTCACGCTCCATTTTGACCGCCAGGTGGCGCTGTTCGTGATGCGTTCCGTTCCGGTGATCCCGGCGATTGTTGTTTTTATGGCGATCGTTGTTTTGCCGTTTGAAATCGACACCTAGGATCATTGAGTTTTATTTATGCGAATTACGAGCGGTCGGGCGGGATTACGCGGGGGAGGAAATGGGATACTTGATTTTATGTATCGGAAGGTAGATTAAAATGTATACACAGTGGGCAAATAAAAACGGTACAAATTTTAAATATTCATATTTTCAATAATAATTAACGCATTAAATATTTACAATTTGTACCGTTTTTTCTTTGGCCACTGTGTATATTGGAAACAACGGGCGCTCCTCAAGCTTTAAATACACAACTGCTTACTCTATAAAAGAAACTGGTGAGTATGTTCAACAGTGTGTCTCAACCAAAAGTGATTTTGCTGCATTTTCGCAAAAAAAAATTGGATTCGTTTGGGATCTCCTCTTGACGTAAGCATTGCACAATATGATGCAATAATAATACAATAACCTTCTGTTAGGGATGAACCCAACCAACAACATCAAAACTGGGAGTGGTTAAAGTGGCCGAGTTGCCATGGCCATGAAAGAAATTGAGAAGAATTTATACCAAAAAAAAACTAAAAAATAAATAAAAACATTTTCGAAAATGGCGTTGTTGCCGTGGTCATAAAAGAAATTTAAAAGAAGAAGATTCTAACATAAAATAAATAAAAACATTTTCGAAAATGGCGTTGTTGCCGTGGTCATGAAAGAAATTTAAAAGAAGAAGAATCTAAAATAAAATAAATAAAAACATTTTCTAAAATGGCGTTGTTGCCGTGGCCATGAACGAAATTGAGAAGAAAATTCTAAAATAAAATAAATAAAAACATTTTCGAAAATGACGTTGTTGCCGTGGTCATGAAAGAAATTTAAAAGAAGAATCTAAAATAAAATAAATAAAAACATTTTCTAAAATGGCGTTGTTGCCGTGGTCATGAACGAAATTGAGAAGAAGAAGATTGTAAAATAAAATAAATAAAAACATTTTCGAAAATGGCGTTGTTGCCGTGGCCATGAAAGAAATTGAGAAGAAGAAGATTGTAAAATAAAATAAATAAAAACATTTTCGAAAATGGCGTTGTTGCCGTGGTCATGAACGAAATTGAGAAGAAGAAGATTGTAAAATAAAATAAATAAAAACATTTTCGAAAATGGCGTTGTTGCCGTGGCCATGAAAGAAATTGAGAAGAAGAAGAATCTGAAATAAAATTAAAAAAACATTTTCGAAAATTCGCTATTTTGAATAGCACTTTAATTTTACCTCGTGTTTTGGTTGGGCTATTCATACTTCTTTTTGCGTTGGGAATACTTGAGATGAAATGTTGGTCATGATTACTCCGTTCAGGGTTTTGCCGAGATGAAAAAAAAAACGCAGCTCAACTCTCGAAGGCAACAATGACTGTGACTTTTGGAGCCTTGACATTCTTTCGAGATTGATTTCTACGCTACCGGAGATTAATAATTAATCGATTAATAATATTTCTGCGAGGTTGACGTATAAACTGGCAGCGCCTACTCGGTTTTCCGCGTTTTCCATGCTCGATAGGCCATAAATGCCATGTAGTCAATTACGATTTACATAATGAATCAATAATGGTTACGGCATTTGCCATTTTCTCAATTCATAAAAATCAAATATCAATTTCCACTTGCAGATTTGAGTTGTCTATCATAAACAAACGCGTTTAACACGTTGACCACTTTGTCAGTCACCGGTGACTGACACTGATGAATTCCGATGGGGCGCGTCAGTCATCGATGACTGACAGGGAGTACATAAAAAAACCGTAATTTCGTTTAAAAAATGCATCAAAATGAATTAAATAAGCATATTCCTACCTTATTTTATAAAATAAAACTTAAAAACAAAGAAAACATTTTTTGACATTTTACAAAAAAAACTTGTTGGCAGCCAATGTGTTAAGGATCGTTCCTTGGCGGAATTTAAGGGTTGTTCACCGTTTTCTCGCGCAAATTTCGAAAACGCTTAAACGGTAACCTATATTTTTTCTTCATTTTTGAAATCTGCAAGCATTTTTTAAAAACAAATTATAAATATTATCGGTCCCAAATTTGATCCTTGTGGGACGTCACTAGTATCGAAACATTGAAATAACTTTTTTATTTTAGAGTTTAACGAAAAATATTTCATATCAATTTGTATAGTTATAACTTTAGGCACGAAATCGAAATACCATCGACTAATATATGTATTACGAGGCATTAAAAAAACATTTTTTATAACCACCTAGTTTTTGCATCGAAATTTTCAGAAATAATAAATTCGCAATTAAAACGCTGAAACGGCAATTTTCGTTTTCTCACTATCGCTTATCTGATCATCTCGAAATTTCAAAATCCACACCATCTTGTCCCGTTCGCTACTCTCTTTTATTTTAGAAATGTCATATTTAAAATTCCCGCCATTTTCGATTTTACGGGAATATTTTGATTGTCCTGAATATGATGGTTAATATTAAAAATAATTCAATTAAACAAAGAACCCCCTAAACCTCCAATATCATTCATAAAGGCAGCTCAGGAAGTTTAATGAAATAATATCATATTATATTAGGATTGGACTTGCTTGTAGGGCTCGGACATCGGCATCAACTTTCCAAATTTATTCAAAATTGACCCCTTTTTTGTTCTAATTTTTTAAATTCTCCAAAAAGATGCACCTTTCTGTAAAATGTGTACGCCACTGGCAACATGCCATCGTTGAAATCTGGCGAAGTAATCTCTACATGTAACGAATATGCGTGCCGAAAAAATAATTTTTTCAACAGTCAATTGATATAATTCTGTTGCATATGTTGTATTCAATTAATATATAATATATTAACACAAACGGTGGTGACAGATGACCTCGCAGTCAAAACAAAAACAAAAAAAAACAAAAAACAGTCAGAGGGATTTCAAGAAAAGTTTTTTCTTTATAAGTGTTTGAAAATACCTGCTGATTTCAAAAATGAAGAAAAAATATAGGTCACCTGAAAAAAACTGAAGTTGTACATCATTGCGCTTATACGTGATCAAGTAGGAACAATTCAATGTGATATTTGTATAAAGCACTTGTAACCAAACAAATTGATGATTTTGAATGATTTGAAACATTTTTCGGTAAAATAAAAAAGTTATATAAATATTAGTATTAGTATTCTTTATTGGTGCTAAATTAACAACTAATGTCTTACACAAGTCATACAATAATAAAACATAAAAAACAAACGAAACGGTACTAGTGGTATTCCACAGGGATCAAATTTGGGACCGATAATATTTATAATTTGTATTAACGATTTAGTTTTACGAGTTTTTAGAAAATGCTTGCTGATTTTAAAAACGACGAAAATATATAGGTTACCGTAAAAAGAAAAAATGACATTTTTCACTACAAGAATTTGACATTTCCAGGAGTGAAAAAATATAATTTTTGACATTAGAAAAAATTAATGTGTAACAGTAAAATAATTACATATCTCACAGTAGATTTTTTTTGACGTGAAGAATTTGCCACTTTTGACATTACGGAATGAACAGGAGAACGTGACATTTTTGCGGTTACGTAATGAACATTTCTGATAGAAAAATTACGCTTTTCACGCTTAAAAATGTAATTTTTGACGTTAAAGATCGACTCTTTCGAGAGAAAAATTGCATATTGGACGCTGAAAAATTGAATTTCTGGGAAAAGAAAGAAGATAACATTTTTGACAGAATTTCAAACAGGAGAAAACTGACATTCTAGACGTTAAGCAATGAACATTTATGACATTTTTAACCTTACGTAACGAACATTGCCGACTGGAGAAGATGACATTTTTTGACGTTACGTAATGAACATTTCAGGCAGGAGAAAAATGACATTTTTAACTTTACGCAACGAACATTGCTGACAGGAGAAGATGACATTTTTGACGTTACGTAATGGACATTTTAGACAGGAAAAAATTGACATTTTTAACCTTAAGTAACGAACATTGCTGACAGAAGAAAATAACATTTTTTTGACGTTAAGTAATGAACATTTCAGACAGGAGAAAAATGACATTTTGAACTTTACGTAACGCACATTGCTGACTGGAGAAGATGACATTTTTTAACGTGACGTCATGAACATTTCAAACAGGAAACAAATGACATTTTGAACTTTACGGTAACGAACATTGCTGACTGGAGAAGATGACATTTTTTGACGTGACGTAATGAACATTTTAGGCAAGAGAAAAATGACATTTTTAACTTTACGTAACGAACATTGCTGACAGGAGAAAATGACATTTTTGAAGTTACGTAATGAACATTTTGAACTTTACGGTAACGAACATTGCTGACTGGAGAAGATGACATTTTTTGACGTGACGTAATGAACATTTTAGGCAAGAAAAAAATGACATTTTTAACTTTACGTAACGAACATTGCTGACAGGAGAAAATGACATTTTTGAAGTTACGTAATGAACATTTCAGGCAGGAGAAAAATGACGTTTTTAACTTTACGTAACGAACATTGCTCACAGGAGAAGATGACATTTTTGACGTTACGTAATGGACAATTTAGAGAGGAAAAAATTAACATTTTTAACCTTAAGTAACGAACATTGTTGACAGAACGTTAAGTAATGAACATTTCAGAGAGAAGAAAATTGATATTTTTAACTTTTCGTGACGAACATTGCTGACAAGAGAAAATAACATTTTTGACGTTAAGTAACGAACATTTCAGGCAGGAGAAAATGACATTTTTAACTTTACGTAACGGAACATTGGTGACAGGAAAAGATGACATTTTTTTTACGTTACGTAATGAACATTACTGACAGGAGAAGATGACATTTTTTGACGTTACTTGATGAACATTTTAGACAGGAGAAAATTGACATTTTTAACCTTACATAACGAACATTCCTGACGGAAGAAGATGACATTTTTCACGTTAAGTAATGAACATTTCAAAGAGGAGAAAGTTGATATTTTTAATCTTACGTAACGAACATTGCTGACTGGAGAAAATGACATTTTTGACGTTATGTAATGAACATTTCAGGCAGGGGAAAATGGCATCTTTAACTTTACGTAACGAACATTGCTGACAGGAGAAGATGACATTTTTTGACGTTACGTAATGAACATTTTAGACAAGAAAAATTGATATTTTGAACTTTACGTAACGAACATTGCTAACAGGAGAAGATAACATTTTTTGACGTTACATAATGAACATTTTAGACAGGAGAAAATTGACATTTGTAACCTTACGACCGAACATTCCTGACGGAAGAATATGGCATTTTTCACGTTAAGTAATCAACATTTCAGATAGAAGAAAATTGATATTTTTAACTTTTCGTAACGAACATTGCTGACAAGAGAAAATAACATTTTTGACGTTAAGTAACGAATATTTCAGGCAGGAGAAAAATAACATTTTTAACTTTACGTAACGAACATTGCTAACAGGAGAAGATGACATTTTTTGACGTTACGTAATGAACATTTTAGACAGGAGAACATGACATTTTTGACGTTATGTAATAAACATTTCAGGCAAGAGAAAAATGACATTTTTAACTTTAAGTAACGAACATTGCTGACAGGAGAATATGACGTTTTTTGACGTTATGTAATGAACATTTTAGACAGGAGAACACGACATTTTTGATGTTATGTAATGAACATTTCAGGCAAGAGAAAAATGACATTTTTAACTTTAAGTAACGAACATTGCTGACAGGAGAATATGACGTTTTTTGACGTTATGTAATGAACATTTTAGACAGGAGAACACGACATTTTTGATGTTATGTAATGAACATTTCAGGCAAGAGAAAAATGACATTTTTAACTTTAAGTAACGAACATTGCTGACAGGAGAAGATGACATTTTTTGACGTTACTTAATGAACATTTTAGACAGGAGAAGATGACATTTTTGACGTGAACATTTCAGGCAAGAGAAAAATGACATTTTTAACTTTAAGTAACGAACATTGCTAACAGGAGAAGATGACATTGTTTGACGTTACGTAATGAACATTTTAGACAAGAGAAAATTGACATTTTGAACTTTACGTAACGAACATTCCTGACGGAAGAAGATGACATTTTTCACGTTAAGTAATGAACATTTCAAAGAGGAGAAAATTGACATTTTTAACCTTATGTAACGAACATTGCTGACTGGAGAAGATGACATTTTTGACGTTATGTAATGAACATTTCAGGCAGGAGAAAAATTACATTTTTAACTTTAAGTAACGAACATTGCTGACAGGAGAAGATGACATTTTTTGTCGTTACGTAATAAACATTTTAGACAGGAGAAAATTTACATTTTTAACCTTACCTAACGAACATTCCGGATGGAAGAAGATGACATTTTTCACGTTAGGTAATGAACATTTCAAAGAGGAGAAAATTGACATTTTTAACCTGATGTAACGAACATTTTCGAGTAATGAACATTTCAGGCGGGAGAAAAATTACATTTTTGACGCTGAGAAACTGTCATTTCTAAGAGTGCAAGAATGTTATTTTTGATGTAAAAAAATGACATTTTTAATAGCGTAGAAATCCAACTTTTGACGTTAAGAAATCGAATTTTCTGACAGCAAAATTACATTTTGGACGCTAAGAAATTGAATTTTTGCAAGGAAAGAAAACAGGTATTCTTCTAGTTCTTTTACAACTGAAAAAATAATTGAAGTCGCAATTGTTTTTAATCGGAAATTCCGAAACAGAAATTTCAAAAATTCGTCCACTACTTCTTACTCTACTCTTCAAGCTTTTGGCTAGAAAAATAATAAGTAAGAGATTATTATGGAGGGGGCGCTGAAACATTACTTGCATCAGAGTGTCAGAAACCCTAGAGCTATAAATTCTGTTCAGAATAAATAGAAAATGGACTTCTTAAGAATCTACATCTACATCTACATATTTCATGTGATCAACACATAAAGTTACTAATTTTATTATAATTTTATGTGAAAATTGATTTATTGACGAGTATCATAACCGTTTTAAGGTATAAGATGTCTAACTATCGTTAATTTTAAATGTCCGCAAAATTTTTGTTTTGTTTTTATATTGTATTATTATTATATGACGCTCACATCCACCATACTAAGATGAATTGTGTTCATTGTAATGTATAATATGTGGCCTAAGTGAATAAAGTGATTTGATTAGATTTTATTTGATTTGATTAATGACCCGAAAAAATATAAAAAATCATTGCCACGGGCGTAAAACTATCCAAAATTAGTCAAAAACATTTAAAATTTATTATTTGAAAAACTACATTTTCTGAATTTGAGCTAATTTGAATTGTTCAGATTGTAAAGTTGTGAAAAACTAATAATTTTGCCGATTACATAAAAACATAGATTAAAAATTGCCTCAAAATTAATTCATGATTGATTATCTGATAAGATGTGTACGTAGGTGCATCTCTAGATTTAATGGTATAGTTTAATTTAATGAGAGAGTAAAGTTGTAAAAAATAGTCATTTTCGTAAAAAAAAAAAAGGAAATAATTGAACTTGCGGTTTTACCAATTTTTGGCAAAGATAATTGTTGGCGGATTAAAATCTTGAGAGAAGCGATTAATAAAACCCAATACCTATGTTACATATATTCCTAATATATTTGCTAAAGTTTAAATTTAAACTTTATGTTCAAATCTTGTTTTCACCTGTATACTACAATTTTTGATCCCAATGATAAGAAAAACTGTTGTAAAACCTTTGTAACGGAGAAAGTAAAAACGTATTATTTTCGTTGCCAATAATTTGCCTTTCTTTTGTAGTCTTTATAAGACTCACGTTTTATTATGTAATTATTCTCCAATCAAGTAAGGGAATTTTATTTTTTATATTGACTGAAGATTTTTGTTTTTGTTTATAAAGGAGACTGGATCCATTCGACCCGGAGTAATCGGCGGATCGAAACCGCGCGTCGCAACACCGGAGGTGGAAAATCGCATCGAACAGTACAAAAGAGAAAACCCGTCCATCTTCAGTTGGGAAATTCGCGATAGATTGGTGAAAGAAGGAATTTGCGACAGGAGCAGCGCGCCGAGCGTGTCGGCCATATCGCGCCTTCTGCGCGGACGCGGAGGAGACTGCGACGGTAAGTCGATGACAGATTTTTGACAGCATCGTACGGATAGGGTCTATTGTCCTTTGTCCTCCCGAGAGGACATTCACGCGCGCCGCTGGAGCCCGCTGTTGTCGGCAAGCACGTTCCTCTTCCTTTCAGTCGAACAGGATGAGTTTTTGTCCTACCAGCCCGAAGTGTAATTAATCACACGCGAGCGACAAAAATGGGAAGTGTAATTAATCTGAGGGATTTTTTCGATTCTTGAAAATACTAGTCCGTCTGGTTTGCTCGACGCGTCAGGTGTTAGAAATAACGTTATCAAAGTGTAATATAATGCAAGTATCTAAATACAAACTAAAATGATTAGACAAAACCACTCTGATTTACGCAAAATGTACGCAATAAAAGTGTTCCAAATTTTAATCAATTGAACCGTGGTGACACCTATAAAATTCATTCTGAATTGCTGAAGATCCCAACCAAACTGTTTTAGACAAATTTTGCATCTCTCAAATATCACACTTCACCAATTCATAAGTTCCAATCAAAACCCAAAAATGAAACGTTTTGGGCACTCGGCTCGTAACTGATTGTGGCAAATCATCAAAACGGAATTTGTTAAGTTCGAAAAATGAAGCGTTTTTGGTAACTGATTGTGGCGTGATCGATAAAAATTATGTAATCATATTTTACACAAGGTTAGACCAAGGACGAACGTTGGTTTCTAAAGAATTATATTTTTTATAAGTATTTCTGATAATGTGTAATTTAGTGTTAAAAAATAGGTATTTTCAACATTAAATAAAATTTAGTTAAACGCTGAAAATCTAAAATGTTTTACTATAGAGTCGCAGATTGATTCTTTAGTAACAAAATCCGTTAACCCAAATTACTTTCACCTGAAAAATAAGGACGCAATTACGTACGAGCCGGACCCTTCCGCGAGTAAAGTGAGAAAATATTTATTTTTCTGCGATAGGATTTTAAAGAGATGATGTCTTTTTTTTGTATTTTTCTCAATGACAAATGATACCGGACACCCATTCCCTTCACAAACCGCGATGTTGCTTGACCCTCGTAAACTCAACAACTCATTACGCTCGGAATTGTCGGTTGTTGCTCGCTGCCGTTTAATATTGAGTTATTATTTCGTCACGATAGTTCTTTAATCTTTGCCGATGGGCGACGAAGAAATCGATACATCTTCGGAGCTACGAAACGCCGAGGCCGTTAATTGCTCTCCGATGACATAACCAAAAAATGCGGGGCGGTTTCCTCCCATTTAACAGGATCGGATCGACACAAAAGGACCGACGAGAACTATTTTTGGTAGCAATCACGAGGATGATAAAGTCCGTACGTGTATGAACAACAACAAAAAAAAAACACACACACACACAAAATTTGAAAAATGCGAGTCAGAATTGAATTTTTCCTTTGTTTATCTTCATTAAAAGGATTAACTAATCCGATAATTTTCTTTTGGCAATTATGAAAGATCCGTCTATCAAAATTTTAGGCATCTATCGTGAATATAGAATATAGAATTTAAATGCAATTTCTGGAAAAAGTGCATTTTTGGTGATCAAAATTTGCTTTACAGCGCAGCCAGTTTGGTAACTCCAAAGTTCGGGTAAATTTCTTTGAGCAATTATAATGGTACGTTATTCGTGCTTAAACTGTCAAAATTTTAGACATCTGTTGTAAGAAATAAAGAATTAGTGGAGCCATTTCTGGAAAAAGTGCATTTTTAGTGATCAAAATGTACTTTCCAGCGCAGCCATTTTGGTAACTCCAAAGTTCGGATAAATTTCTTTGAGCAATTATAATGGCACGTTATTTGTGCTTAATCTGTCAAAATTTCAGACATCTTTTGTAAGGAATAAAGAATTTGCGGACCAATTTCTGGAAAAAGTGCATTTTTAGTGATCAAAATTTGCTTTACAGCGCCGCCATTTTGGTAACTCCAAAGTTCGGATAAATTTCTTTGAGCAATTATAATGGTACGTTATTTGTGCTTAATCTGTCAAAATTTTAGACATCTATTGTACGAAATAAAGAATTTGCGGAGCAATTTCTGGAAAAAGTGCATTTTTAGTGATCAAAATTTGCTTTACAGCGCCGCCATTTTGATTACTCCAAAGTTCGGATAAATTTCTTTGGGGACTTATAATGGCACGTTATTCATGATTAATCTATCAAAATTTTAGGCATCTATTTTAAGAAATACAGAATTTATGAGCAATTTCTGAAAAATGTGCATTTTTTAGTGATAAAAATTTGCTTTCCAGCGCAGCCATTTTGATTACTCCAAAGTTCGGATAAATTTCTTTGGGGACTTATAATGGCACGTTATTCATGATTAATCTATCAAAATTTTAGGCATCTATTTTAAGAAATACAGAATTTACGAGCAATTTCTGAAAAATGTGCATTTTTTTAGTGATAAAAATTTGCTTTCCAGCGCAGCCATTTTGATTACTCCAACGTTCGGATAAATTTCTTTGGGGACTTATAATGGCACGTTATCATGATTAATCTGTCAAAATTTTAGGCATCTATTTTAAGAAATACAGAATTTAGGAGCAGTTTCTGAAAAATGTGCATTTTTTTGTGATACAAATTTGTCTTCTAGAGCAGTTGTTTTTCTTACCGCAAAGTTTCGATAATTTTTTTTTGACAGTTATAAAGACACGTTATGCAGAATTAATCTGTCAAAATTTCAAATTAAATTTGGAACTTATAGAGAAATTTATGGAAAAAATGCATTTTTAGTGATCAAAATTTGCTTTGTATCACAGCCATTTTGGTTACTACAAATTTTTGATAAATTTCTCTGGGCGATGTTAAAGGCACGTTATTTGTGAATAATCTGACAAAATTTGAGGCAACCGTCTTAAGAAATTGCAGAATTTACACAGCAAAATCTGAAAATTATGCATTTTTTAGTGATAATTCGGGACTTTTTTCAGGTCTTTTTCTGAGGGCTCTTGAAAACTTTTTTTAGACTTCTTTCTTCAGAAAAGTCCTGAAGAAAGAAGTCTAAAAAAAGTCTAAAGTTTTGTTCAGTTTTTTTTGCAACTTATTTTCAGTACTTTTTTAGAAAATATTACCAAAAGCCTTTTTCGGGACTTTTTTCGGGACATTTCCAAGACCCTTTTTCGAAACTTTCTCTCCGAAAAATCCGGAAGAAAGAAGTCTAAAAAAAGTCTAGAGTTTTGTTCAGTTTTTTTGCAACTTTATTTTCAGTACTATTGATTTCAGGATTTTTTTTAGTTCCGCTTTTTGGACTTTTTTCGAAACATTACCAAAAGCCTTTTTCGGGGCTTTTTTCAGGACATTTCCAAGACCCTTTTTCGAAACTTTCTCTCCGAAAAATCCGGAAGAAAGAAGTCTAAAAAAAGTCTAGAGTTTTGTTCAGTTTTTTTGCAACTTTATTTTCAGTACTATTGATTTCAGGATTTTTTTTAGTTCCGCTTTTTGGACTTTCTTCGAAACATTACCAAAAGCCTTTTTCGGGACTTTTTTCAGGACATTTCGAGACTTTTTCAGAAAAATCCTGAAGAAAGAAGTCTAAGAAAAGTCTAGAGTTTTGTTCAGTTTTTTTGCAACTTTATTTTCGGGACTATGGATTTCAGGATTTTTTTTTAGTTCCGCTTTTTGGACTTTTTTCAAAACATTACCAAAAGCCTTTTTCGGGACTTTTTTCAGGACATTTCCAAGACCCTTTTTCGAGACTTTTTCAGAAAAATCCTGAAGAAAGAAGTCTAAAAAAATCTAGAGTTTTGTTCAGTTTTTTTGCAATTTTATTTTCAGTACTATTGATTTCAGGAATTTTTTTAGTTCCTCTTTTTGGACTTTTTTCAAAACATTACCAAAAGCCTTTTTCGGGACTTTTTTCAGGACATTTCCAAGACCCTTTTTCGAAACTTTTTCAGAAAAATCCTGAAGACAGAAGTCTAAGAAAAGTCTAGAGTTTTGTTCAGTTTTTTTGCAACTTTATTTTCAGTACTATTGATTTCAGGAATTTTTTTAGTTCCGCTTTTTGGACTTTTTTCGAAACATTACCAAAAGCCTTTTTCGGGGCTTTTTTCAGGACATTTCCAAGACCCTTTTTCGAAACTTTTTCAGAAAAATCCTGAAGAAAGAAGTCTAAAAAATCAAGAGTTTTGTTCAGTTTTTTTGCAACTTTATTTTCAGTACTATTGATTTCAGGATTTTTTTTAGTTCCCCTTTTTGGACTTTTTTCAAAACATTACCAAAAGCCTTTATCGAGACTTTTTTTCAGAACTTTATTTTCACAACTTTCTTCTCGGGGCTTTTTTTCAGGTCTTTTTTCAAGTCTTCATTTTCAGGCCTTTTTTGTTTGGAATTTGTTTTTCACTACTTTTTTGGGACTTTTTTAAGACTTTTTCAGAACTTTTTTCGGGATTGTTTTCACGGCAATTTTTTCTAGAACTTAGTTCAGTTTTTTTACAACTTTATTTTCAGTACTATTGATTTCAGGAATTTTTTTAGTTCCCCTTTTTGAACTTTTTACAAAACATTACCAAAAACCTTTATCGAGACTTGTTTCAGAACTTAATTTTCACAACTTTCTTTTCTTTCGACTTTTTTTAGGATTTTTTTCGGGCCTTTTTTCAAGTCTTCATTTTCAGGTCTTTTTTGTTTAGAATTTGTTTTTCACTACTTTTTTGGGACTTTTTTAAGACTTTTTTCAGGGCTTTTTCAAGGACTTTTTTCGGAATTGTTTTCACGGCAATTTTTTCTACAACTAGTTTCTGGGATATTGCAGGGTTTTTCATCAAGACTTTTTTATCAGGACTCATTCTTTGAGACTTTATTTTCAGAACGAATTGTTTTTCACGATGTTTTTGGGGAATTCTTTTATCAGGACTCTTTTTTTCGCGATTTCTTTCTTCGGAATATTTTTGAAGGTCTTTTTGTCAGAACTTTTTTATTGTTAAGGACTGCTTATTTTCACAACATTTTTTTAGGGCGTTATTGGGACATTTTTAAAGGATTTTTTTCAGGACTTCTTTGTTCACGTCTTTAATTCAGGTTTTCTTAGGACTTTCGAAACTGGAGTTTTTTTAAGTTTTTTCAGGACTTTTTTTCATGATTTTTTTAAAGGCTTTATTGGGACATTTTTTACGATTCTTTTTTCAGGACTCTTTTCACGATTCTTTTAACAGGACACATTTAAGGACTGCTTATTTTAACAAATTTTTTTAGGACGTTATTGGGACATTTTTACAGGATTTTTTCAGGGACTTCTTTGTTCACGTCTTTAATTCAGGTTTTCTTGGGACTTTTTAATCAGGAGTTTTTTTTAAAGTTTTTTCAGGACTTTTTTCATGATTTTTTTTAGGACTTTAATGGGACATTTTTCACGATTCTTTTTTCAGGACTCTTTTCACGATTATTTTATCAGGACACTTTTTTTTACAAGACTTTATTTTCAGGAATTTTTTTAGGACTTTATTGAGACATTTTTCATTAAAAACAGTTGCGACCGTTACCACGTGGTAATCCACAATATAGTTGTCTATAAAATACAGTGAACATTCCAAGCAACAAGTTCGAATCAAAATCCAAAAATAAAACGTTTTAGGCACTCGGCTCGTAACTGATTGTAGCAATTCAGCAAAACGGAATTTGTTAAGTTCGAAAAATAAAGCGTTTTTAGTAACTGATTGTGGCGTGATCGATAAAAATTATGTAATCATATTTTACACAAGGTTAACCAAAGGACGAACGTTGGTTTGTAAAGAATTATATTTTTTATAAGTATTTCTGATTATGTGTAATTTAGTGTTCAAAAATAGGTATTTTCAACATTAAATAAAATTTAGATAAACGGTGAAAATCTAAAATGTTTTACTATAGAGGCACAGATTGATTCTTTAGTAACAAAATCCGTTGAGTCAAATTAGTTTCACCTGAAAAATAAAGACGCAATTACGTACGAGCTGGACCCTTCCGCGAGTAAAGTGAGAAAATATTTATTTTTCTGCGATTTTTAAGAGATGAGTATATGTTTATGCGACCGTTACCACGTGGTAATCCATAATATAGTTGTCTATAAAATACAGTGAACATTCCAAGCAACAATCATTAACTACATTAATTCCCTCCCAAAACATCAAAACGATTCGATCATTCCTTCCATCCAAAAATGAAATTAGACGTCCCCGTCCTAATTTCAGAAACTAATCTATCCGAACACCTTTTTCTTCTTCACCTCGGATCTCTCGTTTGATAAATGGTAAGGTTCCCTAATTACCTCGCCCCGACAATATCTGAATTAAAACGAAATTTTTCAGAGAGTGAAAACAAAAAACCGAAAAAAACAAAAATTGGTGCCTCCGGGCAGTAATTTATGGCAGATTCCGCAGTTAATCACTTTTTGTGCACGGGGCTCTCCTCCGACAAAGGCCACCTGGTGTGCGCGCCGGGCCCCCAACAAAGGGCCGCCGACCGCAAAAGGGATATCAATCAGTTCCGACGCTGTTTGCTGTTTGAATAGCCGCACACAACCCCCTAAGGTGTCAGGTTACTAATTTACTACTGGAATTCGCGCCTCGCCGCGATCCCTCATTATCGCACAAAGGGGCGAATGCCACTCGAGACAAAATGGGAATGGTCGAAAAGAGTAAAGAAAGGTTGATGGAGTGGTGCAATTTTTAGAATTTCAGAGTCAACAGAAACCGATTTGAGCTTGTAGGGCCCACAGTCGATGATAATAAGTTAGTGAATCGTCTTGGTTTTATCATTGTTCTGTGAAGTTGAAAACGCAATCAGAAATAAAATAATTTTGTAGTTTTTTGAGGACTACAATTTTATTAATAAGTGCCAAAGTCTACATTTTGGCCCTAATTTTCGGGCGTAAAGTAGATGTTTACGCCCTAGGGGAAAAATAGTTGCTTGTCTACCAAGAGTGGGAAGTGCAAGTTTGCCGCACGATATGCTGATTGCTGAATTTCGGCAGGACAGTTTGATGTGAAACGGCGCATCATAAGGAGATAAGGACAAAAGAAAAGTTTACGTCTTCTTCGCAGGAAATTGAATAAATAAAAATGTAGGTATTTTTTTCTTCATATTTATGCATTATATAATGTTTTCCAATGAATATTTTTGAGTGAATTTTTCGTTATCTTTGGCTAATAAAGATTTATATTTAACTTTAACGATTACAAGAATCCCGGATAGCCGTTAATTCCAGTAATCGGTAAAACTGTAATTCGATTGGTTTTGCCTCTCGGTTTCACCATGAAGGTAATCTCCTGGTTATTAAACATGAGAAGTATTACGTTTCACGAGAAATTCAATTTGATCTAGTTTTGTTGATGTGCGTTTATTGGGGTTTGCTAAGGTTTAAATTGTTAAGCGATTCTTGTATTTGAGTTGCTTGAAAAATTTATTTGCAACTGAGAGTAAAATAATTCTGTAGGCATAAATTCCGCCCGCAAAAGTACGAACGTACAAAATATCAAAGAATATTTCAATGTAAAACTGATAAAATTAAAAAAAAATTGCAATAAATTCGTCGACGCGAAAAAAATATAAAAACAATTGCCATCGACTTGAAACTTTCCAAAACAACTGTCAACACATGTGATTCCACATTTCCGTAAAAATTAGAAATGCATTGTTTCTAGATTTTAGAATATTTCAATGTGAAAACTGATAAAATTTAGAAAAAAATTGCAATAAATTCGTCGACGCGAAAAAAATATAAAAACAATTGCCATCGACTTGAAACTTTCCAAAACAACTGTCAACACATGTGATTCCACATTTCCGTAAAAATTAGAAATGCATTGTTTCTAAATTTTAGAATAATTCATTGTGAAAGCAGATAAAATTTAGAAAAAAATTGCAATAAATTCGTCGACGCGAAAAAAATATAAAAACAATTACCATCGACTTGAAACTTTCCAAAACAACTGACAACACATGCGATTCTACATTTCCGTAAATATTAGAAATACATTATTTCTAAATTTTAGAATATTTCAATGTGAAAGCAGATAAAATTTAGAAAAAAATTGCAATAAAATCGTCGACGCGAAAAAAATATAAAAACAATTGCCATCGACTTGAAACTTCTCAAAACAACTGACAACACATGTGATTCTACATTTCCGTAAAAATTAGAAATGCATTGTTTCTAAATTTTAGAATATTTCAATGTGAAAACTGATAAAATTTCGAAAAAATTGCAACAAATTCGTCGACGCGAAAAAAATATAAAAACAATTGCCATCGACTTGAAACTTTACAAAACAACTGACAACACATATGATTCTACATTTCTGTAAAAATTATAAATGCATTGTTTCTAAATTTTAGAATATTTCAATGTGAACGGAGATGAAATTTAAAAAAAAATGCAATAAATTCGTCGACGCGAAAAAAATATAAAAACAATTGCCATCGACTTAAAACTTTCCAAAACAGCTGACAACACATGTGATTCTACATTTCCGTAAAAATTAGCAATGCATTGTTTCTAATTTTTAGAATATTTCAATGTGAAAGCAGATAAAATTTAGAAAAAAATTGCAATAAATTCGTCGACGCGAAAAAAATATAAAAACAATTGCCATCGACTTGAAACTTTCCAAAACAACTGTCAACACATATGATTCCACATTTCCGTAAAAATTAGAAATGCATTGTTTCTAAATTTTAGAATAATTCATTGTGAAAGCAGATAAAATTTAGAAAAAAAATTGCAATAAATTCGTCGACGCGAAAAAAATATAAAAACAATTGCCATCGACTTGAAACTTTCCAAAACAACTGTCAACACATATGATTCCACATTTCCGTAAAAATTAGAAATGCATTGTTTCTAAATTTTAGAATATTTCAATGTGAAAGCAGATAAAATTTAGTAAAAAATTGCAATAAATTCGTCGACGCGAAAAAAATATAAAAACAATTGCCATCGACTTGAAACTTCCCAAAACAACTGAAAACACATGTTATTCTACATTTCCGTAAAAATTAGAAATGCATTGTTTCTAAATTTTAGAATATTTTAATGTGAAAGCAGATAAAATTTAGAAAAAAATTGCAATAAATTCGTCGACGCGAAAAAATATAAAAACAATTGCCATCGACTTGAAACTTCCCAAAACAACTGAAAACACATGTGATTCTACATTTCCGTAAAAATTAGAAATGCATTGTTTCTAAATTTTAGAATAATTCATTGTGAACGGAGATGAAATTTAAAGAAAAATTGCAACAAATTCGTCGACGCGAAAAAAATATAAAAACAATTGCCATCAACTTGAAACTTCCCAAAACAACTGACAACACATGTGATTCTGCATTTCCGTAAAAATTAGAAATGCATTGTTTCTAAATTTTAGAATAATTCATTGTAAAAGCAGATAAAATTTAGAAAAAAAATTGCAATAAATTCGTCGACGCGAAAAAAATATAAAAACAATTGCCATCGACTTGAAACTTCCCAAAACACCTGACAACACATGTGATTCTACATTTCCGTAAAAATTAGAAATGCATTGTTTCTAAATTTTAGAATATTTCAATGTGAAAGCAGATAAAATTTAGAAAAAAATTGCAACAAATTCATCGACGCGAAAAAAATATAAAAACAATTGCCATCCACTTGAAACTTTCCAAAACAACTATCAACACATATGATTCCACATTTCCGTAAAAATTAGAAATGCATTGTTTCTAAATTTTAGAATATTTTAATGTGAAAGCAGATAAAATTTAGAAAAAAATTGCAATAAATTCGTCGACGCGAAAAAATATAAAAACAATTGCCATCGACTTGAAACTTTCCAAAATAACTGTCAACACATGTGATTCCACATTTCCGTAAAAATTAGAAATGCACTGTTTCTAAATTTTAGAATATTTCAATGTGAACGGAGATGAAATTTTAAAAAAATTGCAATAAATTCGTCGACGCGAAAAAAATATAAAAACAATTGCCATCGACTTGAAACTTCCCAAAACACCTGACAACACATGTGATTCTACATTTCCGTAAAAATTAGAAATGCATTGTTTCTAAATTTTAGAATATTTCAATGTGAAAGCAGATAAAATTTAGAAAAAAATTGCAATAAATTCGTCGACGCGAAAAAAATATAAAAACAATTGCCATCGACTTGAAACTTCCCAAAACAGCTGACAACACATGTGATTCTACATTTCCGTAAAAATTAGAAATGCATTGTTTCTAAATTTTAGAATATTTCAATGTGAAGACAGATAAAATTTAGAAAAAAATTGCAATAAATTCGTCGACGCGAAAAAAATTTAAAAACAATTGCCATCGACTTGAAACTTCCCAAAACAGCTGACAACACATGTGATTCCACATTTCCGTAAAAATTAGAAATGCATTATTTCTAAATTTTAGAATATTTCAATGTGAACGTATATGAAATTTAAAGAAAAATTGCCTCGGGTGATTTCGATTCTGCAAAATATTGTCAATTAAGTTTCATAAAGTATTTAGAGAATCAAAGTTGTCCCTGATATTTTTTTTAAGGAAGCCCTGCAAATTTAATTGCGTGGCAAATATCACCGCACGTACTAACAGAATCCAAAACACTAGAAATATAATTTGTGTATTTTCGCAAACCTTCCATTTCGTTTATTATAATAAATACACAAAACGGTATGACAAGTTTTTAATTCTTAAAAAAAAAGTTTTGTTTACACGTGAACGATTTTATTGAATAGATACTTATAATGAATGAATGACGTTTGTAGCAAAAATGTAGTAAGGATATACAAAAAGCAGAAAAAAAAACCGACGGAGAATGGACATTCTTTTATACCACGCGCTACTTGCCACCGATAATGGCAGTCTCTGCCCACCATTTTGTAAACGGCCATTTTACAGTTGCACTCCAACCGTAACGTGTCATTATCATGCATTCCATGTGAAACGATTCGAACACGATAAACAAACAGGTGCAGTAGATTACTTGGACAAACCCATTATTTGTATTAAATGTTGATCGACCACGGACAGTGGCGCAACTTGCAACCCTTTTGCACTTATGTTTTTTTTTTTTTATTGAAAACAACACCAAACTAAAAACACATGCTATTGTGTTCCTATCTTTAAAAATAAATAAGATGGGCTTATTTCTGCACCCTCAATCAAAATTCCTTGTTGCGCCACTGAAAACGGATCATTATTTTGAACAAATTATTTCAGGTAAAATTTTGACAGACTATTTCTGAATAATGTGATGTGAATAATTTTCAAAGAAAATAATTTTCTTCTAAATTTTCGATTTTTTAGTCCGCAACTTTATTTTTAGGATCGAATTTTTGGTCGAAGTTTTTAATTTTTTATCCTATATTTTAGATTTTTTTAACCTAAATTATTAATTTTTATACGCAACTTTTTAATTTTTTTGCCGATATTTTCAAGTTTACCACAACAATAGTTGCATTACAGAGCAAATTTTGATGACCAAAAAAGCGCATTTTCAGAAATTTGCATGCGAATTCCACATTTATTGCAACAGATGGTTGAAATTTTGACAGACTAATTTTGAATAATGTGTATTTACAAATTTCTAAAGAAAATAATTTTCTTCTAAATTTTTGATTTTTTTGTTCAAATTTTCGATTTTTTTGGTCCGCAATTTTGATTTTTAGGATCGAATTTTTTTAAGTTTTTAATTTTTTATACTATATTTTAAATTTTTTAACCTAAATTATTGTGTAATTTTTAAATTTTTACGTATTGTATAATTTTTTAAATGAATTGAATGCATCTTAAACAAATGTTTGATTGAAGTATTTTATTTACGTAGATGATATAATTTATATAAAATGACGGGCGACCATTTTTAAGCACGAATCCGAAAAGGGCAATTCGTGCACCCCTTCATCCAATCCGTAACCAGCGGGTGCATCCGGCCCTTTTCCATTAGGGCGCCGAATTCCCACCCCATTTTTTTCATATTCCAAAATTATATAACATCCGCCGTGTTTATTCAGGGGAACGGAATTCGTCACGTCGGATTAGTATCATGGACTCGGCGGGGGGAGGGTGGGGGCACGCATCATTTTTCCAAATTTAATTGTGACTTTTATTGTGCCATTGTTGGGATCCGTGTGTGTGCACGCATTGTACCGTGGAAAATGAAAACGATACGAAAATTGACGATGGGGCCATTAATCATTTTTTGGCCCTTTCCCATTTTTATTTATTTTGACTTTATATGTAGATATGATATTGATATGTATACATTCATTTATTATAAGAGATCGATAATAAAACGTTTAGAAATTTTAATAATTTGAATTTGTTTAAGAAAAAATTTGTAAATAATAATAATACTTTATTCAAGATACAAATATAACAATAATTAAACTTACGTCAAATAAAGCCGCTAATTGAATACGTCATAATTAAATATTGCAAAAATTTACAAATTTTGTGTTCGAAAAATTATTGAACATTGCAAAAATTTACAAATTTTGCCTTCGAAAAACATTTAAGAAAACAATTTTAAATTATTAAAACTCTAAACGTTTCATTGTCGGTCTGTCTCACTCAAAATTTTATATCAAATATTACATATTACCAGGGGCGGCTCGTGATATAGAGCCAAGGAGTCATGGCACTACCTGTAGTTTTTGCTCAGCAAGTATTTTTAATTAATTTTTAAAACACTTTTTCGCCAGTTACTTTAGTCTAGGAATATTAATCGTCCATTCTTTCTTCAAAAGGGGGTTGGGGGTGTATTGTATAGGTGGCTCTACCACCAACATGTGGACCGCCACTGAAATTAAATACAGTTTTTGAAAAAAAGTTGCGAATTTTCGAATTGTGTAATACTCGAGCAAAAAAATAAAAGAAAATAAAAAACGTGTCTACTAAATTCTACAAAATTTAAATTAGATTTGCAAATCATCGTTTTATCAAACTAAATGGAGATTTTGAAAATTCACCAATTATTTCGCGAATTGTGAATTTTTGAAAATTCTAGATCTCGAATTGTGTAATGCTCGAGTTAAAAATTTTAAAAAATATATAAAACGTGTCGACGAATTTCTATAAAAATTAAATTATATTTGTAAATCATCGTTTTATCAAACTAAATGGAGATTTTGAAAATTCACCAATTATTTCGCGAATTGTGAATTTTTGAAAATTTTAGGTCTCGAATTGTGTAATACTCGAGTTAAAAATTAAAAAATATATAAAACGTGTCTACTAAATTCTACAAAAATTAAATTGGATTTGCAAATCATCCTTTTATCAAACTAAATAGAGTTTTTGAAAATCCACCAATTATTTCGTGAGTATTGAACTTTTGAAAATTTTAGTCTTCAAATTGGGTAACACCCGAGCAAAAAAAATTAAAAAAATATATAAAACGTGTCGACTAAATTCTACAAAATTTAAAGTAGATTTGGAAATCATCGTTTTATCAAATTCTGTGAAGTTTTTAAAAATCCACCGATTATTTCGCGAGTTGTGAATTTTTGAAAATGTTAGTCTTCAAATTGTGTAACACCCGAGCAAAAAAAATAAAAAATATATATAAAATATATAAAACGTGTCGGCTAAATTCTACAAAAATTAAATTAGATTTGTAAATCATCGTTTTATCTAATTCTGTGAAGTTTTTAAAAATCCACCGATTATTTCGCGAGTTGTGAATTTTTGAAAATTTTAGTTTTACAATTGTGTAATGCTCGAGTGAAAAAATAAAAAAATATATAAAACGTGTCGACTAAATTCTACAAAAATTAAATTACATTTGGAAATAATCGTTTTATCAAATTCAGTGAAGTTTTTGAAAATCCACCGATTATTTCGCGAGTTGTGAATTTTTGAAAATTTTAGTTTTACAATTGTATAATGCTCGAGTGAAAAAATAAAAAAATATATAAAACGTGTCGACTAAATTCTACTAAAATTAAATTACATTTGGAAATCATCGTTTTATCAAATTCAGTGAAGTTTTTGAAAATCCACTGATTATTTCGCGAGTTGTGAATTTTTGAAAATTTTAGTTTTCAATTGTGTAATGCTCGAGTGAAAAAATAAAAAAATATATAAAACGTGTCGACTAAATTCTACAAAAATTAAATTACATTTGGAAATCATCGTTTTATCAAATTCAGTGAAGTTTTTGAGAATCCACCGATTATTTCGCGAGTTGTGAATTTTTGAAAATTTTAGTTTTACAATTGTATAATGCTCGGGTGAAAAATTAAAAAAATATATTAAACGTGTCGACTAAATTCTACAAAAATTAAATTAGATTTGGAAATCATCGTTTTATCAAATTCTGTGAAGTTTTTAAAAATCCACCGATTATTTCGCGAGTTGTGAATTTTTGAAAATTTTAGTTTTACAAATGTGTAATGCTCGAGTGAAAAAATAAAAAAATATATAAAACGTGTCAACTAAATTCTACAAAAATTAAATTACATTTGGAAATCATCGTTTTATCAAATTCTGTGAAGTTTTTAAAAATCCACCGATTATTTTGCGAGTTGTGAATTTTTGAAAATTTTAGTTTTACAATTGTATAATGCTCGAGTGAAAAATTAAAAAAAACATATTAAACGTGTCGACTAAATTCTACAAAAATTAAATTAGATTTGCAAATCATCCTTTTATCAAACTAAATAGAGTTTTTGAAAATCCACCAATTATTTCGTGAGTATTGAACTTTTGAAAATTTTAGTCTGCAAATTGGGTAACACCCGAGCAAAAAAAAATAAAAAAAAATCTATAAAACGTGTCGACTAAATTCTACAAAAATTAAAGTAGATTTGGAAATCATCGTTTTATCAAATTCTGTGAAGTTTTTAAAAATCCACCGATTGTTTCGCGAGTTGTGAATTTTTGAAAATGTTAGTCTTCAAATTGGGTAACACCCGAGCAAAAAAAATTAAAAAAATATATAAATCGTGTCGACTAAATTCTACAAAAATTAAATTAGATTTGGAAATCATCGTTTTATCAAATTCAGTGAAGTTTTTGAAAATCCACTGATTATTTCGCGAGTTGTGAATT
This sequence comes from Ocypus olens, assembly GCA_910593695.2. Taxonomy (NCBI): domain Eukaryota; kingdom Metazoa; phylum Arthropoda; class Insecta; order Coleoptera; family Staphylinidae; genus Ocypus; species Ocypus olens. The sequence continues at coordinate 42,099,782 of OU343061.1, forward strand.
TTTTAAAATCTTAGTTTTCAAATTGTGAAATACTCGTGTGAAAAATTAAAAAAATATATATGTAAAACGTGTTGAAGAAATTCTACAAAAATTATATATTATATTTATAAGTGGCTCTACCATCAACATGTTCCACGAGCCGCCACTGCATATTACACGTTTATTCTAAAAAAAAATGTTGTGAATGCTTAAAAATAAGGCTTCCCATTACATTATTGCGTAATTATTACTAGAATAAAAGTAGTATGTAATATCCTAGGGCCATAAAACTTCGGAAAGGCCCCCTAATTACGTCATTACGTTATACTCTTGTTTATACAATAATAAAATCATATTTAATGCCACTGCAACAAGTTAGGTTGCCTCGAATTTATTTAATAAAATCACGTTGATGCACGTTTTAAATGTCAAAAAAGTTTGTATGTAGAGCCGTCCCAAAATGTTGTGACACCTGGTGGTAGAGTTTGCTTAGAGCGAGAACGCGATAACAAATTACGCTTGACCGCATCACCGTATTGAAGATGAATCATCACTTCGCGACCTATATTTACATTGATTACGAATAAAAGTAATAAATATTCAATAAATCTGCTGTGTTGTTTCAAGTTAATTAATTAATTATGAGTTTCTGGCGTCCCCTCTCTTGAAATTTAAGATGATTACTGCGCAATGTGTCACGACATTTTGGGGCGGCTATACCATGGACATTACTTGATGTTTATACCCCTCGGGCGCATAAACATCGCCCTTGTCGAGATAATGCGATTCTTGAAACTTTTTTTTAGAAAAGTATTGATACTTCCCAAAGTGGAAGAAAATTAGTTCCGGGTATTACGGAGTTACAAATTAATTAATGTAAACCGTACACAATTATCTCGAGTACGTTTTTACTCGATATTTTTTTGTAGTCTTTTTTCAACAAAGAGCGCTAATTTGCATATCAATTAGCTAAACAAACGATCGCCCGTGGTGAAATTGGTTAATTTACATGTGTTGGCCCGTCGGCGTTTTTGAATTGAATTTCGGCCGAAGTAATTACCAACTTAACGACATGATTAACGCCTCCGAGATTTTATCTTCCCAATTATGTCGGCGCTTATTAACATAAATCATATTGCCGGATGAGTGATGGGAAATTTATTGAAACGTGCGCAGCTGTGGTTGCTCTTAGTTGGTTCGCTTTTTACTTTCTCCGTTACGAAGTACGAGAAAGTATTGTGATCGTGATTTTTTTTTCAAAAAATTTTTTAACGGAAATATCCGTTTTGGGGTCCCTAGTTGCCATATCAACAATTTCTGGAAAAAAATTTTTTGTGTCCGTGTGTGTGTGTGTGTGTGTGTGTGCGTGTGTGTGTGTGTGTGTGTGTGTGTGTGTGTGTCTGCCTGTGTGCGCTGTATCTCAAAAACTAATAGAGCAATTGATATGAAACTTTCAACATACGTCTTATCTGATAATCTGAAGAACTGAAAAGCTTTTGGTAAAATTTCGCACACCGGAAGTGGGTGTTTACCTTAACAGTTTTTTTTGTTTTTTGCCAATATTTTCTTAAATATGAAAAATATCACAAAAATCGTTAAACAAACATTGAAGACAACAGAGAAATGAACATCTTTTGCTTGAAAATATTTTTCATAAAATCATTGCTATTCGAGAAAAAAAAATATTATTTTTTTTTCAATTTTTGGTTTATAATTATGAAACGATAACAGTTACAGCAAATTTGTGTGAATAATAATTATAGAGAATGCCAAAATGAACAACTTCTAAAGAATAAGTTTTTTTCGAAATCTTGTTAGTTTTTGAGTAAACCGAGTTTTTGAATTTGAAGTATAATTTTTCCATGTTTCATAATTTTGACGTTTTAAACGTCTGTTTCATCCGAGTTTACGGAACGCTCGATGTACATTTAAAATATGATTTCAATAAACCACGAAAACGTAAATATAAATGGCCATGATACCATCAAGTCGGAGAAAGCAACATGATGGCCACATCACCATTTTTTACTTTCTCCGTTACGAAGTACGAGGAAGTATTGTGATCGTGATTTTTTTTTCAAATTTTTTTTTACGGAAGTATCCGTTTTGGGGTCCCTAGATGCCATTTCAACAATTTCTGGAAAAAAAATGTGTCTGTATATGTGTGTGTCTGTGTATGTGTGTGTGTCTGGCTGTGCGCGCTGTATCTCAAAAACTAATACACCAATTGGTATGAAACTTTCAACATACGTCTTATTTGATAATACGAAGAACTGAAAAGCTTTTGGTAAAATTTCGTACACCGGAAGTGGGTGTTTACCTTAAATGTTTTTTGTTTTTTTCCAATATTTTATTAAATATGAAAAATATCACAAAAATATTTAAGCAAATATTGAAGACAACAAAGAAATGAACATCTTTGGTTTGTAAATATTTTTCATAAAATAATTGTTATTCGAGAATTTTTTTTTTTTTCATTTTTGGTATACAATTATGAAACACTAATAGTTACAGCAAATTTATGTTAATAATAATTGTAGAGAATGCCAAAATGAACAATTTATGAAGAATACGTTTTTTTTTAAATCTCTTTAGTTTTTGAGTAAACTGAGTTTTTGAATTTGAAGTGCATTTTTCCATGTTTCATAATTTTGACGTTTTAAACGTCAGTTTCATCCAAGTCTACGAAACGTTCGATGCACACTTAAAATATGATTTAAATTTAAAAGAAACCATGGAAATTTTTTTTTTGCTTTGCGACTTTTTTCAAAAAAATATTTTTGATACTTCCAGATAGTTCTAATTGGTGTTTCCTGTAGTTCTTTGTGAGTTCTATCCATAGTTGTTCTGAAATATTTAGATTCGACCAATATTAAGTGAGTAATATGAATTTGAATATTTCCAACTTTGAAAATTATTATCTCTCGAAATTCAACAGAACTCTTTTTTAAAAGTATCAGGAACTATAGTACTAACCCAAACACATCTTAAAACTAGTTCAGAACTATTCGCTAACAATGTTGGGGTGCGGTGTCAAGTTGGCACCCCATTTTTCAAAAAATTCCCGACAGCCCAATTTTACAGAACTCTTTTTTAAAAGTTGATAGTACAGATACATCAAGAGGAATTGAGAACTCTATTCAGAACTATCAGAACTCTTCATTGGGGTGCCAACTTGACACACTCGCATTTCCTGTCATTTAATTTAAATTTAAACAAAAAACTAATTACCGAAAGGTCACCTATAATACATCTATGAACCCAAAAATTAAAGACAAATTAAATTATGTAAAAATATACATTTGAAATAGAAAATTTAGGGTAATTTCCGGTTAAACCGGAAGTGGAATTTTTATTAAAAGTAGACATGTTGACGCACTTTATTCCCTAAAAACACCATACTAAATTTCATAAAGATATATTATGTAAAAATTTAGATAATATTTGGGGTCAACCAGAATTCAGTTACACCCGGGATATTCAGGACTTATTTTGGGACTTTTTTTCGGGACTTTTTTTCAAAACTATTTTTTTAAAGTTTCTTCAGGACTTTTTTCAACTCTCTTTGGGATTTTTTTTCAAGACAATGTTTTTCCGAACATTTTTTAGAATGTTATGGAATTTCTTGTAACACATTTTTAGGATTTTTTTAATTGCATTTTTTCAGGACTTTTTTAAGACTTCTTACCTCAGGACTTGGTGAGTCTCTGCCAGGACATTGTTTTCGGGACTTTTTGGAGGACTTCGTTTTCGAGATTTTTTAAAGATTTCATTCTCAAAACTTTATTTCGTGACCTTTTTCAAAACTTTTTTAGGACAAATTTCAAGACTTTTTCAAGATTTTTCCTCAGAACTTTTTTCAAGGCTTTTTCACGATTTTTTCTGGACTTTCTTTTCATGACAATTTTTTTCAGTAGTTTTTCAGGTATTTTTTAAGGATATTTTTGAAATAATTTTTTCAAGACTTTGTTTGAAGACTTTATTTTGAGGACTCTTCTTGCAGAATTTGTTTCAGGACTTTTTGTCAAAACTGAATTTTCTTTCAAGACTTTTTTTCGGGACACTTCCCGGTTTTTTTATTTTTAAGACATGTTTTCCAGACCCTTTTCTGGAGTTTTTTCGAAACCTCTTGAAGAAATTCTTTCAGTACTTTTTCTCAGAATATTTTTGTCAGGAAATTTTTTGGAACTATTTATGTCGGGAGTTTTTTCAGGAATTTTTTCTGGATATTTATTCTTCGGGACTTCTTGCTTCAAAACTTTTTTTACAGACTATTTTTCAAGATTTTTTTCCAGTACTATTTTTCAAAACTATGATATTGCTTGTTTTATTATCTTTTCAAAACATTTATCTTTCGTAAACGGAATTTGCACATGTCTGTGTAGGCATTATTGTATTTATTATTATATTCTGCATCTATATTTTGTAATATTGTATTTCTATTTGCTAAGCTACATAACTGTATACTGTTTACATTGTATACAGGGTCATGCATTTCACCACCCGTCTTCTATAGGTCATTTACTAATTAAGTTGGAATTTCGATATTTTGCAGAATAAATTTGTTTCCTATGACGCATTTCAGGAAAATATTTTTGATTATACAGGGTGTCCCAAAAAAGCGTGACGTCATGATAATATATTTTTTTAAATGACATGCTATGTATTTTATTGCTTATTTGGGTGCCTTTTATGGTTGCCTACATACTCCTATAATTTTATTGGAATCGATTCAGGGATATCAGCAAAAAAAATAAAAACTAAAAAAATCAGTTTTGCACTATTGGTTTAAAAAATGAATAAAAAATAAAAATAGTGCCTTGTTAATAAAATCATACAAGGTACTTATTAAATAAGGTCTGGTAGTCCCGTTAACCAAATTTGATCGATATGAATTATACAGGGTGTCCAAAATTTAGCGTCAAACTTTTCAAACTTAAAGCACTTTATTTTTCTTATTTTAAATTGGAACCCCTGTATATTTTATGTCATTCCATGCAGAATTTACAAAAACAAACATTTTTCCTAATAACAACTCTGTCCCAATTCCTAACGCATTAAAAGTTATTTGCAGAAAACTCGTTTTAACAACCATTTCAATAGCCATTTTACTAAATAAAAATTGAAGGTGGCTTTGAAAAACAATTTATTGACATTAAAATTTAACAAGGTGACAAGAGACTGTTTTGACTTTAGTAATGTAAAAGTTTAAAGCATTGTTAACTTAAGCAAGTTGTACTCAAGAATTATTTTCTCCATGACAAAATATTACATCTAAGAAACTTTTGCTTTTTTTCGGTTATTTTAAATAACCCTGTGTATATTTTATTGTATTTCAGACAAGAGTTCCGATAATGATGGTGGATCGGATTGCGAAAGCGAGCCGGGGATTCCCCTGAAGAGGAAACAAAGGCGATCCAGGACAACGTTTACTGCGCATCAGTTGGATGAACTGGAGAAGGCTTTCGAAAGGACGCAGTATCCTGATATCTACACCCGAGAGGAGCTCGCCCAAAGGACAAAATTGACTGAAGCTAGGATACAGGTAAAATATATAGCGAATTTAAAATAATTTGTTCTACAACATATCCACTTGAATATGATTTTCCAAATTCTCCAAGTTACCAATAGACGTATTTTTGACCAACACCGTAAAAACAGTCAAGTAAATTTAAGTGGGGTTAGCGAGTAGGCCATGGAAATAATGGAATATCTTCCAATCAATTTTTCCTGCAATTCTTGGTTTAAACGCTTTACCACTACACGAGCATCATGTGCAGGTGTTGCTTCCTGCACAAACCAATTTTTAACGTAAACTTTTCATTACAGGTCTGGTTTAGCAACAGAAGAGCACGCCTGCGCAAGCAACTGGCGTCTACCTCAACATCCTACACACCTTTAGGAGTCGTTTCCAATCCCTACTCAGCTCCTGGTACCCCGTACGGAAGCATCAGCCAAGGACTCACCGACTCTTATGGACCGAGCACCACCACCAGTTCACAAAGTACGTAAATTTTCAAATTTGCGTGAAAGAATGCTTTATTTGCGTTTAATAAAACCCATAAACGAAAATTAATTCAAGCGCGATAATTGAAATTGTGGTTCAACTGTAGTAAACATACTCGGCATTTGATTTATAATAAATTATAAATAATAAATACTAAAATTGTGGATTAACTGTAGTTGTTAGGTTAACGTCAGTTAGTATAGGGTTTTTCAATAAGGGCGGGTCGATGTTGGCAGCCTGTGGCGGCCATGTTGTTTGGACGACCAGGTAGCAATGCATCCACAAAAAGTTACTGTTTGGTGCGGATTTTGGGCCGGCGATATACTTTTTCGAAAACGACCTTGGTGAGGCCATCACCGTCAATGGCGAGCGCTACAGAATGATGATAACCAATTTCTTTTATTATTTGTTTTTTTTTTAGTGACGGAACTGTATCCAGCCCACTCACACGGTCATTCCACTTCGCCGAATCTACCTCTGAACACCCACAACAGCTACCCTTCGCACCCCATCTACCCGACTTCGAACATGTCCAGTTTGATGCCCATCAGTCAATCGATGAGCTCGAGCATACCATCGCACACCTGCTCATCGCCGGTGAACCCCCTAGCTCTTCAAAATATCGGAGGTGTGTCGTACAAAGAAGCAAATGAAGAGGTCGCCAATTCCGCAAGTCCTGGCGCTCACGGCAACAACGTGTACACCCCAAACCTACCACCGACGCCAAATAGTATGGTTACCATCATCGGTCCTAATAGTGGTGAGCTTTTAACTTTATAAAACATTTATTACTGATTTTTTGTTAATTTATCTTAAGAAATTTTATTTTCCAAATTGAAAAAATCATAAATCGTTTCAAAATTAAGTTAGAGTAAAATTTCTTCATTCACCTTAAATTCTAAACAATTGTGGAGTACACTGATTTAATTGAATTTTTTAGAGTGAGATTTTATATTTTTTCAAATTTTTAAAGTTTTTCATGTGAAATTTTACTTTTCCAAATTGAAAAAATCATAAATCGTTTCAAAATTAAGTTGGAGTAAAATTTCTTGATTCACCTTAAATTCCAAACATTTGTGGAGTACACTGATTTAATTGAATTTTTTAGAGTGAGATTTTATATTTTTTTCAAAATTTTAAAGTTTTTCATGTGAAATTTTACTTTTCCAAATTGAAAAAATCATAAATCGTTTCAAAATTAAGTTGGAGTGAAATTTCTTGATTCACCTTAAATTTTAAACATTTGTGGAGTACACTGATTTAATTGAATTTTTTTAGAGTGAGATTTTATATTTTTTTCAAATTTTTAAAGTTTATCATGTGAAATTTCACTTTTCCAAATTGAAAAAATCATAAATCGTTTCAAAATTAAGTTAGAGTAAAATTTCTTGATTATCCTTGAATTCTAAACATTTGCGGAGTACACTGATTTAATTGAATTTTTTAGAGTGAGATTTTATATTTTTTTCAAATTTTTAAAGTTTTTCATGTGAAATTTTACTTTTCCAAATTGAAAAAATCATAAATCGTTTCAAAATTAAGTTCGAGTAACATTTCTTGATTCATCTTAAATTCTAAACATTTGTGGAGTACACTGATTTAATTGAATTTTTTAGAGTGAGAATTTATATTTTTTTCAAATTTTTAAAGTTTATCGTGCAAAATTTTACTCTGCCAAATTGAAAAAATCATAAATCGTTTCAAAATTAAGTTGGAGTAAAATTTCTCGATTCACCTTAAATTCTAAACATTTATGGAGTACACTGATTTAATAGAATTTTTTAGAGTAAGATTTTAATTTTTTTTTTGCAAATGATTAAAGTTTATCATGTAAAATTTTACTTTACCAAATTGAAAAAATCATAAATCGTTTCAAAATTAAGTTGAAGTAAAATTTCTTGATTCGTCTTAAATTCTAAACATTTGTGGAGTACACTGATTTAATTTAATTTCTTAGAGTGAGATTTTATATTTTTTTCAAATTTTTAAAGTTTATCATGTGAAATTTTACTTTTCCAAATTGAAAAAATCATAAATCGTTTCAAAATTAAGTTGGAGTAAAATTTCTTGATTCACCTTAAATTTTAAACATTTGTGGAGTACACTGATTTAATTGAATTTTTTAGAGTGAGATTTTATATTTTTTTCAAATTTTTAAAGTTTATCATGTGAAATTTAACTTTTCCAAATTGAAAAAATCATAATCGTTTCGAAATTAAGTTCGAGTAAAATTTCTCGATTCACCTTAAATTCCAAACATTTGTGGAGTACACTGATTTAATTGAATTTTTTAGAGTGAGATTTTATATTTTTTTCAAATTTTTAAAGTTTTTCATGTGAAATTTTACTTTTCCAAATTGAAAAAATCATAAATCGTTTCAAAATTAAGTTGGAGTAAAATTTCTTGATTCACCTTAAATTCTGAACATTTGTGGAATATACTGATTTTATTCAATTTTTTTAGAGTGAAATATAATAATTTTTCAAATTTTTAAAGTTTATCATGTGAAATTTTACTTTTCCAAATTGAAAAAATCATAAATCGTTTCAAAATTAAGTTGAAGTAAAATTTCTTGATTCACCTTAAATTCTAAACATTTGTGGAGTACACTGATTTAATTGAATTTTTTAGGGTGAGATTTTATATTTTTTTCAAATTTTTAAAGTTTTTCATGTGAAATTTTACTCTTCCAAATTGAAAAATCATAAATCGTTTCAAAATTAAGTTGGAGTAAAATTTCTTGATTCACCTTAAATTTTAGACATTTTTGGAGTACACTGATTTAATTGAATTTTTTAGAGTGAGATTTTATATTTTTTTCAAATTTTTAAAGTTTTTCATGTGAAATTTTACTCTTCCAAATTGAAAAAATCATAAATCGTTTCAAAATTAAGTTGAAGTAAAATTTCTTGATTCACCTTAAATTCTAAACATTTGTGGAGTACACTGATTTAATTTAATTTTTTAGAGTGAGATTTTATATTTTTTTCAAAATTTTAAAGTTTATCATGTGAAATTTTACTTTTCCAAATTGAAAAAATCATAAATCGTTTCAAAATTAAGTTGGAGTAAAATTTCTTGATTATCCGTAAATTCTAAACATTTGTGGAGTATACTGATTTTATTCATTTTTTTTTTAGAGTGAAATTCATTTTTTTTTTTTAATTTTTTTTAAATATTTCTTTTCTTTACAGCAAACAGTAACAGCAATGATGCAACTTGCCATCAGGACTCTATGAACAATAATAATAACAACAACAACCCCACGAGCATGCAGCACCTCGGCACTCAGTGGAACGTACCAACACAACTTAGGAACCCAAGTCCGAACGGTCTTAGCCAGATCGGTCAAAGTCTTGGAGGTGTTCCTCAAGGCATTCCAAATTTCGGACAAAACACTTTGCACAACACCGGCCTTCACGGGTACGGAATGCACAACGCCCAAAAAACTTTTGGACACCAACCCTTCTACGGATGGTATTAATTCAGACAAAACAAAAAGCCAACAATTTTCTTGAAATAATTAGCAAAAAAATTGTAGTGTTTAATCTATCAAAATCACTTCGCGGGTTTTTTTGTGCGGCTGAGGTAGCAGAGGTGCTACCTCGGCCGTAACAAAAAAAACGCGAGCCGTCACTGCTTCATTGAGCGTTCTGTCCAAATCAATTTGTTGATAAAAACATGTACGATAAGTTTGAAAACAAAGCTATTGAATGCGAAGGAAGATGAGGCCCTTACGTATTTTAATAATCAACCAAAAATGTAAATAGTTGAAAGTAGTTTAATTAGTAGTGTACAAAATTATTGGAAATGCTGCACTCATCTAAAATAGTTGATACTTTTACTCCATCATCGAGTGGTGAATCGTTTTGCCAATAAATAAGAAACAGAAGTTCAACAAAATAAAAATTCCCTGACTTCTTGTAGAAAAATACAATAAAATGATAATCTATAATTTAAGAGTCTCTAAGTGACTGCAATTAACAAATCATCTACCGAAACAACTACTTTCCTGGCTAGTACCACGACGAATATTGATAATTTGTTAATTGCAATCTTAGACTCTTAAATTGTAGAAGATGAAAAGTATCATAAGAAACGGAAGATCGGAAGTATTATTAATTGTATATAGTCTCTTTCAGTCGTTAATAAATTTAAGATTTTCAAGACGTTTCAAAGTAGTTCAAATAAAACGAGTAACTCTGTCGGTTTAAACTATTCGAAATGTATCAAGTGAAAGCCTCTTACTTATTTGTTTCAAAGTAAGAAAAAAACGAGTTACCACTGGTATGTCCACAGGCGGCTCAGAGGAAGAAAATTTGCAAAAACAGCAGAGCACGAGCGGCACGAAGATCCACGAGCCGCCGCTGTTATGTATAGCCGTCCCAAAATGTCGTGACACACTGCGCAGTGAACTTAAATTTCAAGGGACACCGAAAACTCATAATTATTCAGTGAACATAATGTAAATATAGACATAGAATCGTCACGTGATCATTCATCTTCAAATCGGTGATGCGGCCACGCGTAGATATGTTATCGCGTTCTCATTCTGCGTCACGATATTTTGAGACGGCTCTAACTATTATGATTAATAAAAACGTTTCGTTTTCTACTGAATTGTCATCCCCAGTGATTGATGAGTGTGGAATTTCCGTCTTGTTAAATGTAAATTTATCCGAGTTATGCATTTATTTAAATCTAAACATTATACATAGTTAATTTGTTTACATATATTATGTTTTCGCACCGATGTACTCTCTTTACTAATGTTAACACGCCGAGCACGATTTTTAGTTGACCTAAGATTTTTGCAAACCAATTTTGTGTTTATGTACATTTATATCCTTGTATAGAATAAATTTTATTTGAAATATACTTCAATGATTTTTTTTTATTTTCACCCTGATTTTGGTCAAAATTTATTGGTTGATTTTTTTAATTTTTCAAATCATTTGATGCAGTTTTCTTCTCCCTGTTCACGTTTGGAGTATAACGGTTTTATTTTTACCCAGAAAATAGCAATTGTTTTTACGTCAAAATGTTTTGATCGATTTTTTAATTTTTCAAATCACTTAATGCAGTTTTCTTCTCTCTGTTCAAGTTTGGAATATTACGGTTTTATTTTTACCCAGAAAATAGCTCCCGCCCTAAACAGCCCTATAACCTCTACCATTCTACCATCCAGTAAAGCCACCCCCCCCCCCCCCCCCAGAACGAGCGGGTGGCACCTTTTCCAAGGGGGATGACCGGGAAAATAACGCGTAATATACAGAAAAGTCACTCACCGAAACGTCTCTGCAGACCAGCCTTTACTCCCCTTGAGATTTGCCAAGATCCTAACTTCTTCCTTCAGGATGGATGGAACGGACCGGAAAAACCCACCAACACTAGCACTGCACACCTGTGGAGTTACCCGAGTTTAACATCTTGTTAAAAAAACTGTAGCTAACATTTTCGGTCACTGATAATCCAGCACAAATGATTTGATAACAACAAACTCGCGACCGAAACCTTCTGGTTCTTCCGCGGACGAAAATGTTCAATTCACCATTTTAGAAAAAACAAAAGAACAGGACCAGCACGATCAACACGGCGGCGACGTGCAACTGGTCCGGTTCTTATCGCCGCAGCGGGGCGCTGATAAGAATTCGAAATCCACACAAAAAAATTACCGCACCGTCCAGTTTTAAAATACCGATGCGATTAACAATGTAATTCTTAAACAAATTAGAAACAACTTCACTTGTTGCAGAAAGCATTAGATAAATACAAGAAAACGAAATGTAGCCTGAATATATGAATATTCAACCTGTTCGTTAATCTGCAAGCAAATTTTTGCAGATTAACGAACAGGTTGAATATTCATATATTCAGGCTACATTTCGTTTTCTTGTATTTAATGTAATTCTTCGTGATTGTCGATGTAAACTTTTACTGAAATATTTTACTAAAACATTATTCCGCGATTTTATCGAACGTTTATGCAAACGGGTTTAAGTATTAAAAATGTGGCTGTAAATTTAAGATTACAATTATCAAATACGTACCTCAGAGTTACGAGTTGTAAGCTTTTAAAACTGCAACATGCACTTTCTTATTTCTTCTACCACCGCGCCATCCACCGGATGATCGCTGAACTGCCAAGTGACGATTTCTCTTACCGCCGCCTTGTCGTCAAAACGCTGGAACTCTATACTGCAAAATGTAAAAATCCGGCAATTAATTATACAGTAAATCTTAAAATCTACCATTCTGAATCGAATGTATAAAATAGCAGAAGAAAACTGACGATTTTTAAGATATTTGCAAATTAAAATTCTACACGAACAATTGTTGGTAATTCAGTTTACTGTTGTAACTTGTAGGGTGCATTGTGGAAGATCTTTCGATTTTTGTTAGCACTGATTATTACAAACACTAAATCGTTAACTAAGAAACACGCGCGCTATTAACCATGCCGTTCATTTGCAACTCGTGTGTTGGTGTGTTTTGATTTGTGATGATATGGCTGGTGTACATTAGGTTGCCTACGACAATACTTCAATGTATTGTTACAACTGAGGAGTTGAACTGCAAAACTCAACAAATCCACTTTTATAATTTGTTCAGAAACCGCGAAAAACATTCAGGAAGTCTATTTGTTGCTTAAAATAATGAATGTTTAGCCACATTTTTAAATATGATTTGTTGCGTTTTGAAAGGTAATTCACACATATTCGGATTTATCTATGTTTGGACAATAAGAATCGATACCAAGCTCATTTTGGCCCAAAATTGGGTTATTTGAGTTTTGCAGTTCAACTCCTCAACTGTAAAGCTTAAAATATTAATATTGTTTATACACTGATAAAGAGATAATACATTTATGAAAACACTTTTACAAATGTCTTCTACAGGCAATTGACCAGAGCCCTTAATACACTGTTAAAAAAAAAGTATAAGAATTAAATTATTGGGATATTTTGAGTTTGAAATTACCTGTAACTTTATTAATATACCATTAATTCATGTACAAGTTTTAGTTCAAGTTCATAAAATCAAATGAAGCGTAAAGGAATGATTCAAAATTTAACAACGCAATACCCACCCAACAAAGTAACAGAACATATGCCGGGTTTACACGATGCCAATTGGGGAGACAATTGTCAGACGACAATTTACTGGCATAAAGTTAGTGACTACGTGTAAACACCTCTGGCCAATTAGCGTGCCAACTGCCCTGCCAGTTGTCCTGAAATTAGATTGTCTCCAGCAGTAGACAGAGGACAATTGGCTGGGCACAGTGATGCCCCCACCACTCTATCGAGACAGTTGTCTAGACAACGTTGTAGGGCAGTAGATCTCTAGTTTTGGGCCAGTTTGCCTTAGTCTCATCCTTAAACATACTTTATATTCCAACGGATCCTCCATTCGTAATTCTTTGATCAATTGTGATGACGCTCCGTGACTGTCTCTTTTCAAAAGCCATTTCCTTGTCCACTCCCTCTTCTTATTTAACTTTGAAAGCCTCAGCGATAAATTCCCGACAAAGATCCTCACACATTATTTTTAATTCATCACGAGACACAACAGACGATGAGCACTCCACCATTTTTCGTCACCAACTGCCGTGGCAATAGTTTCACCGTGTGAACACCTTCTCATTCAATTGGACTGGCCTGAGATATTCACGCAACTGGCACAAGACAACTGGCCCCGACAATTGTCTCTTCGATTGGCATCGTGTAAACGCGGCAATATACCCCTCAGCAACTTGTTTATATGTATTGGATTGATGAGGCTGTTACTTGGTGAAATTCCATAATGTATGTGGTAAGTAAAACACGTGTGTTTGAGAATTTTCACAAATTTTATTGTCGAACACTGCGACAAATGTTTCGCCACGCATTAAATTTTGTGAAAATTCTCAAACACGTGTTTTACTTACCACATTGTTTATATGTAAGAATTTACACAGAAGTTACAATAAGATCTCAAACTTGTACCAACGCAGGCTAACTTGGCCTTCAGTTATTACATCTTTGATACCTTTGTTTGTTATACAGGGTGGAAACTTTAACTGGAACAAATTCGGTATTTATCAAATGAGAAGTCCCAGAAAAAAATTCTGGGACACATTGATTTTTGTTTTTTATTGCGCACTTTCTAGCGTCTTTAAAAATAGTATGACTTTACTAGTCTTGCACGTCTGACCTCATTGACATTTTTTTAAATGGAAACCTTTTTCTTATTTCACTAAATTTGTAGCCCTTTTTATTCTCTTTACGACTGTGTAAAAATATTTTGTTTTTTTTTTGTTTTTCCAAGTTTTTTAGTTTCGTAAGTAGTACTTTTTGTGGCGAGAGTTGTTCGGCAACCCATCTATGAGTAGAAGGAGTATACTGTAAAACCGGTTCGATCCGCCAACGGAGAACTTAAATATTCCTCTTTGTAAACAAACATAAACGAATTATAATCAAACGCAACGCGTGTATATATTTAAAAATGTGTTTTTATTGTTTTTATAATACATTTTTATATATTTTTTAATATTGAAAAAAATCATACTTCATACACCAACTAACAAAAGAGGGTCGAAAAAGTGACCGGTTTTTTATAAAAAGAAAACGAGGCATAAATAAATTTTTCGGGGAGAAGAGGGGTTGTAAAAAAAGAGGGAATACAATAGCGGCGTGATCCGGAACGGAGGGACGTGCGCACGGGGAGGCCGAACGTCCACGGTTCAAGCATTCTAGCACCTTGCGATGGTAAGGAAACGCAATAAATAATGTAAGGCTGTGTACAAAACAGGAGTACGGAACGCGAGACCTCCCCGGGCACGCCCGTGTGCTATCAAATGCGAGCGCACCGATCAATTTTAAATTCCCGATACTACACTTCTTGTGTATGTAAAATACCATTTTTCTATACCTTAATAAAATACCCTTATAATAAAGGTATTATTTCTTGAATTTTTAAGCCTTTGCACTCGAGGCATTTTTCGCTCAGGCGAACCAGCGAAGTTGCTGTTTCGCCCGAAACGAGTTACAGGCATTTTAAAATCATTGAGTTAGGTTAGGTAGGGTTGGGTAAGGTTGGGTTAGGTAGGGTTGGACGAGTTGCTGTTTCGCCCGAAACGAGTTACAGACATTTTAAAATCATTGAGTTAGGTTAGGTAGGGTTGGGTAAGGTTTGGTTAGGTAGGGTTGGGTAAGGTTGGGTTGGGTAAGGTTGGGTTAGGTAGGGTTAGACGAGTTGCTATTTCGCCCGAAACGAGTTACAGACATTTTAAAATCATTGGGTTAGGTAAGGTAGGGTTGGGTAAGGTTGGGTTAGGTTAGGTAGGGTTGGGTAAGGTTGGGTTAGGTTAGGTAGAGTTGGGTAAGGTTGGGTTAGGTAGGGTTGGGTAAGGTTGGGTTAGGTAGGGTTGGGTAAGGTTGGGTTAGGTAGGGTTGGGTAAGGTTGGGTTAGGTAGGGTTGGGTAAGGTTGGGTTAGGTAGGGTTGGACGAGTTGCTATTTCGCCCGAAACGAGTTACAGACATTTTAAAATCATTGGGTTAGGTTAGGTAGGGTTGGGTAAGGTTGGGTTAGGTTAGGTAGGGTTGGGTAAGGTAGGGTTGGGTAAGGTCAGGTTAGGTAGGGTTGGGTAAGGTTGGGTTAGATGCATCACACCTCCCGGGCGCCGTAGCAGCGCCGCTCGAGTGGACGCATCAAATCGCCTGGGCGCCGTAGCGGCGCCGCTCGAGTGCAAAGGGTTAATATTCAGGATTGTTGAAATGAAAATGCCTCATTTGAACAATCCTCAAAGGTATGAGAAAATAATCGAAATCGATTTGAAACAAAAGTCTTGCCCAGAATTTAATTCCTAAAACATTGTTGTGACAAGTTCAAATATTAACGTGGAAAAATGATTTCTGCATAAACATAAAGCATACCGGGGGGGGGCGTCGATATTAGAACTCCTTAATTATCACATAATAAAGTCCCGAACCAAAAAAAAAACTAAACACCAACGGAACTCGCACTTTCCAGCACTGTGTGTTTGTTTGTCGATTGTTTGTCGGAAATTTCGTGATAAAAAAATTGTAACTATGTACCGGCGGTGGGGATGGAGCGGCGCAGTGGGGCCAACCGGGCAAACAATAACTTAATAAATTATAAAATAAGGGGGATAAAAACAAATGCGAAATTTCTTAACAGCTGCGTCGGGCTGGCCCCACTGCGACGCCCCGCCCCGTCCGCCGGCGAGGTATAAAAAAAATTGTTTTAAAATAAAATCGAAGAAATAATAATGAAAAATTTACTAAAAATGAAGTTGTTTTTATTGCATGCTCGCATTGTGTTGGACAACCTGCTGTTGGTTCACCGTCTGACTTAACGCTGTGTCTTTCATGTGTTTCTCGACCTGAAACAAAATTAATTTAATATTATTTGCATCACGACAGTCCTAAGTTTTATTCGGCCATTAAAATCAGGCCGAAACCACGATTTAGCGTATCTAGGGCCGAAAAAATAATATGCATAATCTAGACAACCTTCCGTGGAATATGAGTAGGCTATGCTAAAATCTGACAGTGACAGTTCAATGGCGCGCGATGTAAAATTTCCTGAAACACTGTTTTTACTTAAGGCAGGCGAAAAAATATCGACTGTAACTCATGCCGAAATGCTTTAGCAACCCTTCACTTTTAGCAACACGAGTGAGCGATGCTAGCGGCGGGCTGCTAAAGCCTATTTTCGGCCCTTGATACACTATATACTATTCAAATCCAGAATTTAATTTCACCGTCGTCATGGTAACCAATGAATGAAACATGCATCGGTAGTGTTTTATTACTTACGACTTTCTTAATATAGGTATATTCCCCGCTGCTCGAATTCCCCCTGATATTTTCTAATTGGTAAGGTGGCGAGATCACGACCTGGTCGAACACGATGATGTCTGAATTCCTCCACCGGACTTCCTTGATCGTCTTTGCGATTGCTATGAAGAGACGCTGGCCCTCGGGCGTCACGTTCGCCGACATCGACGTCAGCAGCTTTTTCTTTTGTTCCACTTGATTGCGTATGCGAGAATTTAACTGAAAACGACAACGCAACAGTTAGAATAGAATAATTGTGTTGATATTTTAATACGATTACTTCTCTCCCAACAAGGTTTCATTACTTATTTCAACTGTCACGGCTGACGTTTTTTTCTAGGTTAGGTTAAGTTAGGTTAGGTAGAACTTTTGGTTTTCCTATAAAAGTCAATTTAACACGCTTTGTTAGTCATCGGTGACTGACACTGGAGTATTCCGATGGGGCTGTGTCAGTTACATGTGACTGACAGTGAGCACCTACTTTAAACTTACTGTTACCGTGTCAGTCACGAAAATGAATTAAATAAGCATATTCTTATTAATTTTATAAAATAAGTCTTAAAAACAAAGAAAACTTTTTTTGACATTTCATATAAAAAAATATTGGCAGCCAATGTGTTAACTGTCACGGCTGACATTTTCTTCTAGGTTAGCTTTAATGCGGCCCTTACACGGTCATTAATAATGACATTACCAGTAATGACAGTAAATGATGTGCCGAGATCAGAAAATCCAGATTCGCATCATTCGCCCCCCGTCATTCCAACTTTGTCGACGTTACACAATCATTATTAATGTCATTCTGATAAAGTAATGTCTGTATTAATGAACTTGTAAGGGCCGCTTAAGAAATAAACGTTTTACTCTTAAAATAAAAGTTTGTGAAAAAATAGTACATTTATCTCGGGAAAGAATTCTATTTTTCTCTCGGTGCGTTGTATCCCTCGGGATACAAATTTGCACCTCGGGAAAAATCACGCATTTCTCTCCCCTGATGTACAGTGAGATCAGAAAGTCGAAAATAGTTGGCAGCAGATTTTCTGAAAATCCCTATAATAATTCAAGTAAAGTTATATTGGCAGTCTGAAATTCTCCAATACGTTTTGTTAATTTTGACATCTTGTCATTTGTTTTAAAAATAGTTTTGTGTGTTTTCATCTGCCGATTTTGCCCATTTTAAACATCAACAGTTATTTCTAGAACCGGTCATCACTATTAAAAATTCATTAAAGATTCATTATCTAGCCGTTTTATTTAAATTTCAAGGCCAAAATTCCCATTCTTAGTGACGCCGCTAAACTTCTGTTAGTTAGGTTAGGTTTTAAGGGCTGCCAACTATCGTATGTTCATTAAAAAACAACCTCAAGTGTGCCATGATTTTTTATTTTTTAAAATTGAAGTTGGTACACAAGAATTGACATACAAAACGTCAGGTCGTTTTAAAAATTTAAGTTGGTACACAAGTTAGGAATCGACATACAAAACATCAGGTCGTTCTAAAAGTCAAAATTATTCCGTGGTCACAATGGCTTACAGCAACCAGCAAAAACATTTCTAGTTGTGTTATTTCCGAAATGGGACTAAAGTGGACGGAAATTGTGTGTATTCATTCAACGCACCTTTGGCAGAGTTTCAGGAGGAAGTTTCTCACGTTCCTATTATTTACGATGAATTTAAAAATATTTTATCACGATCTGTTGTATTATTTCATGAAACGGGTAGTATTCTCCGTCAACCAGGAAGTGTACGGACTCGGGATGTTATTAACACAGCCCAAGGAATTGGAAGGTGAACCTACGTCTTCTCTGCGTCGTTTATCACAGCAAATTAATCGGTGGGAACATGCCGCAAGTAACATAACCTCAATTTGTGTCACCAACTTAAATTTAAAAAAATAAAAAATTATTTTTTAATGAACATACTTTATTTTCGACTTTTTGATCTCTCCGTATAATCTACTGTTCTACTTCTACTATAACAGAATCAAGTACTCGAATAACTTCTTTCACAGCGGTGTTAATCTATAGCAATTATTGTGTTTAAAATGTAAATGTTAAATACCTTAAATTCATCAATTTGTTAAAAGATTTTCAATATTAGTGTTACACGTTACCCTTTGTAAATTTAGAGACTGTGGAACTTCTGGTAATGTCGTCACCTCTTTCTTCACTTTCAGTTCACTGACGAGGGCCAAATTGATAAAATGTACGTCGTGCGCGTGCGGCGTCCCATTGGTTGTGAGGCATTCTAAACCTAAATTAAGGAAACTATAGCATCAACCCGATGTATTAAATATATATGAAAACCTGAAGAAAATAGTGGAACAAGAACAGTTCAACCATTTTTTAAATGTTTGAACTGTGTGAATTATAAAATATATAATTTTGAGAGTCACCGGAATTGCCAATGTTTGAGACGGGTATCTAAACTGATATTTAGCTCACAAATAAACAATGATAATATTGTGAAGGTTGAAATAAGTACACCATATCTACCCATAGATTAGACTTTCGTCATGATGGGTCTGTTATTCTTATGCTAACAAAGGTGACTGGAAGATTGGCAATTTGGCCAACATCCAATTAAAAAAAAAAAAAAGATTAGACTTTTTTGACATCTTTAGTGACAAACACTAGAAAATGAAAAGTACCAACACGGCTATGGGAAAAATGTAATTTTGCAGCAATTTAGTTTGGTTGCGGTATACTTAAAATATATTCATACGCGATATCGTTATTAGACATATTATTGACAGTTTGTTATTGATATTGTTCTTGATTTCTTCTGCCATGAAAAATTATGTGACTAACTAACTATACATCTATGCGGTAAGATTCTTGAGTGTGATTTTCATACTAAATTAAGTTTTGTAAGTACTACTTTTTGTGGCGGGAGTAGTTCGGCAACCTAGTGGGATTTCCATCACTCAAGATGTCAAAAAAATCTAATCTATGAGTAGATGGAGTATACTTCCTTAATTTATTTGTTATATGCATTGCTACCGGTTTCGGTTGTAAGCCATCTTCAGGCAAAACTACAAAAAATTTATTCCGGATAAGTTTTAAAGGAAGTACTTATTTAAACCTTCACAATTAGAACTAACTTAACCTCTTCACGCCCAGGTCACCACATGTGGCAACAAGCAAAAAGAAAGGAAATAAATACATTTTACAAAAAAAAACCGTTAGCGCCATCTATGGAATATTTTTCATATTTTTTCCATAAATGAGTTTGTGACAGTGGAATAATATTTCGTAGCAAATCGTAACAACAAAAAAGTAAATTTTCAATAAAAGGGATTATGCTATATCCCAATCAAATCAGCATGGGCACGATGTGGTTAATCGACTAAACAATATAATATTGCCCATATTTTAAAAACATAACTGAAATTCTAACATTTTTATAAAAAAGTTTATAATGGAGTTTTACAAGCAACAATCCAATACGAATTGTACACAATTATCTTGTATATTCACAAAAAATTAAAATTTAAAGATCGGGGAAGCATTTGTCTTAACTAGCAAATCCAAACATACATTGATGTTTCGTTTGATTTTTTGGTGGAAAACATTATTTTCTTTCTGTAGTAAAGAGTAAGGCTTACTTGCACTCCAGTAATCCTCAATTACTCGGATAAAATCCGGTTGACAACAATAAATGTTTGACAACTGCATGTATCCTCCTCAATTACTAGGAAAAAATCACTGGTTGACAACATAAATATTTGACAACTACATGTATCCTCGATTACTCGGAAAAAATCACTGGTCGACAGCATAAACGTTTGACAACTGCACGTATTACAAAACAGAAAGGGTTACAAATTATTCAAATATAAAACATCCGAATATTTCTTAACAAACACTACGTTAATTCGAAACTAATTAAATACACGTCAAACATTAACAAACCTCATGCACCGTAAATAATAGTTGTACCACATAAAACAATTGTAACATCACCGGGTCAACTCCACGCAGCCTCATGGACACCGAGCACACCGACTCCTCCAGCACTCCGCGGAGGCGCCCGTGCGTCGGCACGCGCCGGTGGGGCTCCCCTGTGCACGTGTTTTCGTACAACAAAAGGGCACAAATTTCCATTCCGGAGTAAACCCAACCTAGTTGTACGTGGTGTTTACCCGCGGACGTGTTTTGTCGTCGCGTTCAGAAAAAGGATACTCAGGATTAATATTTTTGACTGTGGATCGAACGCGAGCACGTCCCCCTCGACTTCCTTGTTGTAACACATCCGACACCAAACGGTACTTCCTAATGTAAAACAATCAGAAACGGTAGCCATTTCGCAAATATCGCTCGCAAAACGGTGCGCTCGCTGGCCCGTTAGGTTGGCACCGCCGTTTATTGACGTTTGGCAGTACTGTCAAAAATTGATTGTCAGTTTCGGTTGCGGCGTTGTCGCGTTCACGCATTTCTCTTGATTTTTACGTTTGTTTACACAAACACTGCATTCATAGATTTTCTCATAATTCCTTATTTATTTCGAATATTTACTACCCGCTCAAATAAATGACACGTTGTCATATTATACTCCAATTTCTCCGCCATTTAGTTAAAAGAGACTTTAAATGAGATGTATGAATATGGGCCAATGTGCCTCGATTTTAAGCTAAAACTGATACATTTATTTGTGTAATAAGTGTATAAAATGTTCTATACTCAGGTGTCGGTGGAAGGTCTGTAACAACGGCTGCTGGAGCAAGAAATGATTTATAATTTATTCTTTATGTAAGGACTTCTCCTACTATCTGTAAGTTATGTTGCCTATGTTACAATGATTCATTATTATGTATTTGTAAGTTATGAGAAGTTGCTTAATTAAATAATTAAACACAGTTATATTCCTTACTTCACTCGTTTATTTATAACACTAAATGTACATTTCGAACACGATGTGTTCATTTTCAATAGTTAAATGATTAAATTCCCAGGTATTGTACCACTCGAAAACGAATTGTAATTACAACTTTAATTTTGATTTTGATTTTAATTTTGATTCTAATTGTAATTTTAAATTAAATTTTGATCTTGATTTTAATTTTCGTGAACACAGTGTAGTGTGCAAGTCGCATATAATGGCTATTAATCACGAGAACGAGGTTTGCGGAACGAGCCGTAGGCGAGTGGAGCAAATCGTTTGAGCAAATAATTATATGCTCGTTGTACAATATAGTATTATTGTTTATTATTAAACCATTAATACCTCTGTAAATTACAATTTGAATCATTAAAATCAATTTAACCATTAAAAAATTGCTGCGCCAATATTTATTATTGCAGGATTTTTACAGCACTTTTATTTCAAAAGATTAAAGGATTATATGTTTGGCGGTCATTTAATGCTTACATTATCAAAATCATCCCTTAGAATTGCTATTTAGAAGCTTTTAAACATTTTTCGTTCGGATTTCCGCGCCTCGTCGCCATCTATTAGACGGTGGCTGAACTGCTAAGTGATGTTTTTGAACAGCGCCAAAATGCTCGAACTTTATACTTATTGTCAAAGTGTTAATATTTAGCAATGGGCTGTGCATAAAACGGTAGATGATTTAATTCTGAATCGAATGGTGTATAAAATAGCTAAGGAAATTTAGCGGTTTTTCTGTAATTTGCGAATGAAAATTAAGGACGACACACTTACCGACATTTACAGCTCACTGTAACATAAAAATTTAAAAAAAAAGTATTTGCTATATTCTTCAATCAAATACGGGTTACAATACTTATTCCTGATTAATCATTGAACTTTTTATATTGTTAATGCATTACAATAAGAGAAATATACGAGAAATCATAATCTGAGTAGAGGGCTCTACCTGTTATCGTGGAGCTAAACTACTCAATAATTTGTGGATGTAATAATTGTTGTAATAATAAAAAAATATTTAAAAACTTAAAAAGAATGTCGTCTCATGATTAAATAAATTTACTTGTGGATATTTACGTACTTAAATCGCAGAAACAATATTTTATAATATACACGCATAATCCCAAGCAACCCAATATACGCATAAATCGAATTAATTTATTATTAAAAACTTCTAATTTTATACGTAACAGGGACAAAACCATAAGTGTAATCCTAAGTAAAGCTTAAAAAATAGTGGGAATATTTAAGTATTTAAATTGCGGACACAATGGTATTATATAAACGCCTACTTGTAGGCAACCCAATATACTATAACTAATATTATTTTTTATTAAAAACTTCTAATTTTAATAATTTTATAATAGGCACACAAGCATGAGTGTAATCCTTAGCAACGCTTTAAAAATATTACACTTATGGTTTTGTCCCGGTTACGATTAAAAATTGAAGTTTTAAATAATAAATCATTATTATTTATACGTGTATTGGGTTGCCTGTAAGCAGGCGTTTATATAATATAATTATTTCTGCAATTTAAATACTTTAATATTTACATTATTTTTTAAGCTTTACGGAGGATTACACTTATGGTTTTGTCACTGTCACGTTTAAAATTGGAAGTTTTTAGTAATAAATTAATATTATGTATGCGTGTATTGCATTGTCTGTAAGTAGGCGTTTATGTAAAATAATTATTTCTGCAATATAAATACTTAAATATTCGCACTATTTTTGAAGCTTTATTGAGGATTACACTTATGGTTTTGTCACTGTCACCTTTAAAATTGGAAGTTTTTTTATAGTAGTTATGCGTTTATCGGGTGCCTGTGATTAGGCGGATATATTATAATGTATTGTTTCTGCAATTTAAATACGAAAATATCTACAAGTAAATTTATTTTATTATAAGATAACAGTCTTCTTAAGTTTCTAAATATTCTTTCATTATTAAAACAATTATTAAATCCACAAAAAAAACGTAGTTTATCCCCACGATAACAGAGGGCACCCTCTATGAAGATTAGGATTCCTCATATATTTCTCTTATTGTAATGCATTAATAATATAAAAAGTTGAATGAATAATCTGTAATAAGTATTGGGACCCGTATTTCATTGAAGAATATAGCAAATTGTTGTGCATTTAGGTTTTAAGTTACAGTGAACTGTAAATGTCGGTAAACGTGTCGTGCTTAATTTTCATTCGCAAATTACAAGAAAACCGCTAAATTGCCTCAGCTATTTTATACACCATTCGATTCGGAATTAAATAGTCTACCGTTTCGTGTACAGCGCATTGCTGAATATTATCACTTTGATTATAAGGATAAAGTTCGAGCATTTTGGCGCTGTTCAAAAACATGACTTAGTAGTTCGGCCATCGTCGAATAGATGGCGACAAGACGTAGGAATGAGAACGTAAAATGATTAAAAGCTTTTTTCTACTCCCTCCTCTAAAATGCCATTTATTGCATATGTTTCCATGACGCTAAGTGATTCTTTAAATACACCTCCACAAACTGTGACTTTGTGCATTTTAGTCATGGGCTGAACTTGGCTGCAGATTTTTAAATCGCTAAAATCAATTGTAACTCAAAATCAAGTTAGTTGTTACTTATCAACAATCTGTCAAAATAAAAAGTAAATAAATGAAACAAGGAATACTTTCAACTTAAATCAAATAAATAACACACAACATCAAAGAAATTTAGGAGAATCAATTATTTCCGTTAGCACTGTCTCTAACGTAACTGTTAATGTATATTTACCTATAGTAGACTAATTTAATAATAATGTACATACTATTACCACGTTCATTTAAGATAATAAAATAATTTCAAAATTTTACCAATTTAGTCGTAGAAAAAGTATAGTATGCAATTCGTGTTGTAAACTTCTCTAGAGACTCGTTATTAAACACTCGCTCCGCTCGTGCCTAATTAACTCGTGATTAAAGTGCCGTTTATAACACTTGTTGCATAATATACAGTTGTACAATATACTATTGTAGACCAACAAACACATTTAGGAACCTTAAAATGAAGTCTTAAAATGACTAACACCAACAACTAAAATCGCTATATTTGAGAAAGCTTTTTTTAAATTTTGCTACTTTCTTCGGCTTAAATGATCGTTATTTACTGACAAAAAGGAAAATTTTCAACTGACAAAAATCAACATTTTCAACCAACAAGAATGACCATTTTTAACTGCCAAAACGGACAATTTTTATTTGCCAAAATTGAAAATTTTCAACTGTTATAAATAGCAATTTCCAACTGTCAAAATGACCATTTCTAGCTTCCAAAAAAGGGCAATTTTCAAGTGTAAAAATGACAATTTCCTACTGTGAAAAGTGAGCATTTTCAACTGTAAAATCTGACAATTTTCAACTTCCAAAAATGACAATTTTTAACTGTCAAAAATTAACGTTTTTTACTGCCAAAACGGACAATTTTTATTAGCCATAATTTAAAAATTTTCAACTGTTATAAATAGCAATTTCCAACTGTCAAAATGACCATTTCTAGCTTCCAAAAAAGGGCAATTTTCAAGTGTAAAAATGACAATTTCCAACTGTGAAAAGTGACCATTTTCAACTGTCAAATCTGACAATTTTCAACTTCCAAAAATGACAATTTTTGACTGTCAAAAATTAACGTTTTTTACTAACAAAAAGGACAATTTTCAACTGTCAAAAATGACCATTTTAACCAAAGAGTGACAATTTTGAACTGCTAAAACGGACAAATGCTATTGAAACAACTAATGCCACGATACAATAGTATATTACAATAAATTCACAAATTGTATGTAAGTGTAAGTTTTAAAATTTGCATTGTCACTCAATTTTACTTGATATTCCACCCAATTCGATCCTTTTCTTCCAAGAAACCGATTTACCCATTACCGTTGAAATACGCCAAAATCCACGAAACGTGTAAATTCCATCTCCAACAATTTGCATAAGTAAAGCCCTCCTTTCGAGAATCCTAACAATGACCCTTTTGTGTGAATCTCTGATCCTTATACCTGCGAGCGGCCCGAAACGTAATCCCTTGGCGGGAATCCGGGAGAAAAGGGCAAAAGGACGCCTCGATCCCTCCGAAAGTTTTCAGTTCCGCAACGAACTTCGCACACGCAACAACTCGAGCCAAACGTGACAACGTCGCAAACAGTGTATCCCGTTTACTCCGTGTGCTTTGTGTCAAATTCACGACGCGTTCGTCCGTACGTGCCGAAAATTCCGCGTTTTCCGCGTGAAAATGCCGCCGATCTGATGTCCGGAAAAGCCGCCGCCGGACCCCGCGTTAGAGTACCGCGAAAATGAAGGGCTGAGGCTGCGTGAAGGGGAGATACAGCGCGCGCCAAATACGTCTACGCCGCCGCCATATTTATCCGACGATTTATCCACAAAACTTTTCGAAATCGGACCGAAATCAAAATAACGGTGAGCATTTGGATTAGCGTTAAAGATTTTGTTACCTGATCGTTTGTATTGTTCGTGGTGTGCTAAGGTATGAGAACGACCCTTTAGCAAGTGATAATAATCTCGTGTTGATGGGGCGGCGTTTTTGAAATTTTAATTATTTGCATCTAATGGGGTGAGATTTTGTTGTGTTAGAATGGGTGTAATTACCCTGTGCATGTGTTAATTGAGGCTGTTGCCCTTGACCCTGTTTTTGATTGATGATAAATTAATTGCTAATTTTCTTATCAAACCTTTTCGACTTGCCGATGTAAGTGTGTTTAACCCATTGCCATATAAGGAACACAAAATAGTAACGTTATTTTGGATTTTATTATATTATGTCTGGCATACCATCAGCACATACCAGTGACGGTTCGCGGGATTTTTTCTGGTACGGCCGAGGAACAAGAGGTATTAATACAGATAGGTAGGGTCAGTTGCAGAGACCGCACCTATCTGTATTACCACCTCTTGTTCCTCGGCCATACCAGAAGAAAACCCCGCGAACAGTCACTGGCACATACCATCAGCAATATTTCGTATACTAAAAGTGATATGAATAAACATTTTTTTAATACCTTAAATAACCTTCAACTACCTTGAAAAAAATTCACCTAATTTGGTATTTAATTCAATAATGTGCGTGATTTTTTTCTTCAGATTTCTAAAATAATTTTTTAGCGGTTAGGAAAATTATATTTGAAAAAAACCCATTTTGGGGCTTCCCTGGTCATGTAGGGGTTTTTCTGATATGTCGGATGGCATTTTGACCATCTTATCCCAGGACACCCTTTGTTGCCACGATAAAATCATATGAAAAGTTATCTGATAAATCACACATTCTAAATTTTGTAAATTTATTCTCAGATGGAAGGAAGAAGCACCCCCCATCACCAAAACTCCTCGGAGGACTCCGGCTTCTCGTCGGGCCCCACGACCCACTCATCACTGAACCTCACACCCATCACAACGTTCGAGTCCACCCCCAACGAGCCCACGAATCTATCACGCAAACGCAAGCTATCACACCTGATCACGCCGTCCTCCCCCGGCATCTTAAAATCGTACCTCGCATCGAGCACCCTCAACGAGTCGACCATCAGCAAGAGTTTCGAAAAGTGCAACATCAGCACCTTCACGCCGAACTATTACGTCCCGCGCCCCGAATTCTCGGAGCAGGAGTCTCCCAGGAAAAAGCCCAAATCTGAACCGACAACTCCGACGAAATGCGAGGAGGAAACGGAATTCTTCAGGTTGCACAACAACAGCTTTCACAAGACGCCCACGAAGTGTCTGTCCATGCAACGGCTGGGCTCGCCCGAGTGCAACAAGATTCTATACGGCGGCGAGCTCAAGACCAACTCCATCACGAAGACCAGCGCTTTGCGTTTCGACAGCATCCTGAAAAGACATTCCCCCGCTAAAAAGAGGTTATTCAAAGTCAACGATTTTGATATCAGGCGCAGGGTTATCAATCCGCATAAGAAGTACGATCCGGTGAAGTTTTTCATTAGGGAGAGGAACATCGAGTGCGTTTTCGAGAGGATTTTCCCCTGTTTGAGCGATGAGGATTTGTTCAATTTTATGCGCGTGAGCAAGGATTGGAGGAAGACCGTTTTGAAGGATGCCCCGGCTAGTTTGAGGTTGAATCGATTTTTGGAGGACGGCAGGAAGGATAAGGAGAATTCGTTTGAGAGGAGGAATAGTCTTGTGTCGGTGAAAAGCGGTGCTGTTTTATCGCCGGTGGAGAATAATAGTCCGTACTTTATGGTAGGTTATGAAATTGAATTTATAATTTTTATAATCTGTAATCCTGTTATTAATATTTATTTTTGTAACTTAAGAACTAATATGGAAAATATATACAGTGAGATCAGAAAGTCGTAAATAGTTGTCAATAGTTGAAAATATTGTCAGCGCCATCTATTATTTTATTATTCCAATAAGTACGTTCTGTGATAATTCATTGACATTTAACAGGAACCGAAAAATAACCTCTTTATGTTTTCAAATCTTAATTATCTCTTGATTTAGAGAAACATCATTCACTGTCCTTTAATTTAATAAATCTCTGACAAATGTGGGTGCATAAGTTACATACTAATTATCACCATTTTTAATTACAGATAAACAGCGATTTACAAGAAGGCCAACGGCACAACAAATGCCCGAAATGCACCAGAATATCCGTAGTCGAGAGAAACATAGGCCAGTGCGTGCACGAGACGTGCGGCTACATTTACTGCCTAAACTGCAGCAGCTGTTCAACGACCGGGCCCGAAAACTTCCAGGACAAATGCATGCAATCGAAACTGGTGATACCGACCCAATACCACAGACATCGAATAACGTTGAGCCCCAAACGAGAACCCCTCTCCTTCTTCATGAACACGTCCTTAACGAAACGCGATTCCACCGGATGTTCGGACACATCAGACTTGGACATTTCGCCGATGATAAAAAATTCCGAGAGGCGGCGCTCCAGTGTTTTGGGGGCGTACAATAGAGATTCGTCGGACGCGAAACTGTTCACGCCCAGGAAAATTCCTCTGGTGCGCGTGGTTTCGATCGAGCACCCGAAGAGGGAAATCATGGAACCTTCCAGTCCCCCGAAAATAAAGAACGTCGCCTGCTCCTCGAAGAGCAAAAAATACTTAAAGAGATTAATTAGGAACTGAAATCCTGTGATCATTCCGTGTATATAAATTTTTTAGTTCGTTTATAACCGTACAGTGTACATATTTGTATATTTTTATTTTTACTTAAGAACAGTCCCGATGTTGATCGGCCCAGAATTTATTCTCGCAAACGTAGATCGTGTTATCTTAAGTAGTTGTAGTCTATCACATGCGATTATCCTGTCGACCAGTAAGTGAAGCTTTATGGTGTATGTACGATAACGAGGATTTCTATATCGATTTTTTTTTAATGTGTTGGCGAAAGTAATTGTATTTTGTGCCGATTTTATTATGAATTCTTGTATTCATTATACATTTAAATTGATATATTTTTCTATTAAAGTTCCATTATGTAAATGCGTATGTGTTTGATTTAGTTGCTATAATACAACCAATTGATCAGGGCGTAGCAATTTACAAATCAATTAATTTAGTATAGACGGAAGCGCTAAAAATATTATTTCTATGTTTTATTCATTGTTTAGCACCAGTGAAACCTTCCGTATTATGGTGTTTGGAGACTAGGAAAGTGGGCCCATCCGCCACCCTCCGGAATAACTTTATCTTAACCTACAAACCTTGTTTTTGTGAATGTTATACTTTCAACATCTATTTTATTCTATTTAATCGAACAAAGTTTTGTGGGTTATGTTAAAGTTAATATAAAGGGTGGTGGGTGGGCTGTGTCCTACAATTCAGCCAATTGATCAGGGCTTTGCAATTCTACAAATCGATTTTGGGTAGACATTCTGAACTGAAAAATAAATTCCTAGAAAGTGCATTTTAAGACAAGTCACCTCCTAGTCACCGTTCCTAGTCTCCTAATACAAATTGTGAAAAATTACGTATACATTACATTGACTCTTAATAAGTTCTTAAATAAGTAAATGAATACTTTCTGCACTAAGTGTATTATCTTTAGGTGAACACGTTCAAGAGTTATTTAGTTTAAAAAAATCTCCGTAAGAAATTTAAAAATAAACAATAATTTTCGAACATCTACAAACCTTACTTGATTGTTTATTATTAAACGAATAATTCCCCATAAATTAACGTTTGAATCATTAAAGTGAATTCAACCATTAAATAATTGCGACGGCAGTATTTATTATTTCAGGATTTTCACAACATGTTTATTTAAAAATATCAAATAATTATAAGTTTAGTGATGATTTAACGTTCTAATTATCAAAATTGTCCCACAGAATTACGATTAGAAAGCCAAACATAAAAATTCGCATTTTTGCGCGTTTTCGCCATCTACCGGACGATAGATGAACTGCCAAGTGCGTTTTTACGGAAGCGCCAAAATGCTCGAACTTTATACCTAGAATTTAAGTGTTAAAATTCAGCAATGCGCCACACATGAAACGGTAGACGATTTAATTCTAAATCGAATGATGTATAAAATAGCTGAGAAAATTTAGCGGTTTTCTTGTAATTTGCAAATGAAAATTAAGCAGGACCCCTTTACCGACAATTACAATTCCCTGTAACTTAAAAATTTAATCAAGAACAATTTTCAATATTGTTCAATCAAATGCGGGTCCCAATACTTATTACTTATTAATTATTTAACTTTTGATTTTGTTAATGCCTTACTTCATGAGAAATCCTAATCTTCAAATAGGTTGCCCTCTGTTATTGTACGGATGAAATAGTGAATCATTTGTAGATTTAATATTTGTTTTAATGTTTTAAGAATATTTAAAAATTTAAGAAGAATCTTATCTTAGAATGGTAGAATGAGTTTACTTGTAAATATTTAAATTAAAAAACAATGGTACAAAGACGTCTAATTTCAGGCAACTCAATATACGCAGAAGCTTTACAGTGAACTGAATTACCGGGTAAATTTTCGTTTGCAAATAACTGAAAATCCGCAAAGTTTGTTGAGCCATTTTACACATAATTCGATTCAGAATGATATGCTTTATTATTTGATGTACAGCTCATTGCTGGATTTTTACATTTTGACTATAGTTCGAGGCTTTTGGCTTAATAGTTTACACCTTGTCCGACAGATGGCACAGTAATGACCAGAATTATATAAATGTTTTACATTTTTAAATGATTTGTTGATTACAATCATCATTAAAACGTTTAATTATAGTTTAAATTTATTTAGTTGAAGGTATCATTAAAATTGAAAAATAATAGATGTTGGTGTGTCAATTATGCCAGTATTGGGTTAAATAAATTATTAATAATTCCCTCACCTAAGATTTGATTTTTGAGTTTAGTTTAATCCTTAAAAATTGGTCATTTTTAGTATTTTTAAAATAATTTATAAGAAATTTTAACTAATTCGATTTTATAAAATCCTGTTCACTTTGTCTGTGAATTTGTACACACCTCTTAATATGTAAATGTTTCTGTTGCGTGAACATCTTATTATTTTATTTATATCAACAAAATATGTCTTACTATGTATTAACTGTTCTAAATTTTAATTGTCATTAAATATCTTCTAAACATTGTTTGTAAATCCCTATACATTGGAGTTATATCTAATATTAATAATTGACCTGTGTAATCTATTACTAACACCAATAAAGATTTATTTATTATTATTTATTATTAATAAATTAATTGCAGTTACCTGTATATTGGGTTGCCTGTTTTTAGGCGTTTATTTTAAACTATTGTTTCTGCAGTTTAATTATTTAAATATTTATTCTTTACAAGTAAATTCATTCTAAGATAACATTCTTCTTAAGTTTTTAAACAGGCTTTTATTATTAAAGCAAATATTAAATCCAATAATGGTTTAGTAGTTTATCCCCACGATAACAGAGGGTGCACCGGTATGGAGATTAGTATTTCTCATATTGTAATGCATTAACAAAAAAAAAAGTTGAGCGATTAATTAGTAATAAGAATAGGGACCCGTATTTGATTGAAGAATATTCCCAATTGTTCTTTATTTAGTATTTAAGTTACAGTGAACTGTAAATGTCGGTAAGTGCGTCGTGCTTAATTTTTATTCGCAAATTACGGCTAAACCGCTTAATTTCCTTAGCTATTTTATACATCATTCGATTCAGAATTAAATCATCTATCGTTTTATGTGTGGCGCATTGCTGAATTTTAACACTTTGATTATAAGTATAAAGTTCGAGCATTTTGGCGCTGCCGTAAAAACGCACTTAGGAGTTCATCTATCGTCCGTTAGATGGCGAAAAGGCGCAGAAATACGAATTTAATTAATTAATTAATTAAATTTTTAAATAAATTTGAGACCTCACTTGTTGCAGAAGTATTAAATACATTAGATAAAGACGAAAGTAACCTGAATATATGTATGAATATTCAATCTGTTTGCAACTCTGCAAAATTAAGTCTTATTAGGACTACTATACTTAACATGCAAATTTCTTTTGTATCATTCAATATCCGTGCCAAGTGGCACTAGCAAGGGAAGTAGTTGTCTTAAAAAGTTATTTGTTTGTAGTCTATGTAAGACTTAATTTTGCAAAGTCATGAACAGGTTGAATATTCATATGTTCTGGATCTTTGACTATATACTAAGTAAATTAGAAACAACTTTACTTGTTGCAGAAAGCATTAGATAAATACATTTCGTTTTCTTGTATTTATATACTAAGTATATAGTCAAAGATCAACATGCATTGTCGCTTCCACGATTTGCAGTTATGAGGTTAATCATTGTCCGGTTTGCTTTACACGCTTTGATTCTTGAGGCTGTCTAAGCTTACAAAACTCAGGGTGTTTCTAATTTAGTGTAATCAGTAATGTCTTTTAATTTTGCCCGATAGCAGGAGATAACGTTTTCATTTTGCAATCGTGCAGAATCGAAACGGAGATGGTAAAGTGTTGTCCAGGAAAACGCAACTGCAAAATTAATAGATTTAGATACTGAGAAAATATGTACCTATATGTTGTTGGCAGTCGACTTTTCACCCAGCTATGATAGAAGGCGTGGAGGCCGCAAATGTAATAGAACCTTAAATAAAAGAAGGATTTTTAAAACACTAGCACACAATGAATAAACACGCACATCTTAGAATTAATTTATTTGTAAATATTTAAATTTCATCACACTCATAAGACGAGCGCCTAATTTCATGCAACGATATATGCACAAGTTGTGCGTATATAATTGCATACTCTCCAGTCGACTCTTCACTGAGGCAACTCACTAAAAGGAATCATTTCATCCACCTCTATTCAACACAACGACACGAGTCGTAATATGTCATGGAGCCAGTGACGGTTCGCGGGGTTTTTTTCTGGTACGGCCGAGGAACAAGAGGTGGTAATACAGATAGGTACCTCTTGTTCCTCGGCCGTACCAGAAAAAAACCCGCGAACCGTCACTGCATGGAGCTCTTTCATAGATTCTTCTTTACTTGTCCAATATTTAAAAGAGCATGATTTATTTTCTTATGGTTCGTTGTATGGTTTTTGAAAGGATCTTTGGTCAGATTTTTACAGTTTTAATTTAGAATCTTCTAATGCATTTTCATTTTTTCAAGCTTAAGGCCGCTTTATAACAACGCGGGAACGGGAACGAAAATATAAAGAAATTAGTTATTATAAAGTTGTGTATGTCGACATGTGAATCATATCATTTAACTTT
This sequence comes from Ocypus olens, assembly GCA_910593695.2. Classification (NCBI taxonomy): domain Eukaryota; kingdom Metazoa; phylum Arthropoda; class Insecta; order Coleoptera; family Staphylinidae; genus Ocypus; species Ocypus olens. Next base: position 42,133,258 of record OU343061.1, read on the forward strand.
CGGTTACCGTTCTCGTTACCGTTCCCGGTTTGTTGTGAAGCGTAACCAAACATGTTTTTAATAAGAAAAATATTTATTTTTTAGTATATCTGCAAAATAGGAATCAAAACGCTATATTTAATTTCGGATATTTTTTGGCTTAAATTTGTTTGTCAGTTAGTTGTAAATGTACCTTACATGTATTCAATTAATTCCACATGCAATGAAGATTGTGAAGTAAACATGTTTAGTTGGAATTTCATTCAAATTAACCTTTAACTTTACTTTTCGATACATAGCACTAAATGGAAAAACAACCACGTTAAAAAACGCCACTGACGCGAGAAATTCGTTTTTTATTATATTTATTTAACTCATTCCTTTACATCCTGTATAACAAATTCCTTCGCTTTCTCGGCGAAGGAAGAACATTCGGGACTTTTCATCAATCAGTGGCGGCTCTGTGTGAAACATAAGCGGGCCGCGTCCGCTCTCGATTCGGACGTAAATAAAGCATTTGTTTGTTGTTTATTTGACTTGAGTTTTGCAGTTTGTGTTGGAGTTGTGTGTTCGTTTTTAGATAATTTAAAATGCCCTTGTTTAGTGTTTTAAATTAGGAAGATATTAAATGTAACGTGTGGTAACCCGTAGCTGTAAAACTTAAAAAGGTGAGCGTTTTTTTTTAACATCTCCATAATTTTACGGTTAGGGGCGGACCGGGGTGTCGGGCGGCCGCGGGCGGCCACCAGTCTGGCTCCCGTTTCGGTCCACCAGCGTGCGTTTAATGATTATTCCAAGATTGCGTCGAGTGAATGCGCTTTGTTTGTACGCAAAATTCGATTCTGAATTTTTGCGTGCACTTGAAGTAACTGAAATGATCTCATCTTCATCGTTGAAATATTTGCATAATTTAATACATGAATGTTTAAAAGGTTCGTGGAGTTTCTTACGAAAACAATGTGTCATGTAAACGTCAAAAAAGCGTATAACTGTTTTGTGAACTACGATTCCAAAAATTGGAATCATTGATGATAATATGTGCGAATCAGCGGCGGCTCGTGGTGAGAAAATGCAACACGGAATTTTTGCTTCCTCTATGGGAGTAAGTAGAGTAGCACGAGCGGCATCTTGGTCTTTGCCTCCCTTACGAAGAACCACGAGCCGCCGGTGTTGCGAATAATAATAATAAATTATTTATTGACTCATTGAAAGTACAAAAAGAAAATGAAATTAAATGTATATCGGTTAAATCAGTGGTTCCAAAACTTCTTTGCCTTACCGCCCCCTTTCCAGAAAAAATATTACTTAGCGCCCCCTGGGAATTATATTTTTTTTAAATTTTGATAGCAATTAATAGGAAATATATATGTAGTATTCATGTTTCTACCTTTTTCGCAAAATATAGTAAAGAATTATGTAAAATAGAAATTATGAAACTATTTATTGAATCATTTGCAGTTACTTTCATCAGTTCTTCTTGTAGCTGCGGAAATTCTTCTGTTTACACGCCATCAGCGCCCCCCTGAATTGCTGCAGCACCCACCAGGGGGCGGTGGCGCCCACTTTGGGAATCACTGGGTTAAATGAAACATTTCAGTTAACAGTACAATGATCAAAAGGACTTGATTTTGAGACAAATATTAAGAGAATCCGTATTTGGGGGGCGATGGTCATTTTGCGGTGGGTAATGCGTGCCTGCAGATTGCCTAAAAAATTGATTAATATGATTTAAGATTGTCTATCGAAATTAGAACCGAATGTTATTAAACTTGCGTTGATTTGTCATGAATTTTTTTTAATATACACTGAAGGAAAAAAAAATCGTGAAATTTCGACCATTTTCAAACCGCCATAACTCGGCGTATATTCAATCGATTCTGATGAATCTTTGAGTGCGAAAAACTTTGAAGTGTCTTCTTTAAAGTCATGCATGCGAAACTAAGCGTAACCCCTCCCACCCCCCTCTAGCGCCCCTTTGAAAAAAAAAGTTTTTTCTGGAAACCATGTCCAACTTTGACGATGTCTACAGAGTTGGATTAAGATAAGCAAAATGCCTCCAGATTCAGAATTCCTAATTAACCATATAATGTTGTATCTTGAGATAAGAATGATCCGCGGACATACTTTATATGGTCCCCACCCTTCCCCTCACACCACTGGGGTCAAAAAGCGTTATTTTTTGTTTCAATTTTTTATCTGACAATGTGTTTAATGCAAAATTCTGAAAAAAATCATCAAGGTAGGTTATCAAGAGACCTATCAATAGAATTTTTTTCAAGGTCATCCAAGGTCATTTGGTGTCTTAAAAAAATTAAAAAAACAAATTTTTAATTTTTTGAAATCGTTGAGGTGCACGCCGTTTTTTTTCATATATATACATATCTTTATTTGGTTTGACAATTACAATAAATACAAACATGGAACAATTAATATATGAGTTACTCTTCCAGGTTCCCAACTTAGCTATCGACCTGCGGTCTTTCGGCCAATTTGTCCGTTTTTTTTTCACTATTTCATAAAAGTTGATTAATGTTACCTTTGACAGGAACTTTTAATACATTTCGAGTAGTGCGTCATCCCTAAAAATCCAATTTTCCTCTATTTTTTTCGATTTTTTCAATTTTACAGGTAAGGGTTGAGGTTTAGCCAAAACACTAACAAACACTTTTTTGTAGCATTTTGCAATACAAAAATTCTGGTTTTTTTAAATTTTTTTCTATCTTTAATAGTCAAAAAGTTATAACCAATTTAAATTTTTTTTCCTACTTGATTTTTCAATTTTTATTGATTAAAAATTATAGGGTGTTTCTGACCACCCGTTCACCTCAAATATCTCCTGAAATACGAATCGGATTAAGATTTAAAAAATATATATCCAAAAATGTTTTTTGAGCCCTATCATGTGGTGTGAAATGTAAACCGCCCCTCCCTCCCCCCTGTGTTGCTGAGGGGGTAACTTTGAAATCTTAAATGGGACCCCTATTTTTTATTGCAGATTCGGATTCTATGCTAAAAAATATTAGGTTTTTATCCGAAAAAAATTTTTCGATGAGCGACAGATGGCTCTATATTCGGCAAAAACATTTATTAAATTATATTTATTTCTCGCATCAAATGATAGATTACATTTTTCACGTAGTCATCTTTTAAATAAGGCGTTGATTGAAGTCATTCGTAATTTTATGTCAGAAATAAGCAAAAAAAAAAATTATTTGTAAAAAAAAATCGTAGAAACGAATAAAAATCAATTTGATTATCAAATTCCATTCTATTCTTTTCTATTGTGGTAATGTATGAATGTTGTTAACGACAAACAGGATTTTTTTAATAAAAAATCGAAAAAAATGTTTCGAATAAAAACCTAATATATTTTAAAGTAGAAGCCAAATCTGCTATAAAAAATAGGGGTACCTATTTAATATTTCACCCCGCTCCTGGGGGGAGGAGTGGTGGTTTAAATTTCACACCACATGATAGAGCTCAAAAAATAAATGTAGATGTATTTTTACTTTCTCCGTTACGAAGTACGAGAAAGTATTGTGATCATGAAAATAAAAAAAAAAATTTACGGAAATATCAGTTTTGGGGTCCCTAGATGCCATTTCAACAATTTCTGGAGAAAAAAAAAGTGTCTGTGTGTGTGTGTGTGTGTCTGTGTGTGTGTCTGCCTGTGCGCGCTGTATCTCAAAAACTAATAGAGCAATTGATATGAAACTTTGAACATCCGTCTTATTTGATAATCTGAAGAACTGAAAAGCTTTTGGTAAAATTTCGTACACCGGAAGTGGGCGTTTACCTTAACTGTTTTTTGATTTTTGCCAATATTTTCTTAAATATGAAAAATATCACTAAAACATTTAAACAAACTTTGAAGACAACAAAGAAATGAACATCTTTTGCTTGAAGACATTTTTCATAAAATCATTTTTATTCGAGAATTTTTTTTTTTTAATTTTTGGTTTATAATTATAAAACGATAATAGTTACAGCAAATTAATTTTTGTGTAATTTTTCCGATACGTTTACTATTTTTTTCTTAATTTTTCTTCCTCCAATGTACAAATTTGACGCAGTGAAAATCAAAAATTTCAAAAATCTGTAACTCGCTTGAAAATTATTGGATTTAACAAAACCAAAATTATTTGAGTAGAGTGTCATTTTCCTAATAAAAATTAATTTTTGTGTAATTTTTCCGTTACGTTTACTAGTTTTTTCTTAATTTTTCTTCCTGCAATGTACAAATTTGACGCCGTGAAAATCAAAAATTTTAAAAATCTGTAACTCGCTTGAAAATTATTGGATTTTCAAAAACCAAAATTATTTAAGTAGAGTGTCATTTTCCCAATAAAGATTAATTTTTGTGTAATTTTTCCGATACGTTTACTATTTTTTTCTTAATTTTTCTTCCTCCAATGTACAAATTTGACGCCGTGAAAATCAAAAATTTCAAAAATCTGCAACTCGCTTGAAAATTATTGGATTTTCAAAAACCAAAATTATTTGAGTAGAGTGTCATTTTCCTAATAAAAATTAATTTTTGTGTAATTTTTCCGTTACGTTTACTATTTTTTTCTTAATTTTTCTTCCTGCAATGTACAAATTTGACGCAGTGAAAATCAAAAATTTCAAAAATCTGTAACTCGCTTGAAAATTATTGGATTGACTCGTACTTAGTTCTAAAGGCAGATGTTTTGTGAATACATGTACTTAAATTTTTGAGAAATTACATCATTTCAGAATTATTTTTTTTAGATTTCGGACTTTTTTACTTTCTCCGTTACGAAGTACGAGAAAGTATTGTGATCGTGATTTCTTTTTCAAAAATTTTTTTTACGGAAATATCCGTTCTGGGGTCCCTAGATGCCATTTCAACAATTTCTGGAAAAAAATATTGTGTCTGTGTGTGTGTGTGTGTGTCTGCCTGTGTGTGTGTGTCTGTGCGCGCGCTGTATCTCAAAAACTGATATAGCAGTTGATATGAAACTTTGAACATACGTCTTATTTGATAATTCGAAAAACTGAAAAGCTTTTGGTAAAATTTCGTACACCGGAAGTGGGTGTTTACCTTAACTGTTTTTTGTTTTTTGCCAATATTTTCATATATATGAAAAATATCACAAAAATATGTAAACAAACATTGAAGACAACAAAAAAATGCACATCTTTTGCTTGAAAATATTTTTCATAAAATCATTGCTATTTGAGAAAAAAATTATTATTAATTTTTCAATTTTTGGTTTATAATTATGAAACGATAATAGTTACAGCAAATTTATGTGAATAATAATTGTAGATAATGCCAAAATTAACAACTTCTAAAGAATAAGTTTTTTTCGAAATCTCGTTAGTTTTTGAGTAAACCGAGTTTTTTAATTTGAAGTATAATTTTTCCATAATTCATAATTTTGACGTTTTAAACGTCAGTTTCATCCGAGTTTGCGCAACGCTCGATGTACATTTAAAATATGATTTAAATAGAAAATAAACCATGAAAACGTAAATATAAATGATACCATCAAGTCGGAGAAAGTAACATGATGGCCACATCACCATTTTTTTGGAATCGACACGTGGAATAAACGTATTACAAAGTAAACTTTAGCATTCTTATAACGTGTGCCGAGCAAAAATATAATTCTATTTATATGTACAACAACAAAAAATATTTCTCACATTTAGACGAATGCTGGTCATTGCATCATCGCGTCTAGCTTTATTTTTAAATGTTATTGAACCGAAGACATCACAATTCGTGGAATAAAAAGCTCCGCCCGCCGCGTCGCGGCGCTGTGTTTCATGTGTGTTGCAATAAATTTTAGATACAAACTCAAGTAACAGTCGCAGTGGCGGCTGGTGGAACATTTTGTTGATAGAGCCACGTAGCCTTACGTTTGAGAAAAAAAAAACGAACGATAATTGAAATTGAAAACCTTTACAGAAGCATTAGATAAATCAAATAAAGACGAAAAACGTTTAGGATGATTTCAAAATTCTTGCTGAGCTTGAAATTAGTGGTAGTGCCATGGCTCCCCGCCCCTGAACAGTCGAATGACTTAAACCTGCTTCGACATGAAAAATTGTTACTAAGCAATTTACATTAATTGAGCGAATGGCAACTAATCAACTTATTGCTCAATACTCTTCAAATTATTAAAATAAATCAATAACCATAGACGGCAGATTGCTAGCAGCGAAGTAGTTAATTACGTTCGCGTTTGAAAGAGAAATCGAGGATGCAATAAATAATAACAAATTTCACCGCCGCGGCATTTGGCTCACACAAATTTTCACGTTAATTACTCGCACTTTTCTAGGAGAAAATTACGAAAGCGCATGTTCAGGTATTGTAGCACTAAGTAATATGCTAATCTTAAAACGTTCATGCGTATGGGAATTGCAAGTAAAAAATTGTAATAAATTAGTCTTCTGCGAATCCTCCCTTAAATTTGGAATTATGAGAATAAGAAGTAGGCCATGATGAGTGGTGCCAGGAGTAATTTTTAATTTTCCCCAAATATTTCATAAAAAAACCCCAAATATACGCCGCCAATCTGGCAACACTGGCCATGATAATTTTTCATTGGGTTGCCGTCAGCAGTGTTACCAAGTCAGCGGAAAATCCGCCAGATCTGGCGAATTTTGGATCCTAATTGCGGAATAATTTTCGTTTTAGCGGCTGGCGGATTTTCTAGCGGAATTATGTTGGATTGTTGAAAAAAACTAGCGTAATTTAAATTTAATCTTTACTTTCAAAAGGTGTAAGAGAAAAAGCAGAAACATAAAACGATAATTTAAAAAAAAATCATCATACCTTGTGACACATTTTCAAAAATTAAAGTATTAGATATTTTTGTTCAAGTTCAACTTTAAATATCGATTTTAAAAAATTCATAATTCGGGGAAAAATTTACTCATTCCAAAAATCGAAGTTAATTCTAAAGGCAGATGTTTTGTGAATATACTAAAAAATCATATCAATATTTATTTTTTTCAGAAATAAACCCAGAAATGAACACATTTTCAAAAATCAAAGTTGGTTTTAAAGGTGGTCGTTCTGTGGCTATATTAAAATATTTGAGGACCTCAATTTTGTTTTGTTGAAGTGTTCGAAAACAAAATATTAATTTTCAAAATTTACTCATTTTCATTTTCAAAAATCCTAGTTCAATTTAAAGATCAAAGTGCTACGATTGCATTATTTCAAAAGCTTTTCAGTTCTTCAGATTATCAAATAAGACGTATGTTCGCAGTTTCATATCAATTGCTCTATTAGTTTTTGAGATACAGCGCACACAGCACACACACACACACACACACAGACACACACACACACAGACACACACACACAGACACAAAAAAAAAATTTCGATTTAAATCTTTAAATTTTTTTATTTTTCCCGACGAATTTTTAGTTTCTAAATTTTTGGCCTGTATTTTCGATATTTTTGGCCAAAATATTTTAACTTTTGGCCGAAATATCCTTTATTTTGACCTAAATTTGCGATTTAAATCTTCGACTTTTTGGCCCGCATTTTCTATTTTCCGCCGAATGTTTAATTTTTAGATTTTTGACCTGTATTTTCGATTCTTTTAGGTCTAAATTTTTGATCTAAATGTTCTTTATTTGGACATAAATTTTCGATTTAAGTGTTTGGCCTAAATATCTTTTATTTAGACCTAAATTTTCGATTTCATTGTAAAAATTTTCGACTACTAGGTCCGCATTTTTTATTTTTCCCGACGAATTTTTAGTTTTTAAATTTTTGGCCTGTATTTTCGATATTTTGGGCCAAAATATTTCAACTTTTGGCCTAAATATCCGTTATTTTGACCTAAATTTGCGATTTAAATCTTCGACTTTTTGGCCCGCATTTTCTATTTTCCGCCGAATTTTTAATTTTTTAGATTTTTGACCTGTATTTTCGATTCTTTTGGGTCTACATTTTTGATCTAAATGTTCTTTATTTGGACATACATTTTCGATTTAAGTGTTAAAATTTTCGTGTTTTTTTTGGTCCGTATTTTGATTTTTCGAGCCGAATTTTTAGATTTTTGACCTGTATTTTCGATTTTTTTTTGTCCAAATTTTTGATCATTTGCTCTAAATATTCTTTATTTTGACCTAAATTTTCGATTTAATTGATAAAATTTTTGATTTTTCTGGCCGAATTTTTAATTATAGTTCCAAATTTTTGATTCGATTTTGGTTAAAATATTCATAACCTGAATTATTCATTTATATGAGAGATTTTTTAAATTTTTTCCGTTATTTTCGATTTTTTAGTCTGCATTTATTATTTTTAGGCCCAAATTTTCGATGTACTCTCTAAAATTTCGACTTTCTGGCCAACATTACAGATTTTTATTATTTTTTTAAATCTTTTGACCTAAATTTTTCTATATTTTCACCTAACTTTTCAATTTTATTGTTTTTTTTGGCCCCCATTTTTGATGTTTTGTTTAGCCTGTATTTATTATCTTTTCGATGTTTTGTCTAAATTTTCGACTTTTTGACCAACATTGTGGATTTTCTTTAATCTGTTGCCCTAAATTTTTCTTTATTTTTTTTATTTGTCTGTCTTTTTTTAAATGTATCTTTCCTTGGTCCACTATTTTTATTTTAGGCCAGAATTTTAGATTTTCGGTCTCAATTTTTGATCGTATATTTTAGATTTTCAGTTTATTTTTTATCCCATATTTTAGATTTTATTTCGTGAATTTTCATTATTTTCGAATTATTTTTGGCGACTGAAAGTGGCAAATTATTTTGCTCCTACCTAAGTTTTCGATTTTTTGTCTGCGTTTTTTATTTTTAGATATTTGGCCGATATTTTAGATTTCTGTATTTTCGATTTTTTGTTCCATTTTTTTTACATATTTTTCTTTATTTTGACCAAAATATTCGATTGGTTTGTAGAAATTTTTGTTTTTTTTTGTCTACAAGTTTTAACTTTACGCTCGTTTTCGTCTCGTTTTCGTCTAAATGTTCACCGTTTTAGGCCTTATTGTAGAACTTTTACTTTTTTGGCTTATATTTTGTATTTTCGATTATTTTGGTTTCAATGTTTGGTATTTTGGCCGACATTTTCTTTATTTCGACTTAAATTTCCTATTCGTTTGTTAAAAATGTTGATTTTTTTTGGGTACGAATTTTAGATTTTTGTCTTCAGTTTTTTATTTTTGTCTCATATTTTAGATTTTCTAACTTGAATTATTGATTTTATTGTGCGATTTTTTTTAATTTTTATATTTGCCATTATTTTCAAATTTCTCGGAACTTATTTTAAGCTAAAAAGTTATTTTTGGGGCCGAAAATAGCAAATTATTTTTCTTTTGCTTGTATTTTAAATTTTTTTGGTCTGCATTTTTATTTTTAATTTTTTTGGCCAATATTTTAGATCTTCAGCCAAAATATTCGATTGGTCTAGGAAAATAAATGGTTTTTTTGTTTGGGGGGGGGGGTATATTGTATAAGTGGCTCTACCATTAACATGTTCCACGAGCCGCCACTGGTTTGATCAATGGATCTTTGCGTGTGCGTCATTACCGAATTACCGATACATGATTGCGTCTAATTCCTTTACCGTAAAGAGAGTGAACGCATGAAAATGTTGTCTATGTATAGCGTGCACGTAATGGTACGACCGAGGTAGCAGATAGCTAGCCGTCTCTGCAACCGACCCTACCTATTTGTATTGCCACCACTGTTACCTCGGCCGTACCATGAGTCACCCCGCGAGCCGTCACTGCAATACAGATGGCAGGGTCGGTTGCGGAGACCTATCTGTACTACCACCTCTGCTACATCGGCCGTACCATGAGTCACCCCGCGAGCCGTCACTGAAATCTGCAGTACAGCTGTGTGCAAGCGCAAGATTACGAAAGGAGATTCTATTCCCCCGACCAACCCCCAATTCTTACCACCACAAAAACGATATAAAAAATTACCAGTTAAGCTGTTGAATAAATCCGCACTATATCTACACATCGTTCGAATAAACGAAAATTTCATAATTTTTGTATCGTAATTTTTACCCTATCAAATGTAGTTGAATGCAAATGAAATTGTATGAATTGAATGAAATAAGCTGTGCGCGATATAACGAGCGTTATCATTGTGTCGTTAAAAGGGGGACGGCCCCCTCCGGCGAACCCCACGTGTCGTCGACACTGGCGCGTGACCCCGGTGCGCCCGCTAACCTACAAATGCGGGCGCCGGCTGATAGGAAATCGCGCAACCGGAATTCAAAACTTGGCACTTGCTGCGGAACGGAGCCGGACTGGGTTTACGCACTTTTTCATGTCGCGCTCTCGCTTTCTCGCTCATCCAGCGCAACAATAGACGGACACGGCCGATAACCTACCGACTCGAAGGTGTTCCTACGTTCATTTAGCAGCGCCATCCGCGTTCGAACGACGAACTAGAGATATGATTGGAGTCTATACGGGTAAAAATTTTCAACTAAAAATCTTAAGGTGAGTATAGACTAGAGCATTTACTAGTAACAGAACAACGAGCCGCTCTATGATATGTTCAAGTGTATCACCCTCACGAACCAGACGTCTTTCGACGACAGCTTTTGAAACTGTATTGTACCATTCGTTAGAACGTTACATTACATTATTGAAATGCTCGAGAAAATGCTCTAGTGTATATCCACCCTTAAATGATTTAATAACATTTAAAAAAAAAATCGATTTCAGATTTTCTTTAAATCTAGCATAGTATGTTTAATACGTCAGCTGGATAAAACTTTTTGTTACAAAAATTATAGATAATTTAAATATAATAATAATAATAAATTTATTTTCAACAAGTCAATAACTTTCTAATGGAAACATCATTTTTATGTAATTACAGAGTATATGCAATGTGTACAGTTAAACATACATTACTATATAAATAATTAGCAAAAAATAAATAAAGAGCAGAACAAAATTAAAATATTAACACGTAATAGCACAGAATATAATTTTGTAAACGAAATTTTGAGTTACAATTTTTTTAAACTTGCGTTGTTGTTCTCCTGCATTTTAATATTCCACCAGGCATAATTCACTCAAAATTAAACGAATCGCGAAAATTTAATTTAATTCAAAAATTTATAAAAAAAATAATTATCCAAAAAATTCGCATTTTCGAAAATTTGTAAAAAAAAATAATTATTGAAGAAATTCGCTCCAAAAGTTCAAAATCCGTAAATCAGCAATGCATTTATGATATCCTGTAAAAACAATTGCAATAACTTAGGTTGAAACAAAGTGGCAACAATCCAAACGAAGTGTGGAAACGCAAAATCCATTCAACGGTTTCAAAAATTGCAAAAAATTAATTATTGAAGAAATAATTTTTGTGAATATCTTTGAGCTATAACAACACAATCATTTTCGATAATTTCTTTGAGCAATGGCGAAAAAGTTAATTTTTACAATTTTTTGAGCAATGTCAAAAAATTGTCAAAATTGTTTTTTTTTTTGGTCATTGCTCAAAGAAATTGTCTAAATTGATTTGGTTGTTATTGCTCAAAGAAATACACAAATAAATTTTGTGAATATCTTTGAGCTATAAAAGAGAAAAACATAATTTCGACAATTTCTTCGAGCAATGATCAAAAAAATAAATTCTGTGAATTTCTTTGAGCAATAACAACAAAATCAATTTTGATCATTTTTCGAGCAATGAAAAAAATCAATTTTGATAATCTTTTTATGCAATGACCAAAACAATTCCTTTGAGCAATGGCAAAAAAATCAATTTTGACAATTTCTTTGAGTAATGATAAAAGAATCAATTTTGTCAATTTCTTTGAGCAATGACCAAAAAAATCAATTTTGTGGATTTATTTGAAATAACAACAAAATCAATTTTGACAATTTCTTTGAGCAATAGCCAAAAAATAAATAAATTTTGACAGTTTTTTGAACAATGACAAAAAAAAATGAATTTTGTGAATTTCTTTGAGCAATAACAACAAAATCAATTTTGATCATTTCTTTGAGCAATGAAAAAAAAATCAATTTTAATAACATTTTTATGCAATGACCAAAACAATTCCTTTAAGCAATAGCCAAAAAATCAATTTCGACAGTTCCTTTGAGTAATGATAAAAAAAATCAATTTTGTCAAGTTATTTGAGCAAAATGACCAAAAAAATCAAATCAAAAAATCAATTTTGTGAATTTATTTGAGCAATAACAACAAAATCAATTTTGACAATTTCTTTGAGCAATGACCAAAAAAAATCAATTTTGTGAATTTCTTTGAGCAATAACACAAAATCAATTTTGATCATTTCTTTGAGCAATGACAAAAAATCAATTTTGATAATATTTTTATGCAATGACCAAAACAATTCCTTTGAGCAATGGCCAAAAAATCAATTTCAACAGTTCCATCAATTTTGACAATTTCTTTGAGCAATGACTAAAAAATCAATTTTGTGAATTTATTTGAAATAACAACAAAATCAGTTTTGACAATTTCTTTGAGCAATGCCAAAAAAATCAATTTTGTGGATTTATTTGAAATAACAACAAAATCAATTTTGACAATTTCTTTGAGCAATAGCCAAAAAATAAATACATTTTGACAGTTTTCTGAACAATGACAAAAAATGAATTTTGTGAATTTCTTTGAGTAATAACAACAAAATCAATTTTGATAATTTCTTTGAGCAATGAAAAAAAAAATCAATTTTGATAACATTTTTATGCAATGACCAAAACAATTCCTTTGAGCAATGGCCAAAAAATCAATTTCAACAGTTCCTTTGAGTAATGACAAAAAAATCAATTTCGTCAATTTGTTTGAGCAATGACCAAAAAAATCAAATCAAAAAATCAATTTTGTGAATTTATTTGAGCAATAACAACAAAATCAATTTTGACAGTTTCTTTGAGCAATGACCAAAAAAATCAATTTTGTGAATTTCTTTGAGCAATAATAACAAAGTTAATTTTGACAATTTCTTTGAGCAATGACCAAAAAAATCAATTTTAATAATTTCTTTAAGCAATAATGACAAAATCATTTTTGACAATTTCTTTGAGCAATAGCCAAAAAATATAAATTTTGCCAGTTTTTTTAAACAATAACCAAAAAAATCAATTTTGTGAATTTATTTGAGCAATAACAACAAAATCAATTTTGACAATTTCTTTGACCAATGACCAAAAAAATCAATTTTGCGAATTTCCTTGAGCAATAACAACAAAATCAATTTTGATCATTTCTTTGAGCAATGAAAAAAAATCAATTTTGATAATATTTTTATGCAATGACCAAAACAATTCCTTTGAGCAATGGCCAAAAATCAATTTCAACAGTTCCTTTGAGTAATGATAAAAAAATCAATTTTGTCAATTTCTTTGAGCAATGACCAAAAAAATCAATTTTGTGAATTTATTTGAAATAATAACAAAATCAATTTTGACAATTTATTTAAGCAATGACCAAAAAATCAATTTTGTGAATTTCTTTGAGCAATGACAAAAAATCAATTTTGATAATATTTTTAAGCACTGACCAAAAAAATCAATTTTGTCTAATTCCTTGAGCAACGACAAAAAAAATCAATTTTGACAATTTTTTCGAGCAATGATCAAGAAAAATAAATTTTGTGAATTTCTTTGAGCAATGACCAACGGGTTTTATCAGTTTCTTAAGTTTGAAAATCAATTTTCGTCTCATTGTTGCCAACTAGATTTCCAAAACCCAATTTTTTCGTGCCCACAACAACCCGGGAACGGTAACGAAAACGGGAAAATTTGTTATTACTTGTGTAACATGTCAACATGCGAATCACATCATTTAACTTCTGGTTCTCGTTCTCGTTACCGTTCCCGGGTTGTTGTGAAGCCGCCTTGAGGCTGTGAGTCTGTGAGGATGAAAATGGTCTTTATCTGTGTTGAATTGCCATGGAATAACCCATTTTGACATATTTTTAACACGCAAATTCGTGGCATCCTCTGTAAGAGTCAAAGACGAAAAATCTCGAAATTTCTCTCTAAAAATCTCTAATAATGATTTGTTTTATTTGTGATTCCGTTATTTAATTTCCCTTTTCGTAACACGAAGTTGTTAATAAACGTATACCGATGACAAATTTAGGTAAAGTTAAAAAAAAATTACATGGGCTACAAAAAAAACTTCTGAAAAACCGAACCGTGGCCAGCAATAGAAAATGATACGCTACTGGAAGCACAGAACACATACCTTACTGGAAGTTAAAGATTATCATTGACAATCATTGAAATATAATGTTAAACTATATTTTCAATGTTTTTTTTTTTTTCAAATAAAGATTATATTTTAGAAAACAGCACACATCAAACTCCTTAACCCATATTAGCCCGATATTTTAAATGAAAAGAAAGTAAATGATGTGTTTCTCTAAATCTAGTAATTAAGACCCAAAGACACAAAAAGATTATATTTTTTCTGCCAATTATCAATGAATAATCGCTGAACGTACTGATAGATGGCACTAACAATATTTCAGTCATAATATTAGGAAGAACTTTAAAATTGCCGTCTTGGATATAGGCTTGTGTGTTGTGGGCATGTTTTAAACTTGCTCCTTGATTAATTATCATTTTATGCACCCACGAATTTAGGGACAGGAGCAGATTTCAAACTTTCATCATTCGCTTTTGATTAAAAACATTCAATGATTAGATCACTAGCGCCCTCAGCATCCGCGTGGGCGGCCGGGGTACCAGAATCAGATAAAAGCTCCACGTATCAGTTTCAGTAGTGCCCATGCAGTCGTCCTGACGGTGAGCCGAAACTCAGAAACTCGCAGCGCCACTCAAAGACCTACGGGATATATTCGCGCACTCGTTCTACACGAGCCCCGCGATTGGTGGACGCCATTTTATCGATGGTTCCGTTTCGTAGTGAAAACGTCTTTAGTTTTTTACAGTTTTGTGTGTTCATTTCTTAAGTATTTACCAATGAATCTGAAACGTTTGTTTACACCAGTGCACGGAGTAAGTGTTGCCCGTCACGGTCTCGCGACCGTTCCCATCGAACACCCCGTTCCTTCCCCCTAAAGTTTTACCGCATTGAATTGGTGCAGTGTGGGGTTTTTTCCACACATCTTCCGCACCCCCTCCGGACCAACCGACGTTCGGTCATCCCGACGACGACGCATTCCGGCGCATTTGTTTACGGAACGGACGGGAATTGTGTCAACAATTGTTTGGTTCAGTTCATTGCAGTGCGTGTTGTTCGTCCGGAGTTTTATCGATTTCCGCGCGCGGTGCGTTAATGACCTCTCCGCGTGTGCCTGTGCTCGAAGAAATGGGTCGTGAAAGTTGCAAAATAGGGTCTGGAAAGTAGGTCAACTCGCTTAGGGATTTTACCGGTTTCCCACTAAATTTTACACCCCAGATGAAAGTGATTTCTCCCCCCCACCCGTCAGCCCGGTGCGAGCACGTAAGTGTATTCTTATTATGCCATGTTGCCAGATCGTGCGGGAATTCTCGGCCCTGCCGCGTTCATTGTTCGTTACCGATTTTACGCTATGACACAATGAACGGTCATTCATCATTCTTCTCTCACCCCGAAAATCGATGCCGGAAATCTCATGTTTATTGCGATTAGAAAAAATGACAGTAATTCATTCTTATTATTCAAGAGTATTGGCGACAAAGTTACTCATGAAAAAAAAATTCGAATTAAAATTCCACAGTGAGATCAAAGAGTCGAAAATAATTGGCAGCCCTTAAAACAATAAGGTAACTGACAGAAGTTCAGTGGCGTCACTAAGGATGGGAATTTTAGCATGGAAAACCTGAAATTTAAATGTAACAGCTAGATGTATCATTTAACTGATATTGGTTGATTAAAGCATAATATGTAAATGTATTATTTCGTTTTTTAATGCATCTGTGTGTAGAATAAGTGCATAATGCAAACAAACTCGTGCGACTACACGTTTTCTTATAATTCGGGAATAAACCTAGTGTTCCATTTTTGGGACACTGGGAAAAAACGGGTTAAAAGTGGTGATCAGTTTTAAAACTTGGTTCTAAATGTTTAAAATAGACAAAATCGGCACAGAAGCATTTTTAAAACAATTAACAAAATGTACACTGCACTACGATGGAGAGTTCCAGACAGCCAATTTTTGTAGGGATTTTTAGAAAATGTGTTACCAACTATTTTTAACTTTTTGATTTCATTTTTCAATCTTGTGTGGCAGTTTACATATCTTTTCAATTATTTAAATATGTATTTTCTTGGAGTATTTTTGGCCCCACAAAATGTTGAATGAAGTTCTTTGTCGGACATGAAATACCCAGTGTGTACAGTGAGATCAGAAACTCAAAAATAGTGGCAGTATATTTTCTGAAAATCCCTGTAATAATTTAAGTGTGCATTTTATTTATTTTGACGTCACAAGTGTTCATTCACTAAGGTGCTTATAGTCTAAATTTAATTTTTAAATTTTTAGTAATTATTATACTGTAAACTTAGTAATTATATTGTAATACTGTAAATAAATTTACCTGTAAAATTTGTAACCTCAAAAAACCATAAGACTTCAAAATAGACAAAATTCTTTTGTACTGCACTGATCCAGGCAGCCAACATAATATTACGTGAATTATCCCTATTTTCAGAAGATGTGCTGCGAACTATTTTCGAGTTTTTGATCTCACTGTATGTATTATCAGGTTTATTACTGTTTATGGAATTTTATAACCCGGCACATGCGTGACTGCCAACTACAAGAATACTCGTAATTGTTTAATGCAATTTGCAAGGCCGTGGCAGACGTCTTGTTATCAAGAACTTTATTGCATTAGTCGATTAGTGGACTAAATTTTCAACATTCGGCCACTTGAATTGACACTTGAAACTTGATGTGTAGAAGAAAATTTGCATTCAGCGATAGTAAAAATTGTTTAGAAAATAATATCCACTGGAATTAGCTTCAAAATCTATCCAAAGTTTTGACGTCCCACCATAACAATCAACATATCGCAGCATGAAGCACAATGGCAACCCTCAAATCTGTAGCTTCGAAGACTCTTAGAAAATCTTCGAATAAAAATTCCAGCCCCAGTTTGAATGCATTTTGACATCTCCCTGTAGGAATTGATATATTGCAGCCTGAAACTAAGTAGCAACAGTCAAAACTTGAGCTGTAGACGATTATAAAATTGCCAAAAATTCTAATCGTGCCAGAACGGGCTCCAAAATTCCAAAATGCGTGCAAAATGAACCATAAGTTATTTTATTTTATCCAATAATGTAAACATGCCAATAACTCCTTAGCAACGAGTAACGTTAAGGTACCTATAACAACACTAGTTTTGTTAAGAAATCTTAAAATAAACAGTGTTACGACACACATAACGTTATTGGTTTTTACATTACTCGAGAATTTAAAAGCACTCGCTCCTACATCACTTGTGCTTTCAAACTTTTCGCTCGTAATGTAAAAACCTTCATAACGTTAATTGTATCGTAAATTACTATTATTTTATCCTATAATGTTATCATGTCAATAACTCCTTAGCAACGAGTTACGTTAAGGTACCTTTAACAACACTAGTCTTGTTATATTTATCTTAACGCAACTCGTTGCTATGGAGATATTGGCATACAAACATTATTTAGCCTAAAATTTTTTTTCATTAAAAAAATAGAAATAGGATAAAATAAACTGTGTTACGACACACGTAACGTTATTTGTTTTTACATTACTCGTCGACATCTGGGACACCCTGTATTCCAACACTGCACTGTCACGCGTGAAGCCTAACCTTCAATGTGTCAAAATGACGGAGTAGATTTAAAGATGTTTGCTTCGCCGCTTCTACAAACATGGGGCTTTAGTTGTAGCACTTTGGCAAATTTGTTGTTTTCGATGTTTCGAAATTTCACATGAAAAACTTTAAAAATTTGAAAAAAATATAAAATCTCACTTAAAAAAATTCAATTAAATCAGTGTACTCTACAAATGTTTAAAATTTAAGGTGAATCAAGAAATTTTACTCCAACTTAATTTTGAAACGATTTATGATTTTTTCAATTTGGAAAAGTAAAATTTCACATGAAAAACTTTAAAAATTTGAAAAAAATATAAAATCTCACTTAAAAAAATTCAATTAAATCAGTGTACTCTACAAATGTTTAAAATTTAAGGTGAATCAAGAAATTTTACTCTAACTTAATTTTGAAACGATTTATGATTTTTTCAATTTGGAAAAGTAAAATTTCACATGATAAAATTAAAAAAATTTGAAAAAAATATAAAATCTCACTCTAAAAAATTCAATTAAATCAGTGTACTCCACAAATGTTTAGAATTTAAGGTGAATTAAGAAACTTTACTCCAACTTAATTTTGAAACGATTTATGATTTTTTCAATTTGGAAAAGTAAAATTTCACATGAAAAACTTTAATAATTAAAAAAAAATGTAAAATCTCACTCTAAAAAATTCAATTAAATCAGTGTACTCCACAAATGTTTAGAATTTAAGATGAATCAAGAAATTTTACTCCAACTTAATTTTGAAACGATTTATGATTTTTTCAATTTGGAAAATTAAAATTTCACATGAAAAACTTTAAAAACTTGAAAAAAATATAAAATCTCACTCTAAAAAATTCAATTAAATCAGTGTATTCCAGAAATGTTTAAAATTTAAGGTAAATCAAGAAATTTTACTCTAACTTAATTTTGAAACGATTTATGATTTTTTCAATTTGGAAAAGTAAAATTTCACATGATAAACTTAAAAAAGATGAAAAAAATATAAAATCTCACTTTAAAAAATTCAATTAAATCCGTGTACTCCACAAATGTTTAGAATGTAAGGTGAATCAAGAAATTTTACTTCAACTTAATTTTGAAACGATTTATGATTTTTTCAATTTGGAAAATTAAAATTTCACATGAAAAACTTTAAAAATTTGAAAAAAATATAAAATCTCACTCTAAAAAATTCAATTAAAACAGTGTACTCCAGAAATGTTTAAAATTTAAGGTAAATCAAGAAATTTTACTCCAACTTAATTTTGAAACGATTTATGATTTTTTTCAATTTGGAAAAGTAAAATTTTACATGATAAACTTTAAAAATTTGAAAAAAATATAAAATCTCACTCTAAAAAATTCAATTAAATCAGTGTATTCCGCAAATGTTTAAAATTTAAGGTGAATCAAGATATTTTACTCTAACTTAATTTTGAAACGATTTATGATTTTTTCAATTTGGAAAAGTGAAATTTCACATGATAAACTTTAAAATTTTGAAAAAAATGTAAAATCTCACTCTAAAAAATTCAATTAAATCAGTGTACTCCACAAATGTTTAGAATTTAAGGTGAATCAAGAAATTTTACTTCAACTTAATTTTGAAACGATTTATGATTTTTTTCAATTTGGAAAAGTAAAATTTTACATGATAAACTTTAAAATTTTGAAAAAAATATAAAATCTCACTCTAAAAAATTCAATTAAATCAGTGTACTCCACAAATGTTTAGAATTTAAGGTGAATCAAGAAATTTAACTTCAACTTAATTCTCGTCAGTTACCTTGAACGAAAATAAAAAAAAAACAACCCTCCAAATCAATAAACAAAATTACGGAGCAATCACCCAACATTGGCATAATAATATACAAACCAAGCCGATTATTTATACATTTACGCCAGTTATTTTTAAGTCTCACGTTCCAGCACTAACGGATCGAATTTTTACTACGCCTTTAAAATGCCAACGCAACATTTGCTTGCCTCTACAAATTGATTTGTTTATGGGTATCGGCATGAAACACAGGGGCCCATTGTGCCGCCGCCAGCTGACCTCCTTTTTATTTTTCGGAATTTTAAACACTCCAATTAGTTTCATGTACTTTTAGAGGGCGCTTTAGAATTAGAAGAATAATCAATGCCCAAAAACAACAGACACGCGATTCCAAGTGTTTGTTGATCATGTAAATCCGATTTTTTTTGATGATTACGCCCTTATGTGAAGTTTGATTAATTGCCCTAGAGCGAATGAACGCGATGTTTATCTGGCTCCGTAAAATGTATGATTTATACTGGAATCGAAATCCTTACTCCAGATACTTTTTGTTGTATCGTTCAAGTTCCGTGATTTATAACTGTAATTATTGAACACGCGGTTTGGAGCAACCATCATTAGTTATGCCTGCATTTGATATGGGGTAAATCCAATTACATCAGCCCGATTTTGCGAGGAAACTGAACTAGCCCCAGTCAATTGTTTCATAATTGGGGTGATAACAGACCGCAGCTAAAATTACCCTTACAACCTCCAATATCTAAAAAGAAAATTATATTGACTAGAACCATTGATTATATCGTGTGAGCCACAAAATTTTGTTTCAGAGTTGGCTGTGAGATAAATGAGGTATGTCGCATATTATTAGAATTAGATTTTAAAAAATGAACTAATCTCAGACATGACTGCTATGTTTCTCTCTCTCTCTCTCTGGCATGGCCAACTCGGAAACAAAATTTTGTGGCTCACACCTTAATATTCATACATTTGTGCATCCTCAGTTTGAAGTATAATGTGTAAATTAGAAGAATTTTTGGTTTTTACAATTGTTTTAAACTCACATATGTTTTGTGATTTCGTAATCTGAATCCCAAAAATTGTGCAGCCCAGTGTAATCAACAGCCTGCATTCCTCTAAGGAAATTGATTCTGGAGCCTCGTCCCACAAATCCACTAAATCAATTACATCCATCACCCGTTACTTTTGCGGGGATTTGTGCTAAGAAGCCCGGAACCGTCTTTCCGAATACGAAATGAGAAAACAATAAAAACTCCAGAGGGGAAAGAGACCACCTCACGCGCCCTGCATATTAAGCTACCCTTGCCAACTCCGTCCGGGGTGAAAAACAACCGGGATGATTGATGCTAAACAAAAATTATGTATTCCTTTTATGCGGGCGTCGGTTTTATTGCCGATCCGAGGATAAATGACGACTTGGTTATTTCATGTAAAGGGCAGAACCCGATGTACATTTAGTGTAGGAAGGAAACTTTGAAGGACAATACTGCATTGTTAATAATTAGGTTTTTTGACCGATGTGAAGATAGCCACGGATTTTTCAGCTGGGAATAAAAATTAATATAAATTACTTCATTATTTAACCTCTTCACGCCCAGGTTGCCACATGTGGCAACAAGCAAAAAAAGAAAATAAAAACATTGTACAAAAAATTACTCCTTTAGCGCCATCTTTGGAATATTTTTTTCATAAGTTTGTGACAGTGAAATAATATTTCGTAGAAAAAGGTAACAACAACAAAGAAGTAATTTTTCATCAACTCTAGGATTAAATCAAAGCAGCATGGGCGCGAAGTGGCTAATGATTCATTTTGAATCAAATGCAAATACAGAACTCTGCAGTCAATTCACAATTTCAATTAGTTTTTCTCCTGTCCACTCGAACCATATAACAGCAAGATTTCAAAGTCCAATAAAGCACTCTTTGAAGCATTTCAAATTTTAATTTTTAACACCAATTTGTAGACAAGAGTCTATCTACTTAACCCTTTCGGCCCTGGTGGTGGCAATTTCCACCTCAACATTTACATGTCTACTTACTATGACAATCCATATTTTTGCTGTTTATCACTAGATGTCACTACCGACGAGAACCCAGCCGAATTCTAACAAATTTCATTTTAAATGTTATTTACCTGAAAGATTGAATTACAAAAACGTATTGAGCGACATTTAATAAACAATTTATAATTATAAGTATTCGATTTTAATTAAAATTGGCGACTTCAACAAAGCCTCACTAATTAATTCCTATACTAATTAAGCAAATGAGTTCAAATTTGGTATTTATGGTCTTAAGAATAATAATTAACAAACAAACATTTTTTTTCAAGTTTAAAAATTCAGGGCTGAAAGGGTTAAGCGATTTAAATCATAATATTTTGGGTAAAAATGTTTGTAACGTACGGACAATAACGGACAATGTTTACTCAACTGGTACATGGATCAGGATGACAATCGTGAAATAATTTCACGGGAATTTTTTTTAAATAATATTTCACTGCAGAGTTATTCAGAACTGCCACAGTTTGGCCATTTACTAACATTGTTGAAAAATAAAGATCGTTGTCATGGTGAAATTTACCTTCACATTTTTATCCACTTGCAAATTATTGGAGAAATACAACAATGCGAAATGCGCGCTTTTATGACAATTCCTGTTTGTCAAATATACTTCCAGAAAGGCGCAGCTAAAAAAAAAATAAAAAATTGGTACCTCAGATATCCGATGGCCGATTAAAAAAAAAAATTACCCATTTTTGACATATTGTATTTATTTTACAAAAATAAAATCGAAAATTTTAGCGCTCTTTTGTACTAAAAATATTTCCCAACATTTTGACAGTTTGTATTTGTTAACTATACTTTTAGAAAGATATTCTAAAAATTAAATGATTTTTTTTTGGGGCTTTTTGGACTTTTTGGACGGATTCCTGTTGAATATTCAAAAAAATACTTCCTAACATTTTCACCTGTTTTTGACAGTTTGTATTTGTTAAATACATTTTTAGAAAGGCATTGCAAAAATATGTTTTTTTTAGCGCCCTTTTCGACTTATGATTTTTTAACGGATCAATGGGCTGTTCAATAAAAAGATATATTTCCCAATATTTTAAAAAAAATTTGACAGTTTGTATTTGTTGCATACACTTTTAGAAAGGCACTGCAAAAATAAAATTAAATTTTTTAGCGCCCTTTTTGACTTTTGATTTTTTAACTGTTCAATAAAAAAAATATTATTATAAAAATAAAATCAAAAATGTTTAGCGCTCTTTTAAACTTACGTGCCAGCCACAGATGTGTCAAGTGCGGATTTCGGGTCGATAAAAATAATCCCAACATTTTGACAGTTAGTTAATTATACTTTTAGAAAGGTATTGCAAAAATAAAATATTTTTTAGCGCCCTTTTGGACTTACATGCCAACTACGGATTTCTGTTCGATTAAAAAGAAAAAAATAATCCTAACATTTTGACAGTTTTTCGAAAGTTACTATTTGTTAAATATATGTTTGGAAAGGCATTGTAAACATAAAATCAAAATTTTTTAACGCCCTTTTAAACTTATCTGCCAGCCACAGATTTTTGTTGAATATTGAAAAAATATATTTCCCAACATTTTCACATTTTTTTGACAGTTTGTATTTGTTACATGCACTTTTAGAAAGGCACTGCAAAAATAAAATATTTTTTTAGCGCCTTTTTTGACTTATGATTTTTTAACGGATCAATAAAAAAAATATTTCCCAACATTTTAAAATTTTTTTGACAGTTTGTATTTGTTGCATACACTTTTAGAAAGGCACTGCAAAAATAAAATAAATTTTTTTCAGCGCCCTTTTCAACTTACGATTTTTAAACGGATCAATGAGCTGTTCAATAAAAAAAAATATTTCCCAACATAATTGACAGTTTTTATTTGTTGCATACACTTTTAGAAAGGCACTGCAAAAATAAAATAAAATTTTTTCAGCGCCCTTTTCGACTTTTTTTGACAGTTTTTTTTTGTTACATACACTTTTAGAAAGGCACTGCAAAAATAAAATACATTTTTTTAGCGCCCTTTTTGACTTATAATTTTTGAACGGGTCAATGGGCTGTTCAATAAAAAAAAAATATTTCCCAACATTTTTAAAAATTTTTGACAGTTTGTATTTGTTGCATACACTTTTAGAAAGGCACTGCAAAAATAAAATAATTTTTTTAGCGCTCTTTTTGACTTTTGATTTTTTAACGGATCAATAAAAAAAATATTTCCCAACATTTTTAATTTTTTTTGACAGTTTGTATTTGTTACATACACGTTTGGAAAGGCACTGCAAAAATAAAAAAAAAATTTAGCGCCCTTTATGACTTATGATTTTTTAACGGATCAATGAGCTGTTCAATAAAAAAAAATAATTCCCAACATTTTTTAAATTTTTTGTCAGTTTGTATTTGTTGCATACACTTTTAGAAAAACACTTCAAAAATAAAATCAATTTTTTTAACGCTCTTTTTGACTTATGATTTTTTAACGGATTCAATAAAAAAAATATTTCCCAACATTTTTAAAAATTTTTGACAGTTTTAATTTGTTACATACACTTTTAGAAAGGCACTGCAAAAATAAAATACATTTTTTTAGCGCCCTTTTTGACTTATAATTTTTGAACGGGTCAATGGGCTGTTCAATAAAAAAAAAATATTTCCCAACATTTTTAAAAAAATTTGACAGTTTGTATTTGTTGCATACACTTTTAGAAAGGCACTGCAAAAATAAAATACATTTTTTTAGCGCCCTTTTTGACTTATAATTTTTGAACGGGTCAATGGGCTGTTCAATAAAAAAAAAATATTTCCCAACATTTTTAAAAATTTTTGACAGTTTGTATTTGTTGCATACACTTTTAGAAAGGCACTGCAAAAATAAAATAATTTTTTTAGCGCTCTTTTTGACTTGATTTTTTAACGGATCAATAAAAAAAATATTTCCCAACATTTTTAATTTTTTTTGACAGTTTGTATTTGTTACATACACGTTTGGAAAGGCACTGCAAAAATAAAAAAAAAATTTAGCGCCCTTTATGACTTATGATTTTTTAACGGATCAATGAGCTGTTCAATAAAAAAAAAATAATTCCCAACATTTTTTAAATTTTTTGTCAGTTTGTATTTGTTGCATACACTTTTAGAAAAACACTTCAAAAATAAAATAAATTTTTTTAACGCTCTTTTTGACTTATGATTTTTTAACGGATTCAATAAAAAAAATATTTCCCAACATTTTTAAAAATTTTTGACAGTTTTAATTTGTTACATACACTTTTAGAAAGGCACTGCGAAAATAAAATTAATTTTTTTTAACGCCCTTTTTGACTTGATTTTTTAACGGACCGATAAGCTTATCAATATTTTCCAACATTTTCACAATTTTTTGACAGTTTGTATTTGTTAAATATACTTTTAGAAAGCCACTGCAAAAATAAAATAAAAATGTTTAGCGCCTTTTTGGACTTACGTGCCAGCCACGGATTTCTGTTCAATTTAAAAAATATATTTCCCAACATTTTCACGGTTTTTTTGACAGTTTGTATTTGTTAAATATACTTTTAGAAATTCATTACAAAAATAAAATCGAAAATTTTTAGCGCCATTTTGGATTTATGTGCTAGCTACGGATTTCTGCTCAATTAATAAAAATATATTTTCCAACATTTTGATATTTTTTGACAGTTTGCATTTGAAAAATATACTTTTCTTTTAGAAAGGCACTGCAAAAACAAAAATAAAATTTAAAAAAAATATCGCCAGCCACGGATTTAAAAAAATATATATATTTCCCAACATTGTCACGGTTTTTTGACAGTTTGTATTTGTTAAATATTCTTTTAGAAATGCACTGCAAAAATAAAATCAAAATTTTTTAGCGCCTTTTTTGCCTTATGATTTTTTAATCAATGAGCTTTTCAATAAAAATAATCCCAATATTTTTATGTTTTTTTTTTGACAGTTTGTATTTGTCAAATATACTTTTAAAAAGGCACTGCACAAATAAAATCGAATTTTTTTAGCCCTTTTGGACTTTCGTGCCAGCCACGAATTTCTGTTCGATAAAAAAAATATTTCCCAACATTTTCATTTGTTTTTGACAGTTTGTATTTGTTAAATATATTTTTTTTAGAAAAGCTCTGCAAAAATAAAATAACATTTTTTAGTGCCCTTTTGGACTTATATGCCAACTACGGATCTCTGTTCGATATTTAAAAAAATATTTTAACTTGTTTTTGACAGTTTAATACTTTTAGAAAGGCACTGCAAAAATAAAATAAATTTTTTTTTAGCGCCCTTTTCGACTTTTTAACGGATCAATGAGCTGTTCAATAAAAAAAAATTCCCAACTTTTTCACAATTTTTTGACAGTTAGTATTTGTTAAATATACTTTTAGAAAGCCACTGCAAAAATAAAATTAAAAAATATTTTGCGCCCTTTTCGGCTTATGATTCTTTAACGGATCGATGAGCTTTTCAACAAAAAAAATAAATATTTTCCAACATTTTTACAATTTTTTGACAGTTTAGTATTTGTTAAATATACTTGCAGAAAGGCAAATCAAAAATAAATTTAAAAAAATCAACGCCCTTGTGAACTTTCTGTTCGATATTAAAAAAAAATCCCAACATTTTCACCCGTTTTTGACATTTTATATTTATTTTGGAAAATAAAATCGAAAATTCTTAGCGCCATTTTATACTTTCTGTTCGATATTAAAAAAAAATATATTTTCCAACATTTTCACGGTTTTTTTTTTGACAGTTTGTATTTGTTAAATATACTTTTAGAAAGGCTCTGCAAAAATGAAATCAATTTTTTTAGGGCTGTTTTGGGCTCATGATTTTTTAACGGATCAATGAGCTGTCCATAAAAAATACTTCCCTTGGCTGTTTCTAATTGTATATACTTTTAGAAAGGCACTGCAAATATATAAAATATTTTTTTTCAACACAAAATTTTTAGCACTTTTTTGGTGAATCGCCGGGCTGAAAATTCCCTTCTCGTCGGTATTATTGGGACTTCTGTTCGATTTAACAAAAAAATCCCAACACTCACCCGTTTTTGACATTTTATATTTATTTTGGGAAAATAAAATCGAAAATGTTTAGCGCCATTTTGTACTTTCTGTCCGATATTTAAAAAATATATATATTTCCCAACATTTTCACGTTTTTTTTTGACAGTTTGTATTTGTAAAATATACTTGTTTTTAGGCTCTGCAAAAATAAAATAAATTTTTTTAGGGCTGTTTTGGGCTTATGTTAATTTTTTTAACCGATCAATGAGCTGTCAATAAAAAATACTTCCCTTGGCAGTTTGTAATTGTTTAATACACTTTTTGAAAGGCACTGCAAATAAATAAAAAAAATCCAAATAATTTTTGGTGGATGCGCCGGGCCGAAAATTCCCTTCTCGTCGGTATGATTTCTGCAGTAGCGCAATAATGCGAGCTCTTAATATCAAATTTGGCGCCAGTGGCGTTTCAGTGGATTTTTTTTATCAGAAGTATTTTGGCACCGATTTTAAAATCCGATCTACGCGGTATAAAACTTGTTCTATAGATTTTTGTTGAAGTTGTTTAATTCAACATCTTAATGGTCATCATTTTGAGATTAGAGTTGGCCACAATTCAAGTGCTCAATTAATTTAACCCTTTCAGCTCTGGATTTTTAAATTTGAAAAAAAAATGTTTGTTAACTATTATTGATGGGGAGCTTCTTAAGACCATAAATACCAAATTTGAACTCATTTGCTTAATTAGTATAGGAATTAATTAGTGAGGCTTTGTTGAAGTGACAACAAAAATATGGATTGTCATAGTAAGTAGAGACATGTAAATGTTGCGGTGGCAATTGCCACCACCAGGGCCGAAAGGGTTAAGAGATAGTATACTACCGCTTTACTTACACATCTTGTACGAAAATTGATTAAGAAGTCTAGACAAATGCCGGAAGCCATTATTTTTATTAACTAAACCCCCAAGGATCGATCTCGCTAGATTGCGGGATTACGGGGCAAACGCCCACGACCCGGCAACGCCGCTGTGCCGTGCGGGTCGCAGTTTTTTACCAGAGATCAATCCCAGATTACAACGGATCGAACTGATTTCGACGGACTCTGATTAATTAATCCCGATAACAAAGCCTAATTTGTCTTCGTCCCAATTCGTCGCGAAAACATGGACATAATTGCGTGGACGCAATTTTCGGCGTTGCCAAATCTATTATTGCAATTATTAGATCCTCGTAGTGTCTTCTAAAAATACAATCCTATTATTTTATTATGTGCTGGTAATTATTGTTGCGTTTTCTAATTCTCTTAATTTCCTTACATCAGTGAGTAATTTTGAGGGTGCGCTATAAAAATTTCAAGGGCAAAGACGGGAATTTTAAAGTCTCTAAAATTATATCTAGAATATTGTCAGCGCCATCTATCAGTTTTTTTTTCTTCTACGATTGATTAACTGTAAAATACTTTGTCTGATTTTAATGATTCAAACGTCAAAATGTGGAAAATTTAGTGTAATTTTAAAACTGAAATAATAAGTACGAAAAGGCTGAAAGACCTCTGTTCATTTGTAAAAGTGTCTCAATAAATGTATTTTCTCTCTCTCAAAATAAATAGGAATGTATTCTTTCTAAATCACTCATTTATCGAAATTTGGTTAACTTTTCTTTCGTTTTCACATTTTACGATTTTATAAATTATTCCAGGGTGTATTATCTCTACCGAGAATTACTCGTTATTTTCTAGCAGTTGCAGTAATGAACGCTGATTCAGATAAAGGAAAGAAAATGTCAGCAATAATAATACGCGTTGCGTGGTGCAGCGCTCCATAATTAACTTGCCACGTTTGTGCTTCTTAATTATCGCTTGCAAACTGCTATTCGCATGGGAAGATTCAATTTTGGATTGTAACTGAACAGTTATCATCTTCAGAAGTCTGCGCCTCGAGTGCCTTCTATACTGCAATTAATTTTCATTGGGTAGTTTGTATTTCTGTGTTGAAGATGGTTATTTTTATTCGGAAAATAAATAAATAAACAAAATAACAAGGATATTCATTACTTGCTATAAGTTGTTCCATTTGAGTTTTTCCAAGATCGAATCGGACAATGGTAACACGTTTTATCGCTTCCAATTGCTTCTACCAGAGATCGTTACATTAAATTTTGCACAGAAATTAATATTCACGTGATTCACTATCAAAGTCGCGGTGTTGTTTATTTACGCATAATTCGTATTCTTCAATTATCTTTTGCGCCATCTTTCGGAAGGGCGTCCAAGCTTGAACCCGAAAAATTTAATTCAAATGATATGATTTATACATATGGTATTTGATTTCCAAAATGCATGCAGTGTACATGCATTTTGCAAATCAAATACCATATGTATAAAAATTATTTAGATAAGGCATTGCCATGATAAACAAAATCACGGTCTTAGATTACTTCAGCACGTTGTTGGCTTTATGTCAAGTAATTAACTGGTGGTGAAGACGTAATGCGAAGTATCAAACCTGCAACGTACGTTCCGAAATACAAAGCCACCCTTTATCTAAATAATTTTTATACATACGGTACAATCGTTGCATGTGCAGCGTCCTTCAAATGAGCCCATTTATGCATTGATCTTGTGTTGGCTGCGCCGGGATCTGAATATTTACGTCATGCGCTCGCCGCAGCACCTTTTGATCTTACGAAAATATTTTTATTGTTGTTTTATTCTAACTGGAATATTTTTTGTTGTGGCGCGGCATTCATCTCGGTCAAATTTTCTAAAGTGTAATGAAGTCGCCGCTCGAAGCACACGCTACTCACTGAGCTGTCAAAACTTCAAACTCGCGAGATGTAATTTCGATCGTAATCTAAAGAAAGTTTAGGGCCGATACCGGTTTAATTGCCTGTTGGGGGCTGCGTATGTATTGATTTAAAAAAGAAGCATGATTTTAATTTTACTTTGCTAGAGGAGAGCAAGGTATTACAAATACAATTTGTTGAAAATATAAATTGTTGCTTATCCACCAAATATTACATAGAAATATAAAATGCGTTTTAAATATACGTAACGATTTGAACATGAACATTAAACTGTTTGGAAAACTCATTCCTCCATCAGTTTGATGTGTTTTGTTAAAACGCGATTGGTTTTATTTGTGAAAATTTAGAACACAAACATCTGCTTTGAATTTGTTCCGAATATTAAGAATCGTTTTTGCACAAGAAGATAATTGGCTGAAAACATGTTCTGAGTGCTTTTCACTATTCATGGTCACTTTTTCATCCCTGTTATATTTACTCATGATTTAAATAAGTATCAACTATAGAACTATTTGATTTAAAAACATTGTTTTTTTTTCACCGCAACTTGATATTTATACATAATAAATCATAGGTACAGTGGTGTATAACTGGTTGCCCAGTTTTAATTTATAGGTACAGTAGTGTATACCAGTTTTAATTTATAGGTACAGTAGTGTATAATTGGTTGCTCAGTTGCGTTGACAATTTGTATTTTAAAGTTGCATATCTTCTAGAATCTGTTTTACCCTTGCAGCTCTTTTTACCATCTTTTTCTCAAGTTTTTTATTCTCACGACTTTTTTGAACTTTATAAAAATTTTATTAGCACTTTTTTGGAGGCCTATTTTTCGAATTACGTTTGCGACTTTTTTCAGTATTTTTTTCAACTGTTCACTGTTTTTTTAGGATTTCTTTTAGCACCTCTTTTTTAAGGTTTTAATTCTGAAGACTTTTTCAGGATTTTTTTAAAACTTATTGGCACTTTTTTCAGGCCTATTTTTCATATTATGTTTGCGACTTTTATCAGTATTTTTTTTTTCAAGATTCACTGTTTTTTATTGAGGGACCGTCTTTTTCGAGATTCGTTTTACGACTTTTTTTGAACTTTTCCGAGACTTTTCAGGACTTTCTTTTCTTACATTTTGCCGGACTTTTTTCACGATTTTTTCGGGTCATTTTTTCTAGGACTATTTTCGGGCCTTTTTGTAATTTTTTTCTAGGGCTGATTTTAGGATTTTTCGGGTCTTTTTGTCATTTTTTCTAGGACTCCTTTCGGGAATTTTTTTGGTTTTTTTTGTCATTTTTTCTATGACCTTTTTCGGGATTTTTTTCCGGTCTCTTTGTCATTTTTTGTATAATTTTTTTTCAGGAATTTCTTCGGGTCTCTTCGTCATTTTTTTTCTAAAACCTTTTTCAAGAATTTTTTCTGGTCTTTTTGCCATTTTTTTTGTAGGACTTTTTCAGGATTTTTTTCGGGTCTGTCATTTTTTCTAGAACCTTTTTCAGGAAATTTTTCGGGTCTTTTTATCATTTTTTCTAGGACTCTTTTCGGGATTTTTTTGGTCTTTTTTCGGGTCGTTTTGTCATTTTTCCTAGGACTTTTTTCAAGATTTTTTTCGGGTCTTTTTGTAATTTTTTTCTAGGACCTTTTTCAGGAATTTTTTCGTGTCTTTGTCATTTTTTCTAGGACTGTCTTCATGAATATCTTTGGGTCTTTTTGACATTTTTTTCTTGGACTTATTTCAGGATTTTTCTAGGACCTTTTTCAGGAATTTTTTCGGGTCTTTTTTGTCATTTTTTTCTAGGACCTCTTTCAGGAATTTTTTAGGGTCCTTTTGTCATTTTTTCTAGGACTCTTTTCGGGATTTTTTTGGGTCTTTTTTTCGGGTCTATTTGTCATTTTTTCTAGGACTTATTTCGGGTCTTTTTGTCATTTTTC
Organism: Ocypus olens; assembly: GCA_910593695.2. Classification (NCBI taxonomy): domain Eukaryota; kingdom Metazoa; phylum Arthropoda; class Insecta; order Coleoptera; family Staphylinidae; genus Ocypus; species Ocypus olens. Next base: position 42,164,577 of record OU343061.1, read on the forward strand.
CTAGGACTTTTTTCAAGTTTTTTTTCGGGTCTTTTGTCATTTTTTCTAGGATCTTTTTCGTGTCTGTCATTTTTTCTAGGAGTATTTACGGGTCTTTTTGTCATTTTTTCTAGGACTCTTTTCAGGATTTTTTTCGGGTCTTGTCATTTTTTTCTAGAACCGTTTTCAGGATTTTTTTCGGGTCTTTTTGTAATTTTTTTCTAGAACCTTTTTTCAGGAATTTTTTCGTGTCTGTCATTGTTTCTAGGACTGTTTTCGTGAATATTTTCGGGTCTTTTTGACATTTTTTTCTTGGATTTATTTCAGAATTTTTCTAGGATCTTTTTCAGGAATTTTTTCGGGTCCTTTTGTCATTTTTCTAGGACCTTTTTCAGGAATTTTTTCAGGTCTTTTTGTCATTTTTTTCTAGAACCTTTTTCAGGAATTTGTTCGGGTCTTTTTGTCATTTTTTCCAAGACTCTTTTCGGGATTTTTTTGGGTCGTTTTTCGGGTCTTTGTAATTTTTTCTAGGAAATATTTCGGGTCTTTTTGTCATTTTCCTTGAACTTTTTTCAAGATTTTTTTCGGGTCCTTTGTCATTTTTTCTAGGATCTTTTTCGGGTCTCATTTTTTCTAGGACTTGGGGATTTTTTCGGGTCTTTTCATTTTTTATAGGACCTACTTCGGATCTTTTTGTCATTTTTTCTAGGACCGGTTTCAGGAATTTTTTCGGGTCTTTTTGTAATTTTTTTCTAGGACCTTTTTTAGGAATTTTATCGTGTCTGTCATTTTTTTTTAGGACTGTTTTCGTGAATATTTTCGGATCTTTTTAACATTTTTTTCTTGGACTCATTTCAGGATTTTTCTAGGACCTTTTTCAGGATTTTTTTCTAGTCTTTTGTCATTTTTTCTATGACCTTATTCAGGAATTTTTTTGGGTCTTTTTGTCATTTTTTCTAGGACCTTTTTCATGAAATTTTTTCGGGTATTTTTGTCATTTTTTTTAGGACTTCAGAATTTTTTTCGGCTCCTTTTGTCTTTTTATTTTTTTCTAGGACTCTTTTCAGGAATTTCTTCGGGTCTTTTTATCATTTTTTTTAGGACTCCTTTCAGGAAAATTTTCGGATCCTTTTGTCATTTTTTTCTAGGACTCCTTTCAGGATTTTTTTCGGGTCCTTTTGTCATTTTTGTAGGACTTTTTTCAGATCTTTTTTCCATTTTTTGTAGGGCTTTTTTCAGAATTTTTTTCGGGTCTTTTTGTCATTTTTTTCTAGGACTTCTTTTCAGGAATTTTTGCGTCATTTTGTCTAGGACTCTTCCCAGCATTTTTTTTAGGAATTATTTTCAGGATTTTTTCTGTGATATTTTCGAAACTTTTTCCAAGACATTTTTATCGGAAATTTTTGTCATTTTTTCTCAGAAATATTTTTTCAGGAATATTTTTTGAGGAATTTTTTTCAATTATTCTGTTTTCATGGCTATTTTAGGAATTTTTTTTTTCGAAAATTATCTTCAGGAATTTTCTTTTTTCTCAGAACTTTTTTCATGTCCAAGTTTCAAAACGTTTATTTTTTTAGACGTTTTTTCAAGATTTTTTTTATGAATTTTTTTCAGCACTGTTTTCGAACTTTCTTTTAATACTTTTTGTCATATCTTTTTTCTATCTTATCAGGAATTTTTTAACAAGACTTTTTTCCCGGACCATTTGCAGGACCTTTTTTACGACTTTGATTCAAACTTTTTTAGCACTTTTTGAGGACTTTTTTTCCAGACCTTTTTACGACTTTTTTTGTGGATTTTTTTTCAAGATTTTCAGGACTGTTCGGTATTTTTTCGGGAATGAAATTAGTGAAGTGTTTTAAAAATTAAAATTGTTGCAGATGCATATTTATTCAAGTATGTTAAGCCTGTTTATTTTATAGTATAAACCCAAGGGTGTAAGAGGAATCGATTAAGAATTTATAAGGTGTGAGCCACTGATTTTGCTACTGAGTTGGCCATGCCTGAGAGAGAGAGAGAGGGAAACATAGTAGTCATGTCTGAGATTTATTTTTAATTCAACTGAACTAATCTAGTCCTCTATGACAAATTGTTAATTTAAAATCAAACTGATAATGTTGAGACAATTTGTGTTATTAAATAATGGTTTTCATGAACCCATCTTACAATTTTTGATTTTCTCCAACCAACCCTTTATTCGTTGATATTAGTTGCAATAGCCTGTAGGTTAAATGTCCTAATTTTTAATACGTGACATTCCTAATTGATCTCACAGCCAAACTTGTGGCTCACGTAATCATTAATTTTTTATTTGATTAAAAATTTCATACAATGGTCGTTGCAAATACGCTGTAGGTACGACCGAGAAATACTAAATTTATCATCAGCATATTTTAATCTCGTTATTTCTGTTGAACCCGACAATAATCGCTGAATTGAGCAATTTTGTTGATAAACATCGAACGGCCGGCGGGGAATCCGCGGCGCACGAACCGGCAACGTTGCCTACGGTTAAAAATACGGTTCGCGGTGGTGGGGATAGCGGCGAACATTTCGCGGGACTTCGACGTCTATGCTTCCGTGCGGTTGGCAGCGAGCACAGTTTGTTTGTATTTTTATCCTTCTCCCGATCGCCGAAAGTCGGTATTGACAAGTAAACAATCCAGTTATTCCCAGGCCCCCGAACAGCCGCGCGCGGTGCTCCGACCTCCCGTACTCATGGCGCCCGTTTCTGTGTTCTAGGTAAAAGCAAAGTGACTAACGATCTCATCCTACTTACTTGGCCTTAACAAAAAGAAACGATTATCAAACACTAAACAAAAACAAAAAAAGAGAGCGCTCGCATTCGAATTTTCGCCGACGCCGACACCAGGGACGGGAAAAAAGGTGGACCTTGTGCGGAAAATGTGTTCCAAGTGGAGGAATCGCTGAGGGTTGTGCCCCCCCACTAAAAGGAGATCATTCGTTTTCTAGGTAGTAACGAAAAGTGTTTTGTGATATAACAGACGACTGAAGATGTCGACTACTAATCAGAGCAACAGCAAGAAGAGCGGCAGCAGTAACAGCTCCATGGTGAACACGCCGGCCAGCACCCCCGTCACCACCATGGCTAACGGCCAGAACACCACCCAGACCAGTCCGCCGCCGAACAACAATGCCCCCAAATATGGTGAGTTTTTAAAATCTTAACCTTCAATCATGCACATTTTAACAGCAAAATATCCCGGCACGATTTTTTTAATATGTATACAATATTAATTCCGATCTGAGGCTGTTGTAGGATTAGTCACCTTAGCTAACAAGATTATATAAACGCTACTAACTAATTTAGATTAATAGAAAAATTTTCAACATAAACATGTTTTGTAAAGACTGTACGAATTAACACAGTGACTGCCAACCACGAGAATACTCGTAGTTGTTCAACGCAGTTTGCAAGGCCTTGGCAGTCAACATGTTAACACGTTCGCTGCCACTGCAATTGGGATTGCACTTATGCAAATATAAAGTCGGACGCACTAGCGCGTCGGTGGCAGCGAACGTGTTAAAGCTTGAATTACATTATACTTTTTCAGTCTTTTTTCGTCTAGATTCTCGTTCAAGTTTTGCTTTCGATTTTCGTTCGATTTATAGTTCATTGCATACGATATAGAGAGCGCCGCTAGCGGACGACGTAATTACCAACCCACTAAATAAAAAGTAATTTGTGGTCTGAACTCCACTTATATACCATAATAAAAATATCAACTTGAAACCCGCGACAAAAATAATTGACTTATAACAATACTGCGACTGGAATGTTGCTTGCACAAACAACTCATGCTTCTTGATTTTTGTTTTCGTCGTTGGCAGTACCGAACTTGGACCAATATCGAACGGAAAATAGGACCGGCTGCATATTTCTATTCAAGAAACTTGAACGGAAATTGGATGGAATTTTCTGAATTACATTCATACTAGATTGTCTCGAAGCAAAATCGAACGAGAATCTAGACGAAAAAAGACGGAAAAAGTATAATGTAATTCAAGCTTAAAGGAAGTTGTTATGATTAAATAAAACATTGGTTAGGATTGCTTTCTTCGCTCGGTTTACTAACCCATGAACTGCTGCATTGGAGAAGTAAAATAGGAACACTTTGGCCTCATCATTTTTTAAATATCTGTCGCATTGAATTTCTATACAAACTGGCAAATGGTAAAATATAAAACCCTGATCTTTTATCTTGCGTTAACTTTTATACTCCTAGATAGAACTGTAAAAATGCACCCTTGTTTAGATATGACACATGTAGAATGGGTGCGCACTTCAACTCGCCATTAATCATCATGCAAAGACTGCATAATCGTATTCATTTGATAACTTTGGTAATAACTCCAGAGACTTTTCCTCTTTATTGCGTAAAGTACCATGATTTATACCAGTGACGGTTCGCGGGGTTTATTCTGGTACGGCCGAGGAATAAGAGGTGGTAATACAGATAGGTAGGATCAGTTGCAGAGACGACTGGCTGCGTGACCACACCTATCTGTATTACCACCTCTTGTTCCTCGGCCGTACCAGAAAAAACCCCGCGAACCGTCACTGATTTATACTTAATTCTAATTTTTTGCTCTGATTTAATTATGTGTTTATATTTGCTTTTCCCCATATATATTTGCTTTATTTTGTTCTTTTTTCTTTTGTTTTATTTTTTCCCTGTAATTAGATTCCACGATCTGTTGGGAAATAAACGTATTATTATTATTAAACGGAACGTGTCTTTAACTCACTCGCTACACCATAATTATTTCTGCCTCGGGTATCAAAATCTTTACTAAATTAGTGCATGTAACTTTTTCCTTTCTATATCTAATTTTTTTTTTTAAAGTCAAGTTACCACTGATTTAGATTTTGCAAGTTCTAAGACACAAAAGGCTTTCTGTTCACCTGTAAATGCCATTTTTATTTATTAACTGCCTTCAGTGGTACGTGTATTGCCATCTACCGGCAACTGCCGACAATAAAACTTAACTGTTTCCGTATTCTTTCATACGTTCTTATTTGCTGCATATGTCTTATAATTAGTTGTTTTACCGTAGCGTTTCAAAACCCCGGAGAGAATTAATCTAGCATTGGTATTTTCTTACCGTTCTCAGGTACATTGGTTCCAAATCGTATATTCGTGGGAGGCATCTCAGCCAACACAACGGAGAGCGAACTGTTGCAGCTATTCAGCAACTACGGCACAGTGAAAGCGGCGAAAATCATCCAGGACCGAGCCGGCGTCTCGAAGGGTTACGGCTTCATCACGTTTGAGAGCGAGGACGACGCTAAGCGTCTGCAGCGGGAGGCCGACAACATAGTGCTCCGCGAGAGGAAATTGAACATCGCGCCCGCCATAAAAAAACAGGTTAGTACTAAATTATTTACATTATGTATTTACGAGGTCAGTAAAGTGGTAAATAGTAATATAAAATTTATTGATGGCAAATTTATTTATAAATCTTCTCTCTACGGTAAATATACAGGGTGCCCGGATTTCGTAGGGACAACGTGGGCAACTTCTGTTAGATTACTAAAAATTTGCACAGATATAGTTTGATCAATTGATCTTTGCGTGTGCATCATTACCGAAAACTGAGTTTTCTCGCCTCAGATGACATACGTACACATATGATTGCGTCTAATTTAACTTATCGTAGAGAGAGTAAGCGCACGAAAATGTTGTCGGAGCTAAGTTCAGTTATCTATGACGTGCACGCAAAGATCCATTGATCAAAATATAACATTGGTTTTATGAAGTGCCAATTAAAGTGTTTAAATTGTCATGGAAATTGGTTCAAGTCGCACCTCAGTATCAGATTTTGTTTTTATTTTAATTTCGAACAAGTGGGCCATGACAAGTGGGATTTGGGGGCAGATTATTTTTGAGCTCTTGAACCTGCGCCGTTTTGCTAATTTGACCGTCTCTGTATCTCTTCAAATGCAGAAGTTGCCCATGTTGTCCCTACGAAATCCGGGCAGCCTGTATTTTTTGCACTTAATTGGCAATTACTGAAATCTTCGTCTTTTCATCTGTGAAAATCAATTTTTTTTTTGATTTCTTTGATTCCTGCTTCCACAGGCCTCCTGCATTAGAGATCGGCAAGACGACTCTTTTTTTTTTGTGAGTCGACTTGTCGTGAAGAGACAAATTAAATCTTCGTCTTTTCATCTGTGAAAATCAAATCTTTTTTTGATTTCTTTGATTCGTGCTTCCACAGGCCTCCTGCATTAGAGATGGGCGAGATGACCCTTTTTTTTTTGTTAGTCGACTCATCGTGAAGAGACTAATGACTTGAAAAATGAGTGTCGGGAAAAATGTCTGATAGCAACAGAAAAAAGGTCCTCACTTCGAAAATTTTGCAATATACCCTGAGAAGTATTCTTCCCTCCACCGTAAATGCATTTTTGCGTCCGTGAAAACCTATCTTCAAAATGTTCTTAGTTCAATTTTAAATGCGTCAACCACTTCTTCGGCCGATGTTAACACGTTGGCTGCCACGGCCTTGCGTACTACATTAAAGTACTACGAGAATTCTCGTAGCTGGTAGGTCAACGTGTTACACGTAAATCCCGTAACTCATTCTTTACACTCGGAGATAAGAAGAAATAAATTTGTTTCAAACTATCACAACCTACCAGACAGGCTTAGCAGAAAGTGAACTGACTTCTTATTTAATTCGAGTACTAAACTTTCATAAAACGTACGTAAAGAGTTGGCTCAAGTGTAGAATCTGGCCTTTTGATCGAGGCGCCCACTGCGGACGAATTTCGAATGAATAAAAGTCCAGTAGTTGCCAAACTGTTTATTGTTTGATCGTTTACATTGTCTACATTGTTTTTATGTTTATTTCTAAATCGCAACGGTCTTACCAGCTGCAATTGCTTAGGTTAGGGTTAAGCTAAGGTCGTAGCAAAAATGCTTTTATATTTCTCATTGCGTTTTCTGATAATAGTGCTCAACTGTAACAATCCAAAGGAAAGAAAATGCGTTTTGTGTCTTGTCATTTTTTGGCTATATTGTACTGAAGCTAGAAAAACATCAGTCTCTCTACAGGTGTCAAATAGTATATAGTGTATCAAGGGCCGAAAATAGGCTTTAGCAACACAAGTGAACGAAGCGTTGCTAAAGCATTTTCGCATAAGTTACACTCGATATTTTTTCGCCTGCCTTAAGTAAAAACAGTGTTTCAGGAAATGTTTCATCGCGCACCATTGAAATGTCACCGTCAGATTTTTGCATAGCCTCATATTCTGCGGAAGGTTGTCTAGATCATGCATATTATTTTTTCAGCCCTAGATACGCTAAATCGTAGTTTCGGCCCGATTTTTATGGCCAAAAAAATATATGGTTTCGGTGGAGGCAGGCGAAAAAATTTATTAAGGACCGGTTTTTCATGCACAGAATAAACCTAGGAATAAATTTATTTAATCTCTCATTATGTGTCGAATATAGGTGAAATAAATTTGACCCTGGAATATTTTTGGTATATGTAAAACCGGGACTTTCTTTTGGTTAAATGAGCAGTTGTGTAGTTTTATCCATTTTCTCCAGGAATTATAAATTTTGACATCTAACCAGATCTCTTATCAATAATAATAATAAAGTACCTATACTGTCCTCAATTTGAGACACCCTGTATAAAGTCGTACTATTAACCAGAAACAAATTACACCCACAGCAATATTCTTTCAAAGCTTTCCTAACACATTGACTGCCGACTCGGTCAATATGACCACGATTTTCTTCGCATAGGTGATAAATATTGTAAAATTTCTTTCGTAAGACTTCAATATTCGTGGGTATCTACAATTGCGCAATATGGCCCAAAAAAATGAAATTTTTGCCCAATATGAAATATACCGCCTGGCCCTAACGTAAAATATAATAAAAAGCACTCCGGCAGTGAACGTGTTAATTATGTTTAGTATAAATTAATAAAAACTACAAATTCGTACATTTCATTCTCACTTTGTACGTATTTAATTACAATTATATTTGTGGTGTTTGTTTTAATGTTAATGTACGATTTGTAATATTTTGTAGTCTTTGCAGCCGTTTAGCAGGGCATTTGATGCATCTAGTCCGCCAGCAGTGGCACCGGGCAATCCAGCACAGTACTTTTTCCAGCCCAGCGCGGTGCCCTACTTCCAAGGAGGCGTTGCTTATTACCCCCAGCCCCCAACAGGACCCACAGATCCTGCAGCTCAACAACCCACCGTCTACCAACGTAAGAATGCACAAAATTAAATATTTCAGGGGTAGTGATAATTACAGTAACTGACGAGACTTGAAAGGTTGAAACCGGTCTGTAGGTGTTCTGATAGAGAAACAATGGTATTGTTATATTTGCCTCCTTTGGTATATTCCTGTATCTGTCGGTGGGGATTAGTACGACAATTAGGCAATAGATTCCGCCACTTTGGCATTTCTACCTTTAATTATAGTAAAGTAATGTTTACAAATACTTGGAAAATTGATACATTGAATTTTAAATACATAATTAGAGAAAACTTCACTTGTTGCAGACGTATTGAATAAATTTAAATTTAATAAAGGGTGTTCAAATTTGAGGTTGCTTTTTGAATGATCCGCCACTGGCATTGCTTCTATTTATTTGTCCTTGACAGTTGACGTTTGTGTCGTAAAACTATTGCGGTGTTTAAGTATGGAGCGATATACGGTTGAAAAACGTGTGTTTTTAGTGAAAACTTATTATAAATATGGAGAAAGTGTTGCAGAAACGGTTAGAAAAAGCCATACGGAATTATAAATATGGAGAAAGTGTTGCAGAAACGGTTAGAAAAAGCCATACGGAATTATAAATATGGAGAAAGTGTTGCAGAAACCGTTAGAAAAAGCCATACGGAATTTGGTAGAAATAATGCTCCATCAAAAACGGCTGTTGCGAAATTAATAAAAAAATTTGAGGAAATTGGAACCGTCAGGATGCAAGAAAGCGCGTTTACCTTCGTAGTGGTCGCTCTCCTGAAAATATTTGATGCTGTAAGGCAAAGCGTTGCCGAAGCTCCAAGAACATCAATTCGCCATCGAGCACAGCAACTGCACCTCAAAAATACGACTGTGCATAACATTTTAACCAAAGATCTTTATTTAAAGGCCTACAAAATACAGTTAACGCAGGAGCTAAAGCCACTTGATCACGAAGCACGGAGTAACTTTGTTAATTTGGCCTTACAAAAAAAGGAAGAAAATGGAAATTTTTTTAACAACATTATGTTCAGTGATGAAGCGCATTTTCATCTAGGAGGATTTGTCAACAAAGAAAACTGCCGAATATGGGGTGAGGAAAATCCACGAATGGTAGTGGAGAAGCCGATGCACCCCCAGCGAGTTACTGTTTGGTGTGCTTTTTGGGCTAGAGGTGTTATTGGCTCATATTTTTTCGAAAATGAAGCCGGCATTTCAGTAACCGTAAGTGGTATAGATCGATGCTTGAGAATTTTTTATGGGAAGAATTACATGGGATAGATATCCAGCATATGTGGTTTCAACAAGACGGAGCCACACCACAAACACTTAATCTTTTGAGGGAATGATTTCAAGACCGAATAATTTCACGGAGAGGAAACATTAACTGGCCACCTAGGTCCTGTGATTTGACTCCTTTGGATTTTTTTCTGTGGGGTTTCTTAAAGGAAAGAGTCTACGCTACTAATCCTCAAACCATACAACACCTTAAGGACAACATTACTACGACAATTGGTGAAATATCGCCGCAGTTATGCGAAAAAGTTGTAGTGAATTTTTCAAAAAGAATGATATCCTGCCAAAGGTCAAGAGGATGTCACATGTCCGATATTATTTTTCATTGTACTTTAATTCAAAATATAAATTTCATACAATGTTAGTAATTTGAGCGTTTTGTTACCAATTGAAAAAGCAACCTCAAATTTGAACACCCTTTATTATTTAAAAAAATACATTGAATTTTGATCGTAGATCATTTATTATAAATTAGTCTAAACAGGATAATATTAAACAGTTGATAAATAAAACAAAGCTGCTTCAGAAGAAACATTTGTTTCCGTGTAACGTATTTAGTTTTTGTCAATTTTGATATTTCCATATTTGTGCTACTTGTTTTTGTAGTTACTCTAGATGAGATTTTTTTGCGAGTTCCTGGGCGACGGTCTGGGGTATCTTCTGAAATATATTGTATGTTCATTGAAAAAAAACCTCAAGAGTGCCATTATTTTTTATATTTTAAAATCTAAGTTGGCACACATGTTAGGAATTGCCATACAAAACGTCAGATCATTCTAAAAGTCACAATTATTCCGTGTTCACAATGGTTTACAGCAACCAGCAAAAACGTTTCCAGTAAGTGGTAGACCAGTCAAACGTACTCCGGATGCTATTAACAATTTTGTAGGTGAACCTACGTCTTTTCTGCATAGTTTACCACAGCAAATTAATTCATCGGTAGGAATAATATAACCTCAATGGGTTACCAACTTAAATTTTTAAAAATAAAAAATCATGGCACACTTGAGGTTTTTTTTTTTAATGAACATACTTTATGTAAATATATGTTGGTTTTACAATTTTGCAGTCGGTATTTCAGTTTCGTAATTTACCTATACAGATATGGTTTGATCAGTGGATCTTTGCGTGTGCGTCATTACCGAATACCGAGTTTTCTCGCCTTGAATGACATACGTACACACAACTGCACCTAATTCAATTTACCGTCTGGAGAGTAAACGCATGAAAATGTTGTCGGAGCTAGATTCAGCTATCTATGACGTGCACGCAAAGATCCGTTGATCAAAGTATATTCAGAGGCAATGTTACGTCCCATTAAAGGGACGATGATAATTGTTTAAAGAATTGACTACATCAATATACAATATATTGTGTCCAAGGTTTTTCATGTGGAAGTTTCTGGTCATCTGGATATGATTTGAAACAAAAACATTTTTAATCTATATTTATGTGTGCATAAGTTACGAAAAAATATTTTAAAAAAATTATGAAGATTACTTTTTGTTTATAAAACAACAGTTTTATTTCACTTTGTGAGACAAGTTTTCTGACCATTTTAAGTTGCCCAGACTACTTAACCTTTTCAGCCCTGGATTTTTAAATTTGAAAAAAAAAGTTAATTATGAGGAGGAGCTTCTTAAGACCATAAATACCAAATTTGAACTCATTTGCTTAATTAGTATAGGAATGAATTAGTGAGGCTTTGTTGAAGTGACATCTAGTGATAAACAGCAAAAATATGGATTGTCATAGTAAGTAGAGACATGTAAATGTTGCGGTGGCAATTGCCACCACCAGGGCCGAAAGGGTTAACACATTGTTGTCGGGACTCGTAAAAATACGTTTTTTTGCCAACTGTGAGTAGAGTGCGGGTCACTTGGTTTTTTAGGTTTTATTTATAGATGAGTGGTAGAATGATTACTACTGTTACTAATGTTCCTGATTCAAGATCACAAAGTAAAGTAATAACTTCCAGCATCAATCTGTTTATCTAAAATTAATTTAATTAATTAATTAATCCTTTATTGGCATTATTACATTTAACATATGTTCCTACCGTAAATTGTGTATACATTAATAATTCAAATACTATTGCCCGATTTTTTCATTTCCTCAATCTTTCTGATTATATCCAGCGACTCCGAACCACCCTTCAGTAGTTTTGTCCATTCCCCTTGTCCGTATTGTTTTCTCCATGTTTCTCTCGTTGCCACGCAATCCGCCCTCCAATGTTTCCACCTTTCTTCTGCCCTTCCACACAGTCTACACAATCTTTCTTCCTCATTCATCCAATACCGGTTCCCCCGCTCTCCACTACCACATCTGTACCTCGCCATCAGAATTTTCTCCTCCCATCCTTCACTTCCATACAGGTATTTGGGTTTACCCCACCCTTCCGCTATTTTTCTATATCTTGGGTTGTACCTACTTTCCTCAATTTTCCTTCATCTTTCCTGTTTATCTACATCTCTCGTTTATCTAAAATTAAACTGCAGCCAATTTTGCTTTGAGGTATACCACCTCTAATTACGTAAATAATTCAGGATCAAGTTGAATAAAATGTTTTCAATTGTTGTTGATGAAAGTATAATATTTTTATAAACTCCACCTTTTACTGTAAAACTGTTTGATGTGCATGTGCAATTTGTTATAATTCTCATTTATTGGTTTTGAAATTTTTCTTTGTAGCAATCTGCAGCAGAACAATAGGTTAGTTTAAATATAACTTTAACGTAACCAAATTGATGTTTTCTTTTATCGATCGATCATTTTAGTGAGGTACGTTTTTTTGTTATAGCTCCGTCTGTATATCCTCCACAGTCTGCCCCACCACAAACAGCGGCGTATCCTCCGGTAATGTTTCCAGCCCAGCCCATATACATGCCGCAACAGTACCCCATGCCAATGCCGGTGAGTACCAATAAACAACGGAGCCATTACCGTGTAACTACATAATAACGAGCTAGCGAACGAATACTGATAGTTCTTCTTAAAAACATTAAGCTCCCTTCCGTAAAAGAGAGAGAGAGAGATGTTTAATAATGTCTTGTAATTATTAGTCTCTTTCTAATGGCGTATGTTCAGTCCAGCAACTACATATCGGAGGGGCTATACCCAGTGTCCCAGCCTGCCTACGTATTGCTGGACGGCCTGCAGTACTGAGGGCCCCCGTTATCCCGCTCTGCCCCCTACTTAAGGTTTAATATTATAAAAACAAGTGTTTGATGTTTTTGCACGCTTACACGCAAACGTTTTATTTTGTCGTCTTTAATACGCCTCCTACTAAATATATCCTGATTCCGCAAATAGATTCACAGAACGTTGTTTACGGTTTGTAAACATTTTACTTATCCCAGGGTTTTACAAAAGTATTGTTTTTTTGTATGTATTATAGGTTTAGGTAAATTTTTTATCATAATTACAAGGGTTAAATTCATTACAATTTTTTTTTCAGTTTCCATAAGTTGCTAATGTTTTTGGGTGCCCTGAAACCGATTCCAGCATCAAAATTCCTCCATCACGTTTGGAAAATTTTTTGGGCTCTGGAAAAGTGCCTAAAAAAGGATAAATTAACGCCCAACAATTTTTTCTGAAGTGGTGAAGGAATTCTGATGCCGGAATTGGTTTCAGCGCACCCAAAAACAGTAGGAATCATTATTCTAACTCGTCGAAACTGAAGAAAAAAAAAGTGTGCCCGTGTTATCTTTGTTCTTCCATTTATTAGGCTAACAAAACAACTCCATTTAATAAAATAGCTACAAGGTCAAAATATTAAAGAATATTAGTTATTTATTATATGAATATGGAATGTACGTAATTACCTGCGAGCTCGAAGAGTGAAGGGGTAATTTTCTTAAGGGACTAATGAGTTATTCCATGAGTATAATATAACATTTTATCCAAAATCGTCTGTAATTGCATTAAATATTGAAATAATGTTTCTAAAATTTTGATGTACCATGCACCGCGTGTACCATGCACCGCACGCGGATAGGATGCCATTGCTGTAACGGGAGTATACACAGTGAAGCGGTCCCATTACAGCAATGGCATCCTACGAGCGCACAGAGCGCGGTGTGTCAATTTGAAATATTTCAAAAATTCTTTGAAGCATCTATGTATTTCGTGAGTTTGAGTATTTCACCAAGGGGTAATGAACAACATTACATCCCTCAAATGACCGCAGTAATTTGCTTATTACACCCGATTTTGGATAAAATATTATATTATGGCATTAATCAGAAAATTTTCTTTTGTAGATCTCACATGGCATTCCCATTTTGAAAATAATTTATATGCAACCATGAATATATCAGGTGTTTCAGACCACCCATACACCCTGAATATCTAGCAAAATACAAATTGACATAAAAAAATAAGTCCAAATTTTTTTTTTACCTCCATCATGTGGTGTAAAATGTTTTCGATTAGCGACAGATGGCGCCCTAATTGGCAAAAATTGTAAAAATGACATTTATTGAATTAAATTTATTTCTTGCATCAACTGACGGATTATGACGTTTATTAAGTTATCTGTAAGTTCACTGAATAAAACACTTACTATGTTTTTTACCACAATTTATTTGATGTATGTACAAATATTTCATATACATACATATCACGACTTAAGTTTCGACGTTTTACTGTCATTATCAAGTTATCACTTGGTAAAAAACATAGTAAGTGTTTTATTCAGTGATTTTATAATGAATTACCACGTAGTAACGGTCACAACCATCACCATGATTATTATCTGTAAGTTTTTGTGTGCGATATCTGGGATAAAGATAAGTAAAAAATAATTCATAGAAACGAATAAAAATGAATTAGATTTTCAATTCCATTCCATTCTTTTCTATTGTGATGTGTGAACTTGTTTTTGTTTATTTCCACAACACTGAAAGAAAACAAACTAAAGTACAGAACCAAACCTAGTCAAAATAACTGTCTAACAGTTCAATAATTTTTTATTGTTCAGCAGTTTTTGCTCAGTCAACATTTGGTGCGGCACCATTGATGACAAAGTCGTGGGACCAGTTTTCCCAGAAGAAAATTTAAATGGTGATCGTAGCGTTCATAGAAAATGAATTGCCAATTCTCCTAGAAGATCAAAAAAATAACTTTTTCTGTGATTACTGCGCCATCTATCACTAACTCAAAAACAAGTTTTTGACAAAATTGCCATTTTTTTATGTCAATCCGATTTGTATTTCGTGAGATATTTGGGGTGTACGGGTGGTCTGAAACACCCAGTTTAAATGTTAAAAACTATTATCAGTTTTTTTATTATGGTAAACTTGTAAAAGTGATAAGAAAATTATTTAGCCAATAATACAGCAATAACAATACAATTTTTTCCACGTTTTGCATGTAATTGAAATTTTTTTTAGATGTCTTAACTACGATAATTTTGAATTAATAATTACAATTAGTTTATCGAGAGTATTACACTATTATTTTGATTTGCTTAGATTATTTTTGCATTGATAGGCAAACAAGTATTATATACTGGAAATTGCAGTGTTTATTTTTTTTTGCATATTATTAAATTATATAGTCAGTGCTGTAGTGACATTAATTTCACTTTGGTGCAGTTGGCACAGTATTAATAGAGAATGGAAGGTGATACAAACTTTAGCCATTTGCCTGGATCAGTAAGGTTGGTGGCGTGAAACAGTACGACCAGTGGAAGTAGAGATTGGTCGGGACAACGCAAGAAGTGACTTACAGTATTATCGAGCACTCGAGACGTGTGGGGTAATCGAAGATCGTGATAACAGTTTTCCGGAGCCAATCGAATTTAAGACCATCCAGGGTGGGAGATTGCAAAAAAATACCCCACTACCGCCATCTATGGAATATTTTTTGCATAAATGAGTAAATTTGTAACAGTGGAATATTTCGTAGAAAAACATGACAACAAAAAAGTAATTTTTCAATAAACCTGGGATTATGCTATAACAGCAGCATGGACGCGAAGTGTTTAACCACCAAATCTGGCCATAGCAAAATAGTGCTTTTTAGAATTTTATTTTATCCGATAATGTTAACATGCCGATAACTCCTTAGCAACGAGTTTAAGGTACCTTTAACAACACTAGTGTTGTTAAGAAATTCTTAACAACACTAGTGTTGTTATATGTATCTTAACGCAACTCGTTGCTATGGAGGTATTGGCAAACAAAATGATTTCGCTTTTTGACGGTTTTCATTAAACATTTTTTTTTAAATTAAAAAAAATATATAAATAAATAATATAAAATAAATAAATATTTTACATTACTCGAGAATTTAAAAGTACTCGCTCCTACGTCGCTCGTGCTTTAAAACTTTTCTCTCGTAATGTAAAGCCTGCATAACGTTACTTGTATCGTAAATTACTATTAATGAACCCTTTTCACTCGAGGCATTTTTTGCTCGGGCAAACCAGCAACTTCAAGACGAGTTACAGGTACTTTAAAATTATTGGGTTAGGTTAGGTAGGGTTGGGTTAGGTAGGGTTGGGTTAGGTGAGGTTAGGATGCATCACACCTCCTGGGCGCCGTAGCAGCGCCGCTCGAGTGCAAAGGGTTAAATGTAATGCCAATGCTATGTTCCACTTATGTAATGTCAAATTCACGGATTTTCAGTCCACATATGTTTGTGTGTGTGTTATATGCTTGAGCACCCAAGTCAAATTTCTGCAGTGCGCAACACGTCTCAAGCGCTATGTACAACTCTACTGAATTAATGAGTCAATTTTTGTTGCTGTGTCATGAATCACGCCACCAGGTGCCACTGGCTTGGATCCCTACCATCACATCACTACAGCTCTGTCGATGGAACACAGATGTTTCGATAAAGTTCTTGACTGTGTGTTTATTTTTTTAGTACGAATACAACTACTATACCAATGGAGGAGCGCAATACATGGTGGGGAGCCAGGGCGGGCCCCAGTCCCAGGTCCCACCAATGCAGCGACCCAACAGTCCCCCCCGGGCACCCTGTTACACCCAGTCAATACCCTTTGCTAATCCCCCTGACCAGATGTACTACAACATGCCAATGTATGGGCCAGTCGATGGGTCAATGTACGCAGACGCCGCAGGTATGGATATGTCCATGTCCAATGGCACACTACCTGAGGTAATTTCATTTTTTTCATTATATCATCTAATTTAAAAAAAAAAGACAAATTCATGTTGTAGAGGTAATAGAATTGAAGGGTTTGGAATAAAACGAGTATAAGTGCATAAATCAGGCATGTCAAACTCGTTTACCACCAAGGGCCACATCAAGTATTACACACAAGCCGCGGGCCGCATTACCAAAAAAAAAACTACAATTGAAACCAAACAAAAAATAATTATTTTTACCTTGTATATAATTTTTTTTTTAAATATTTGATACCAACCTTGCCGGGCCGCAGACAACTTGTAAGCGGGCCGCGTGTTTGACATGCCTGGCATAAATGCTTGTTTTGAGATAATTTAACACGTTCGCAGCCACCGACTAGCTAGTGCGTCCGACTTTATACTTGCGTAAACGCAATCCCAATTGCGGCGGCAGCGAACGTGTTAAACTTAATTAATCGTACAAAATTAATTCCAAAACAAATTTAAATGAACAAGGATGGGGTTATGCTATTTCTTGGCACTGGGCACTAAAACCCATTTTAATCTGAATGGTACTACACTGAACTATGATAATCTGCACTTTAAAACTCAAATTTAAAAAAATGCACTTATACCCGTTTTATTCCAAACCCTTCAATTGCGGACTCCTTAAATTTTATACGCGAGAGCTGCAAATGTTTAAAAAAGAGGGCCTCTAGTTGCTAATACTAAATGCAATGGTGAGATCGTAGAACAACATTTCAAAGTAATGCTAAACATTTTTGATAGGTGGCAGCTTACAAATCTTACCTTTTTATAACTTTCTGCAGGTGATAATTGTCTAAAAATTCTATATAAGCTAGCATTTCCATCACGTGTAAGTCTAGTAAGTGTAAGGTATTGCAGTACAGTTAAAAACACTTGAAACACCAAATGTTATTCAGGTTGCTGTGTATAGGCCTTTAAATATCTGGTCTCACTTTGCGCAGTGAACATCTTAAATTTCAAGAGAGGTGCGCCAAAAACTCATAAGTTTGCGAGCGAGTGTAAATATAGACACAGAGTTGTCGCGTTCTTTCTGAACACCTTTTCACTCTGCGCAAACTTCACCCCTATGTGACACCAGATATTTGGAGGCCTATACTTATCACCTTCTTTACAAGCAAACTTCAAACATCCCTCCATTGAAAATTGCACACGTGTTACTCAAATTAGTTCAAACTAGAGATAGTCCAGTCAAATTAGAAAATAATAATTTACGTAACAAGTTACTTTCGGAACGTGTTACGTACAATATTTTTTCTGCAGCCGTTTTGAATGTTAAAAAAGCTAAAACACGCACGAATATTATATGCCGAGCTGTCATAATTAATTACAAAGTTGATGTTATTGTCAAGGTCGCCTAGATATACAGGGTGCCCGGATTTCGTAGGTGCAACATGGGCAACTTCTGCATTTGAAGAGATAGAGAGATGGTCAAATTAGCAAAAAGGTGCAGGTTCGAGGGCTCGTTGAGAATCCACCCCCAAATCTCACTTGTCATGGCTCACTTGTTCAAAATGAGAATTAAAACAAAATCTCCCAATTTCTTACATTTCAGATTTTCTTTTAATTTTTATTGTGGATTCTCAATGAGCCCTCGGACCTGCACCTTTTTGCTAATTTGACCATCCCTCTATCTCTTCAAATGCAGAAGTTGCGCATATTGTTCCTACGAAATCCGGGCACCCTGTATACCCAAACTTGTCCTGAAAGTGAAACAAAATCGTCCCGAAAATAACTACTTTCGGTACGATTTAAGTAAAGTGGTACTTTCGATTTAATAAATCATACCGAAAGTTTTATTTTCGGGACGGCTGCAGAAAAAATAAATTAAAAGGTAAAGATTTGAATTTTGGTGTACATTCATATTTTTTACGGCTTCCCATTGAACACGCTAGAAGTCCCTGCCATCTTGGAAAAAGGTACACTTTTTCAATTTTTTGCCCATCTCTCGGCAACTATAACTGATACGAAAAAATTGTTCAGATAAAAAATGTTGTTTATTAAATTGTCCACAAAAAAGCCTAGTAACATTTTTTTGTATTTCCAATACTTCAGCTGTACTCCGACGTTGAATAGCAAAATTATTTAAATTTTTACCCTCGATTTGCCCTTTTTTTCAGTAAAACCGAAATTAATTATTTTTGGAAAAAATCCTCCAACAGCTCGATTTTCTTTTATACAAATACACATTTTTGCATGAAAGTCGACTTTCAATCGTCACTTGTTTTTGAGGTATGACGTCAGCCATTTTGTTTTTAACACATTGACTGCTGTCACATTTCCACGATTTTCTTCGCATAGGTGATAAATATTGTAAAATTTCTTTGGTAAGACTTCAATATTCGTGGATATCTACCTCTGCGCAATATAGTCCAAAAAATGAAATTTTTGCCCAATGTGGAATATACCGCCCGGCCCTAACGTAAAATATAATAAAAAGCACACCAGCAGTAAACGTGTTAAATGGCAACCCCCTGTTTTTGTTCTTGATTTTGAGAGATCTTTTCATTGTCGAACTGGAAGTATAAAAAAGTTGCTGTCTTACATAAGAACTTTTTCGAGTAAATGACAATTGAAGGTGATCACTTGATATTTAGAGTTTTTGCAAAATGACGTTGCTCCTGCGCTTGTAGTAATTTTTCCAAACAACAATGATCTTGACCTTCCATGTAATACAATATAGTTTCAGCAAGACGGCGCTTCCCCGCAATAGGCGCATTTTTTTTCGAAGTAGTAGAAATTCTTCTTGAATATTTTCCAGGCTAATTCTCTTGCGGGCTATCATATCGGTCCTCGCCTGTCAATCCGCCTATTTGTAAAGCAATTGTCAAAAAACGCGCCTAGTGTGGGGGTGCGCCGTCTTGCTGAAATCATATTGTATTTTATGAAAGCTCAAGATAATTTTTTTAAAACTCTAAATATAAAGTTCTCACCTCAATTGTCATTTACTCGAAAAATTTCTTATATACGATGGCAACATTTTTATACTGCCAGTTCGACAATGAAAAGATCTATCAAAATCAAGAAGAAAAATAGGGGGTTGCCATTTAAAAACAAAATGGCCGACGTCATACCTTAAAAACATGTGTGATTTGTTAATTAATTAGGTGACTTAATTAGGAATGAATGCAATTTCATAATTTTTTTGAGGGTTGTATTGTGTTTTCTTATGAGATTATTTCATGTTTTTTCAGGGAGTGTTTTATTATGATGATTTTGAATTATTTTTTTGTTTCTGTTGGTTGTTACAATTCTTCATTTCTTCTTGCCGACCGACAATGAGTAAGAAATAATCGAATTAGTTTTTAAATATTGGTAGTCACGACCAGAGCCGTATGGAGGGGAGTCAGAAATCCCCTCATTTAATAATACTTTGTAATTAATTATTGCCCAATACTGTTTTAAGTTTCAGTTGTTCACTATTTTCTTGTATTTAATACCATTTAATTTTCTCATTTTGTTATCTATAGCAGCACATAAATTGGGTATATTTTTAAATTCTGAACCTTTTTTACTCTTATACTTTTTCTCTAAAATAATCAGGGTAGCAGGAAAATTGCATAGATACATGTTAAATTCCTATGGCAAATAAATTGACCTAAAAAGAAGACATTTGGTGTATTTTGAAAAAAGCACAAATTAAATTTGTATAAATTGTATGTAGTATACAAGATGGCTAACACAATTTAAATGTGTAGGAATTCAACACTCAAGATCCCACATCCACATCATCTACACCCACAACTCCAGCTTCAATCACAGCACAACGCTCAACTGAAATACAATGCATTGCATCTCAACAAAACAGCGCCATTGGCAAGAATGCCGGTGTAGAGGAAGGGAAGATAGTCGAAATACCACAAACCGACGTGAACAGCCGGAAAACAAACACGCCCGTTGTTTCCCTGCTCTCTCTGGACCAACACCAGGAAAAGGATCCCATGTCCATGCAAAGCGGCAGACGCCGAAAGCCGCCCGTCTCTAACACGCCCCCAAGCCACGCACATCAACCCCAACATTTCCCAGTTCAAAACGGCGGTTTTGGAAATTTCGGAGGGTTCAATTACAATTCGACATTTGGTGGTTACGTTCCACCGTCAGCTCAAAGTTATGGGATGAACAATTTTTATTCGTACACTCAGCAGAATAATCCTCTTTCGAGAACCCCACCCATTGTGGTTAACGGTTTCGATAAGCAGTGGCTTAGGAAGTGGAGGGGGACCGATAGGAGAACCGTAGAGTCGTCGAATATGTCAAGTCCGCGCACGGACTCGAACTCGTCGGCTAGTGTAGTGGATGAGAACAGGAACGAAGAGAAAGTGGTGATAAATAGTACTTCGATGACTCCTCCACCCGCTCCGTATTCTCCGATTACAAACTACAACCGGTCGTTTTATAATAATAACACTCGCAACTCTCAAACTGCGCGATTCTCTTGTAGGGGTAGCCAAGATAGGCGTTACCCAGTAAGCAATCCTAGGTATAATAATAGTTCTAGCTTTAGCTTTAGTAATAATAGTAATAGGGATTATAATATTAACAGGAGCAAAGAAGAGGGTTCGTCCCCAAAGAGCGCTCCTCCCATTTCAAATTACTCCTACACTAAACCCCCACATTCTCCTATTTCCCAGATGCATGCTGGCAACCAACACTTTGTGCCCCCCTCCCGTCGCAACCGAAGAACTGTCAGACGTAACGGATCGTCCACCCTCAGCGAAATTGGAGCTGGGGACGCACCCCTGCCCAATGCCGACGTTTCTGAGGCTTGCAACAAGTTAGACAACCTCAAATTGTGATTGAAACACTAATGTGAATACAACAGCTGTCGTTCATTCAATCCCCCACCCTTTACTTATTATAACTAACTTTACTTATAGATATCAAAATTCATCAAAACAATTAAATTGTAACAAAAATCGATGTTCCTTATTTATTTAGGCTTTAACTACAATTCGGTTATTAGATTAGCAGTCCAAGCGAAACGGGTTCGATAAGTAGCAGGCGGCGCTTGAATAACGACAGATTGATAAAAAGACTGTGAATATCTTGGTACAAGAATGATGTTATATTAAAAAAAAATATTTATAGAAAGGAATACTTAAGAAAGGGGTTATTATATAAATAAATAATATATTTATTGTAAATTTAAAGTATTATTTAAAAAGGATATTTGTTTTCTATATCGTTTATATTTTTTCGTTTCTCCAGCTTGTAAATACCGATGCAATATTATTTAAATGAATGACAATATTTACTGTTAATTAACTGCATAAGTGAGAGATGCCATTTCGATGATTTCGACTAAATTCTAGTTTTTAGGTTACACCTAGGCATATAAGGCGTACCTTTTAAGATTATATATTATATGAATATTTAAAATATTGTATTGTTATTTAATGTTTAAGGTACATTTTTAACGATTTGGTACAAAGACGTTGGATGAGTTAGACCCCAATGGGGGCGACGGTCGTCCCCCGCGAACATTTGAAATTTCGTCCAACATTAAAATGATAGATGCTCGAAAACAAAAGAACATTAATTAACAAACTAGGTTGTCCTGCATGTTATGTTGTTCGGTTCTCCTCGGAAAAAATTGTTACAGTCTTAACGTATGACTTTAAAAGTGAGATTTTTTGCTCAGAGCTGCCATTTATATTATTCATTGATATTTGATATTTATTCATTGGATAGGTCTTTGTTTTCTAATTACTTGTGGGTAGGATTGCATTGCTCCTCCTGTTTATGGTTTCTCATGTAATATATAAAAAAGTTTTTGTATTTTCTTAAGAAGTGGTTGACGTTTATTCAATTTTTAGGCTGTGACAGTTGTTTACAATGTTGTTAAAATTTATATAAACGTTAAAAGGCACTCAATCAAAAATGTTTTTTAACGAGGCTGGCCACAACCCGCTCGTTACTGCCGGTGTGCGGGATTTTAAGCGTTGACCGAGTTTTTTTTTTTATAGCCGATTGAACCCCAATTTAACAAATCTGAAAGGTTCGGGCGGGCTGCGGTAGGCCTCCTCTTTGTTTTTATATAGAAAGAGCAAATTGTTGACGTGTTTCCGAAAGCCTAACTTTTCTTAAAAAAAAAAACAACTTTCTCTCGATTGTCAATTTTCTACGTTTAATAAAACACTTAGGTTATGAAATAAGTTCCAAAGATAATTTAGGTGTTGTTTACTATTACTTTATTATTTAGATTTTTAGACACTAAAAAGTAGTATAGTAATTTATTATTAATAAATTAGATTTGTAGTAAACTTAGGGTTAAGCGGTTAGTTTTAGTTGATCTGATTGGTTGGCAGTGTGCGAGGTTTGTAACATCACAATCAACCATCACCCAATAATTTATTAATTTTTTTTTACATTCGAATCAATTTTCGGAGATTATTCATCTTGAGCCAGCGACACTCTCGGCCAATCAGATTTTTAGTAATTAGCGGTATGAAAGGAATATAAAACTATGTAAAAAAGAAAACAATTATTTAAAGAGCAATATATATGAAATAAGTCAATTTCGGTTTGTAAATAAGCAAAATTTTTGAACGACAAAGTAAAAACAAAACAGAAAATGCTCTAAAAACGGTTGTGCATATAAAATATAAAATTTTAGATTAAACTCTAGCCCGTAGTTAGGTAGGTAGTTATACATACAAAATATATATTATATATATAAAAATACTGTAGGGGTACATATAGGGGGTGTTCACATTTCTGGTTGAGAAAACGGTTGTAGCCCATTTCTTGAACGACGTTCATCAATGGCGAATCAAAAGTAAACATATGCCTTTTCGTAGAACACCCTTTTTATTAGTTGATAAGTGAGCTAAAATGTAAGCCAAATTTTTTGTGATAGACAGCAAAAAGTAAAACGTACGAACAGAACAATTGGTTTACCGAGAATGAGACAAAAAAAAACGTGTGTTCAAGTGGAGATATTAAATTGTGAAGTAAATTTAGGTACATATGTGAAGATTTTCGGTCCGTCTATGCGGCCAAAGTGAAAATTATACATTATAGAAGATATGAGAATAGTTTACATGAAATGCAATATTTTAGAAATATTATAACTTAAGGATATAAAAACAGTGAGAAGTATTTATTAAACTAATAAACATTAAGGCTATATATTGTACAAACTATCTCAGAACATAAATAAATATGACAGAAAATCTACTCTGTTCTCGTAATGAAACCTTGCAACTTCAAACTTCCTTTAAATCTCCACTTTAATTTTGTTTTGTTTTTCTTATTGTTTAGTTCGTTGATTAAACTTTGTTAATTATTAATGTGTTTTATATTCAACTCATACCTTTTACAAATTTCTTCTGTTTTAGTGATATAATTATTTTACAGTGAGATCGAAAAGTCGAAATTAGTTGGCAGCACATTTTCTGAAAATATGGATAATCGCTTAATATTATGTTGACTGCCTGAATCATTTTTGAAGTTTTTTTTTTTTAATCATATTTGGCTATCGCCTGGCCTTTGTATAATAACCATTGGCCAACATAACAATATATAAGATATCAATCATAAGATAATGTACGCTTTTCATTCATGCTAGGGAGACAACACAGGGATGATGAAGTTTTATCATAATAATTATAGTTACCTTACGTTTTAAGGGCTGCCAACTATTTTCTACTTTGATGCCCACTTGCACCGCAGCTACTTAATCATGATTAAAAAGTTAATCAATGATTAGTGGAGAATTGGCTTGCACCGCAACTTAATCATGATTAAAGTCGCCAAGAAACGTCAAATATTTAACCAGCCGATTAACTGAAAAACGAATAACTTCACGACGAATATAGTCGTGAAGTTATTTACATTTGGCAGACGATTTTGAAATTAATAACCTTTGTTTTGTGTTTGTTATTAAAAACGATAGATTTGGGAATCGTTGAGCAGATTGATGAAATCGATGGCTTGGAGGTTAATGATTTTATTAATTTTGGTTTGTTTACCTCGTCCAATAAATGTAAGGTTAAATTCTGTCGATGTATTTGATGATAATTTCCATCGTCAATTCAGATAAACGAGAGTGCATCGTGTATTTATTAAATTTAATTGAAGGCGACAATTAATTTGTGGTTAATTGGTAATATTGATTTACAATTTCTCGGTATGTTATTAAAAATGTGATACTATCGAATCATATGCTTCGTTGCAGTACGTATCTTAAATTAAAAAATGAAGATGGTCAAAAGCCGCTAATGCACAAATACAATTACTTTGCTCACAGGTTCACGTAATAAGAAATAATAATAATAGTATACGTAAGTTAGCATTTAGTATTCATATTTCCCGCGCATTTGTGGTCGATAGATGCTTAATCAGCCGACGGTGCAACAGAAATACTCTGATTATAGTTAATCATGATTAAGTTCTGCGGTGCAAGTGGGCATGATTCTATCACGATACGTGCGTCAAAATTATTAGTCGCTTATGTGAACGCGGCTCGCCTTCCGTTTCGAGGCAGAGCCGACGTTTGGCAGCATTGCGAACTCGCCGAAACTACCATCTGGAGGAACTCAACTGTCATCGTTGCGTGAGTGTGTGTGTGCCGCCCGACGTGAATCCGTCGCCCCCCGAAAAGTCCACCCGAGAAACGCTGAGAAAGCCGCCCCGCGCATCCACTAAACTGGAAATAGACGGCGAACCCCCGTACAACATGAGCGGACTCGTTTGGGGCATCAAAAACGGCGACCTGGAGGAAGTAAAAGACATCGTCCAAAATAAGGTGAGCCGCCGTGTCTTGTTTTCGCCGATTTCTCCGAAACCGCGGCCAATTAGCAATAAATAACGGCGCCGGTCCGACCGGTTCGAGCGAAGGAGTATTTATTGATAAAATTATCCGATCGGAATGCCGATATTACCATATTTATTGTGTTGTGGTGTTTATTCCACTGTTTATGATGTGGCTGCTTCGTGCTTTAAGTGTATCGGGCTGTAAATTAAGAAGCGCAACATTACGTTAGAATTCACTTGTTTAATTAACAAAGAGTCAACAAGAACTGTCGTTTCACTGTCAAAAGAGGCATTATGTCATACCGACAAGGCTTAAAGATATTATTAGCAAGTGTATATACATTATAACATGGGTGGCTAAAGAGTCGACCGCGTGACTATTCGTAGTCACCTGCCTGTCTGATATGTATACATTAGAGATAGGTAACTCGTCTCAAAAAAGTTATTTTTCATATTAATAAATTAGTCATTAATTACTTGAGCTTCTGCAGCAGAGTCTTATTTAATATAGTAAGAACAACAAATATCAATCAAAACAACTACTCCCTGTGCTAATGCACCCCCGGGTATTGAATTACATGATTGATATTTGCTGTTACATGATATTCGCTGAAATCGCATTCAGCCAATGTAAAATTTTGGTACTGATACTATCACTCATCGCTCCGTCGAATTATTTGAAAAAGTACTTAACGCAATCTGCATGTGCATTATTATTAGTGATGGGTAAGATCGATCAAAAAAGATCGAGTACTCGATCTTTGCAAATGATGAGCCGCCCGATCTTTTCAAGCCGCTTGATCTTTTGATCGATTAACGCCGCCCGATCTTTTGATCCATCAACGCCGCTCGATCTTTTGAAAGATCGAGCGGCTCGATACATCTACTGATCGATCACCGATTGATCGATCTTTGAGATACTCGATCTTGCCCATCACTAATTATTATTGTACGTATAGGAATTAGCCTATGACAAAATAGTTTTAGCAAGCAACGAAGTCACTTATCAAAAATGTATTAACCCTTTACACTCGTATGTCGCCTTATATTTGCGACTATACGTTTTACCTTTATGCTCTCAAATATAAATACGAGTGCAAAGGGTTAATATGAAATAAATACGGATCAGCCCATGAGTTGCACTCAATTTCACATGGAACATCAATATACCTCTTGCTGATTTAAGTACTGAAGCAAGCTATCACTATTGTCTGCTTCTTTTCACATGAGTCTTACTCCTTTCTGCCATCCTGTGCTTGTCATGCATGGATGTCCTCTTTATAGAAACATCTTTCATCAATCATGGAATCTCTAGTTGCTGAGACAACCGGGCGCTATACCTCATTTAATAACCAGGCGGACTAAATCAAATTATAGCCGCGAAAATACGTTGTTGTGATTGGCTAAACGGGCGCCGTTTTTACACAGGCCAAAATTACTAAAACGGCAATGGCCGCTGTTATGATCAGCTGATCTGTTACCGTTTACTTGTGTCCCACCGGTTCCACGTATTTCGCGTCAGTTTTTGTGTTTTTAACCAGTTATTCCTCCCGTTGAAGTGTAAGAAACGGTTCTATCAAAAACTCATCCTGCGATCTTCTAGGAAATAGTTATTTCATTTTTAACTATAGATGCCCAGCACTAGTTTGGAGTCATTTTCTACCCCCAAGAGACGGAAAAGGTTGGATTTGAGAGCATTAACGCTTGTTTAAAAACAATCCAAAATTAACGTATATAAACTTTTAATACAAAAGGCTTTAAATTTAAAATCTACTGTCGTTGTACACAAAATTGTCGATTCATTAGGTAAGGGTAGTGCAAGTAATCAAATCATAAACATGTATAATATTTAGGACAGGTTAGCAGTACGGTGTTTCGCAAAATTAGAAAGAAAATTTGCCTAAAATTTATTTATGTATTGTTAAAATTATTGAATGAATGTTACGGGTAAACGAATTTTAAATAATTTGAATTTTACCGCCAAAACATTTCTGGTTACTTTTTATAGTGTAAATGTGGCTCTCGGCTTTAGTCCGCCTGGTTATTAAATGAGGTATAGTACAGTATTACCGAGCACTCGAGACGTGCGGGGGGTTAAGTTTGCACAGAGAAAGTATTCAGAGAACGTGACAACAAATCTCCGTAGCCAATTTAATTTAAGACGGTCACCGCGCAACGCGGCTCGAGTGCTTGGTACAACTTCTGCCTCTTCTGTTTTCTTCCTGTAGATGGCGTTTTCCCATTCTATAGGTTTTTAATAGCCTTTTATCCTGCAGCCAAGTACCGTGAGATTAGAAAGTTGAAAATAGTTGGTGGCACATTTTTTAAAAATCTTTATAATCATTGAAGCAATATATTGCAGTGCACGTGCGGTTTTGTTTATTTTGACATCTTGTGGTTTTTTGAGGTTACTTGTTTTAAAAATAAATAAAATCGGCAGATATAAACAAATAGTTATTTAAGCAACAAGGAACGTAAGGACATATTAAAATTTGAGGTGGGCGAATACGAGCCGAGGCTCGTCGCCTGCCGAAAATGTTAATTATCGTTACGTTCCGTGTTGCTTATTAATTTTTTTCCGCTACCGGATATATAATACTTGAAAAAGATCAGAAAATATTCTAAAATACGACTTGTGACATTTGGAATTGATAAAAAAGATAAATAAACTGGTGCTTCTGCTCTCACACACCTCCATGAAATGTCCTTATCCTTTTCCAATGTTTTAAAGCGTTGGAAAAATTTATCGGTTATATTATTTGTTTGGAATATGGCTTGTAACATTTGGGATCAAACCTAGCAACCGAGAAAACAATGTCGAATTTTGTTTGTTTGTGTGAATCCAGTGAAACTTTCTGCGGGCATGGATATTAACAAAGCTGCGAATATTGCGTGTCGAACCTGTTACCGAAAAAATCGAAAAAGAGGTATGAGTCGTGTCGTGTTACGACGGTTTTAAGCAGTGGTGATGAAAAAAGCATGCCGATACTATAGACGAAAATGTGTTCTTCGCCTGTATGTTGGAGCACTACGTTTCTGTTGTTTTATTATTTTCCTAGGTCCGTAAGTGAAAAATTAAGTTCTGTCGCCAAGGACAACAAACACCACGAATGTTATCAGCCACTTACGGTACCTGTAACCATGAATGAAATGCTTAGTTACGTTGTCGGTAGCGGAAAAAATATTTTTAAAAGTAACGTCTGCCCACTAGTCACGTGCGTTA
This sequence comes from Ocypus olens, assembly GCA_910593695.2. Taxonomy (NCBI): domain Eukaryota; kingdom Metazoa; phylum Arthropoda; class Insecta; order Coleoptera; family Staphylinidae; genus Ocypus; species Ocypus olens. Next base: position 42,193,208 of record OU343061.1, read on the forward strand.
GCGCGCCAGAACTAATGCGGAGGGTCCTGGGTTCGAATCCCGGCGAGGGCATGGGTGTTTGTGGATGTCCATTTTCATTTAATATAAATAATATTTTATAAATAATCGGTTGTGGCTGAATGACCTACGATGTCTAAGCCAATGTTCCAATATCATCCATAATTCCCCAACCCAAAATTTCCGTCAATCATCCTTCCTTAAAAAAAAAAAAAAAACAAGTAACCTCAAAAAAAGAAAAGATGTCAAAACAAACAAAATGCACTGGAGAATTCCAGACAGCCAATATAATATTTGAATTATTATCCCTATTTTCAGAAAATGTTTTGCCAACTATTTTCGACTTTTTGATCTCACGGTATGTTCTTTCATCAATCTAAATGTTTAATCCGTTTTAAGAGTTATGTAGGCTCAATAGATGACAATTTCCAGCCAATGACAGTAACACTGAACTGTTTTCTGACTTGAAAATCAAAATGATCAATATTTATAATTGAAGTTGTAAATATGTAAATCAACTTGCCTTCATTTATTTTGGCATTATTATGCATAAATTGTTTTAAGTAATTATTTATCCCAATAGATAGAGCCATAAGTTCAGAAATGTTATCTTTTCGCGGTTACAACTCTTACAACATTTTTACGATATGTGTTGTGTCGGCAGTGAAACATTTAAATGAAATACCTGAACGGTTGGTTATAACAGCCAATTAGACTGAGGTAGGGAATTTTTTTAATTTAATTACAGGTACGAATGTGTAAATCTACTTGCCATTATTTATTTTGACTTTATTACACTTAAATTGTCTTAAGTAATCGTTTATCCCAATAGATGGAGCCATAATATTAGAAATGCTCTCTTTTCACGCTTACAACTATTACAACATTTTTACGATATGTGTTGTGTCGGCAGTGAAACAGTTAAATGAAATACCTGAACGGTTGGTTATAACAGCCAGTTAGACTGAGGTAGGAAATTTTTTAAATTTAATTAAAGTTACGAATATGTAAATCTACTTGCCATAATTTATTTTGACTTTTTTACACTTAAATTGTCTTAAGTAATCGTTTATCCCAATAGAGAGCCATACGATTAGAAATACTCCCCTTTTCACGGTTACAACTCTTATAACATTTTCATGAAATGTGTTGTGTCGGCAGTGAAACAGTTAAATGAAATACCTGAACGGTTTGTTATAACAGCCAATTAGACTGAGGTAGGGATTTTTTTAAATTTAATTAAAGTTACGAATATGTAAATCTACTTGCCATAATTTATTTTGACTTTATTACACATAAATTGTCCTAAGTAATCTTTTATCCCAATAGATGGAGCCATAAGATTAGAAATGCTCTCCTTTTCACGGTTACAACTCTTATAACGTTATTACGATATGTGTCGTGTTGATAATTTATGATACAAGTAAGGTTATGAAGGTTTTTACATTACGAGAGAAAAGTTTGAAAGCACGAGCGACGTAGGAGTAGTGTTAAGAATTTCTTAACACTAGTGTTGTTAAAGGTACCCTAACATTACTCGTTGCTAAGGAGTTATTTGCATGTTAACATTAAAGGATAAAATAAAGTACTTAAGCGGTTGGTTTAGACTTTTTTTAATTCACGAAATAGGTAGGGCACAAAGTGTAGATTTTTAGCTTAGTGCCTTATAAATATGAAATTTCCAGGCTGTTGACATAAATCATGAAATCGAAGGACGCCCCCCCATTGTGTATGCAGCTGATTACGGACAGAAGGACGTTATAGAATATTTAATCCAAGCGGGAGCGAATGTAAATGTGAGTATGTTATGTATTTCCATGCCTTATGTCCGTTTGCAGCGCACCCTGTTAAAAGCTACGGTTACTAAATTCGTGATTAACCCACATTTGCCCGCGATTTAAATTAAGGGAAAGTAAATGATATGTTTCTCTAAATCAAGTAGTTAAGATTTAAAAACACAGAGAGGTTATTTTTCGCTTCCTGTCAAATATCGATGAATAATCAGTGAACGTACTTAATGGAATAAAAAAATGATAGGTGGCGCTGAAGATATTCTAGATATATTTTAAAATAGTCGTCCTACATATAGAACTGTAGACATATCTGGGTTAAGCTAATTGTGCCGTATCGGTTAGTTCACCGATGATTAACAACTTAACCAGTCCTGCTTTGATTGGGTTATAAGATAATCCCAGGTTTATTGAAAAATTACTTTTTTGGGCAAATTCCCATATATTTTACCGCTCGAAAATGCGCATACGCGAAATTTGCGATTCCAGTGGCACACAACCAGTTTCATTTTATCCACTCAGACAAACACACACTCAGGTGCCCTCTAAAACTATTTGTTAGCCCAGAAAAGGGGGGGGGGGACCTTAGCTTAACCCTAACCTAAGCATAAGCACCAATCATCAAAATCCTATGTGTGAGTAAAATTAAACTCGTTGAGTGCCACTGGAATCACGAGATTCGCGCCTGCGAATGTTGTTGTTGTTTTATTATATTATTCCACTTACTCATTTATTCAAAAAAATATGAAAAAATATTCCATAGATGGCGCTTTTTTTTGTAAGATATTTTTGTTTTCTTTTTTTCGCTTGTCGCTTAATGTGGCGACCTGGGCGTAAAGAGGTTGAATAGTGATGTACAAAACTACAGTTGGATTTATTTGTGTTGAGCGGTTGTTTGTAAACTTTTTATGGTTTTGTTGATAAAGCGGACGCAATTTTAATTACGAGTAGTAGTTTAGATTTGTGATAGTGTTATCAGGAACTTTTTTAATTGTTTACTTTCCGGAAAAAATGGCTCGTTATTGTTTTCAGTGATGATTCAATTCACCTGATCTGTTGATAAGCAATCAGTAGACATTAAAAAACAATTAATGATTTGAATTGTTTTTCGACACGAATGGAATGTTAATATTTGCGTTACTGAAGAACTAACAAAGTATCGTAATATGATGGAATGTCATAATTTATAGTGCGATTTAATGGAAAGAAACTACAAATACTTATATTATTGTTTATACTGACAAAGATGTTATTACGTCAAAACCAGAAGATGATTTACGCCTTGTATAACTCTCATGAGTTCTTTCCAAACTTCTTCTGCATTATTACAATTATATATCGTATGCCAATTGTTACATGTTAATAACGAAACAAAATATTTGACATTTGCATGGTTAAAATTTCGAACTTTTGTAACATATTTTTCTTGAATTATTGGCAAAGTCCATATGATTTTTGATGACAGGTGAGCTGTCAAAAACAGTAATAGAACAATTTGCATTCATGTTGGTAACAATGTTATCAATTGTTGAGTTTCTAGAAACACCAATTCGAGTGCCACTTTTTTTGTTGTTTTATTATATCGTTCCACTTACTCATTTATGCAAAAAAATATGAAAAAATATTCCATAGATGGCGCTTTTTTTTGTAAAATATTTTCGTTTTCTTTTTTTCGCTATTTTAAGAACCGAATTAATTGTTTTTAATAATGTAACAAATTCAAAAGCCTCAGGTGAGTTTTTTTATGTCTATATTACAATCCCCTTGAGTGCTCGATGGAGTTATACATTGGATTCGATTTCTGTCTTAACCTATAGTGACTATACGTATCGTTTTTAGTTTTCCCTTTTTCAGCTGAAACTCAAAAACGGACGCGAATTCTGTATTAAAAGATTTCTAATTTTAATTTCGACTTTTCTTTTATAATTTAATGAAATAATTGTTCGATGGCCTATTGTATTTCGAGTAGAATAAATTGTATCTTTATTAATTTATAATAAAATAATGGTTTATGTTACATCAACTACAGTCAAAAGACAAACACGGAATCACAGCCATCCTCGCGGCAATATGGGAGGGACACAAAGATTGCGTTAAGTTACTAATCGAGAAGGTACGTAAAAATTCCCCGTGTGTTCCGTATATATAAAAAAAAACCATTTGAAACTTTGCAGGGAGCCAAAAAAGACGGTTGGGCGCCGGACGGCACCAGCTACATAGATTCGGCCGAGAGCAGCGAGATCAAGGCATTACTTTCGTCGTAGATGTATAGTCCGCTTAGGAGACTATTAGACTTTTTTTGGGACAACGTTCGACATCCGAGTAGACGTGACCCACACTCACAAACCCTCTGTTCTCACACACTAGGTTAGCTTAGCTTAGAATTTTTTAATTATTTAAAATCACGCTGTAACTCATGTATTAATCCCTCGTTAGGATAGTCGGGTTAAAACTACACTAAAAAGGATCAAACTAATAATTATTACGAGTTTAGTTAGCGCTTCTGCAAAAAATTCACAAATTAGTGCACAACTGATGCATGAGCAATTGCGGATAATCCATAGAGGTGTTTATTTTACTTAAATGCTATTTGTACTGACACCCTCGGGTGGAATAGGGATACTGGCTAAATAAAAAAGAAAAAGTAAACTGTAAGTAACATAGTTGTACTCTGTAAACATTCTATTCTTGCTGCAGTAGGCTTTGTTAGGGTGACATTTTTGTTGGTAGTAAAAAAGTTATGTCATTGCATTTTTTTGGTTATGTGTTGGTGCAATAATTTTTTTTATAAAAAAAGACCTTTATTGGCATATTTAGCAAAACTATTTACAATCTCCAAAAAAAAAACAACTATAGTATATATCCAAAAATACAATTATAATAACAAATACTCTCTCTCTCTCCTACATTCTTTTGTATTTTATAATATCCCTCATTTACATGTAAAAATATTGTTTGACATTTTATTGAAATTACAGGTTAACAACATTAAATCACTACTATCAAAAATACAACATGCCAATAGAAGGACAAAAAAACATCGCAACTGTGGCGAGAATAGAATGTGAACAGAGTACAACGAGATCAGAATGTCGAAAATAGTTTGCAGCACATATTCTGAAAATAGGGATAATAATTCACGCAATATTATGCTGGCTGCCTGGATCAGTGCAGTACATAAGAATTTTGTCTCTTTGGACGTCTTGCGGTTTTTTGAGGTTACTTGTATAGTTTTTAAAACAAGTAACATACAAAATTACAAGACATCAAAGTAAATAAAATGCACTGAAATAATTCAGGCAGCCAATATCAGATTACTTAAATTATTATCCCCATTTTCAGAAAATGTGCTGCCAACTATTTTCAACTTTCTGATCTCACAGTATATGGTGGGAATCTGTGTCTCAAAAGATCTATTTATCCATGGATTGTGGTTATTACTGATAAAGTAGTTATTTTGACTATAGGCGTTTATTTCTTTGCTTATATCACACGATTTATTTTTAGCGACTATAGTAATTTAAACAATACCCAAACGCATAAAGCACAATACATAATTCTACGATTGAAAAAAGTGTTCTTTTCGTGGTATTTTTTTTTTAGTGTAGTTTTTTCCGATCGCTGTAATCATTCTGTTGTTAGCCCCCCCCGCGCGTGCCAAATGTATATCGGGTGTGAGGTTGGGCTCGGGTCCCTCCGTCCGCATGTCGAACCTTCTCTGAACGACTCGCTTCCTTCCATAACGAATATATATTAAATGAGAAACGGTTTCTTAGAGCGTTACGATCTTAATTTTTCTAATTGATTCTTAGCAAGTGAAAGGAGTTTTTTAAGTGATATATCTGTGTATTGCTGTATTTTTTAAATTAATAAATTATTCAGGAAACATGCCCGCACAACAAATTTCTGCACCACGAAACGCAACTGGTTTTATTTTTTTATTGAACGCTGTTTTAAGCCGCAATGTAGATTATGTGTTACATTTGTAATGTTTAATTTTAAATTTAATTTGTTTAGTCATAGAGTCGACTAATTTCTATTTTTCTCTTAAGAATTAAAGGAGTGTTATGTTTTTATCAAATTTTATTTTATAAATTGGAATAATCTGATTTTGTTTTGGTCTTTGACAATCACTAATTATCGTTCCCTGTCACTAACAACTGCAATGCATTCTCGGATTATTACTCTTAGGAATGCCATGTATAAAACCTGAATTTTATATTAAGTTCATTAAAAATGTTGTATTTGCTAGTGTATAAGCTCAACAGTGACGGTTCGCAGGGTTTTTTCTGGTACGGCCGAGGAACAAGAGGTGGTAATACAAATAAGTGCGGTCACGCAGCCAGCTGTCTTTGCAACTGACCCTAACTCTTGTTCCTCGGCCGTACCAGAAAAAACCCGGCGAACCGTCACTGAAGCTAAAAATTTTTTTTTTACAAGTTATACACCGGTAAATACGGCAAGTTGGAAACACCATGGTGTGTCGTTTCAAATGTTAATATTTTTGTACCTAAAAAAAATTTTGATTAATTAAAACACTTGGTTTTGTTTCTCCGACTAGTTTCGACCTTTGGTCATTCTCAAGGAGATGATGACCAAAGGTTGAAACTAGTCGGAGAGACAAATAAAAATAGTGAAACAAAACCAAGTGTTTTAATGAATCAAAATTATATAATAATGTTTCATCTCTGGTTAAGTGAGAAATTATTTAATCGTATTCATCAAAATTATTATTTATAGTAATATAAAGGTAAAATTGATTTATTTTTAGCATAAATGATTGTTTCCCGTCAATGACAACTGCAGACCGGTTTCTGGCTACTGGCCGTCATCAGTACAGTGTGTCTGTTGATGGGAGCTCTAGATGGCGTAGCAAACCATTATTTTATTATTGAAGTATATTTATTATCATAGTATTGATGATTAATTAATTTCTCACTTAACCCGTGGTGAAACATAATTATATAATTTGATTAATTAAAACACTTGGTTTTGTTTCACTGCTTTTATTTATCTCTCGGGTCGAAGGTTGAAACTAGTCGGAGAGACAAATAAAAGCAGTGAAACAAAACCAAGTGTTTTAATTAATTAAATGAAATAGTATTGATCATTGTAGAGTGAGATCAGAACATCGAAAATAGTTGGCAGCACATCTTCTGAAAAAAGGGATAATAATTCATGTAATATTACGTTGGCTGTCTGGATCAGTGCAGTACATAAGAATTATGTCTATTTTGACGTCTTGTGGTTTTTTGAGGTTACTTATTTTAAAAATGGTTTTCTAAACAAGTAACGTCAAAATAAATAAAATGAACATGTACTGCACTGAAATAATTCAGGCAGCCAATATTAGACTACTTAAATTATTATTATAGGCATTTTCAGAAAATGTGCTGCCAACTATTTTCGACTTTCTGATCTCACTGTATATAAAGCTATTATTCATTGCTTATACATTTTTAGTCGTTCATTCCAGGTTGTTAAGAAAAATATGAACGTGGCTATCGTGTAACTTTATCCAAATTGAAGGTTATAAAAGGGATCATGAGTGGTACAATATCTGGGATTTTATTGATACCCACTTTCAGCGCAAACTAATCGTAAGTGAATCACAGTTTATTTTTGATGCACGCGCCCATTAACACGTTGACCGCTTTGGTCGGTGACTGACACTGAAGTGTTCCAATGGGGACACGTCAGTCACCGGTGACTGACAGTGAGTACCTACTTCAAACTTACTATTTAGTGCTGTCAGTCAGGAGTTAAATTAAATAAGCATATTTAATATTTACATTTTATAAAATGAAACTTAAAAACAAAGAAAACTTTTTTGATATTTTATAAAAAAACTTGTTGGCAGCCAATGTGTTAAAGATGATTTTCTCTAAAAATTAGAGGTTTGTAAAATGATTGAACCTCCTAGAATTATAGAATCTTATAAAATAATAGAAATCTATAAAATTATAGAATTCTATAAAATTATAGAATTCTGTACGATCATAGAAACCTGTAAATGTATGTAATTCTAAGGAATTATAGAAAGCTACACAATTATAGTAACTTGTAAAATGATTAAAATTTTTGTTTCTTGCAAAATTATAGAATTATTGAAATTGACCATTTTCCTCAAAAATTACAGAGTTCTGTAAAATATAATCCTAGAATTATAGAAATCATAAAATTTATATAATCCTCAAAACTTACAGAGTTCTGTAGAATATAATCCTAGAATTATAGAAATCCTTAAAATGTATAGATTCTATAAAATTATAGAAACCTGTAAAACTATGGAATTCTATAGAATTATAGTAACTTGTAAAATGATAAAAAAATTTAGTATCCTGTAAAATTATAGAATTATTGAAATTGAGCTCTGTAAAATTTCCTAGAATTATAGAAATTCATAAAATGTATAGATTCCTATAAATTATAGAATTCTGTAAAATAATGAAAACCTGTAAAATTATAGAATTCTGTACAATTATAGAAACCTGTAAAAGAATGGAATTCTATATGATTCAAAGCTACTCAATTATAGTAACCCGTAAAATAATTAGAATTTTAGACGACTTTTTTTTTTTTAATTACAGAGTTCTGTCAGATGATTAACCATCTAGAATTATAGAATCCTATGAAATAATAATCTATAAAATGTATAGATTCCTATAGAATTATAGAATTCTGTAAAATGATTGTTCTATAAGATTAAAGAAACCTATAAAATTATAGAAACCTATAAAAGTATGGAATTCCGTATAATTATAGAATTCTATAATATTATAGAAAGCTACACAGTTGTGGCAACCTGTAAAATGCTAAAATCCTGTAAAATGAATGATTGAAATCTTAGTTTCCTGTAAAATTGAAGAATTATTGTAATTACCAGAATTCTGTAATATTATAACATATCGTCAACGAAGCGCCATTTTTACCAAATTTTTTCCCAGATAAATCAGTTTTTTGTCTTTCCTGCCAAATTAGGTAAATATGAGATTGGCGGTATTGCCGCTTCACCAACAATACATTAGATCTGGATTACCGCTGAACTACACTTGAGCTTTTTATTTTTTTCGAAATATAAAATAAAATTTCGAAAAAAAATTTTTTTGGTAAAAATATCTTCAAACAAAGGATGTACATTTTTTTGTTGTCTTAAAAATTTGGTTAAATGTTTTTGTAATGTTTTTCATATTTAAAAAATATTCAAAAGAAACAAAAAAACGGTTAAGGTAAACACCCACTTCCGGTGTACGAAATTTTACCAAAAGCCTTTTTATTCTTGGCATTATCAAATGAGACTTACATTCAAAGGTTCATGTTAATTCCTGTATTGGTTTTTGAGTTACAGCGCGTAGTTTGGATTTCACCTGACGTTAGGTAGATGTAACAAGGTCAAACCAAGGTCACCATCTCACTACTGTATGTTTTCCTCCAAACCGCCAAAATTTTATATGAAACATTTTTCGGAATCATCGATAGTGTCAGAAAAAATCAATATGTGGATTATATGAATTTTGTATCTTTTTCCCAAGACTTTTCCGCGGTCATGTTTTTATCATCCCTAGGCGTTTCGTATGCATATTAAGTAGGTTTAGGGCCACTTGCACCGCAAGTACTTAATCGTGGTTAAAAAGTTAATCACGATTAAACCTCTGATTAAGTCAAAATTCGGGAATATAAAAGTGTTATAAATTTGTAAGATATCCCAAATATGTCTCTTTGATTAATATGTTATTGTCTAAACAATTTACGAATAAAATTGTTGTGTTTTAAAGAAGTACTAACCGGTACTAACCATTGATTAAAGTTAATCCGCTGTGGTGCAAGTGGGCATTAGATTAGTTCAAAAGAATTGGATTTAAAAAAATGAATTAATCTCAGCATGACTGCTATGTTTCTCTCTCTCTCTCGGGCATGGCCAACTCGGAAACAAAATTCTGTGGCTCACACCACAGAACGCTCACACCTTACAAAACAGTATAATAGAAAAAATAAATGTAAATTCGTAATTAAAGTTGTTCATTGCTTATTGTTGAATGAATCGAAGAAATTGTGGAAAGTTCGCCGTTCTTTAATCGAGTCAAAAATATTTACCTCAACATTGCGCCTTTTTCTGCATTCGCAACACTGCTACCAACCTGTTTGTAGTGAATAACACCAACCATGACACTTAACTGAACCGTCTTCGGTGGTTTTCGATGAGTCAACTTTTCCAGACGATATACAAATAATATTTACTTATATACACGGTTTTAAATCAAACTTGAAGTTACAATGTAAAACTTTTAATTCGGCTAAAATTCATTTAATGAATTCAGCTCGTTCACCACTTCGGCGTTGTAGGACAAGTGTTGCGCGTAAATTTTACCGCTAAAACAAGACATAACCTCAAAAAGTTTCAAACAAAAGTTTACAAGATTATACCACAGTTATTTGACGAGGACAAGTTTAAGATTTAAATGTAAGTAGCTGTATTAATCAAGTACATTTATGATCGTTGTGCACTGGATGAACTTAAATAAGTCATCTCTTTTTTGCCTAGAATGTTGTCTTCATATTTCTGTTTATTTGGAAATACGGTACCTGTCTCTCTTCCAGCCTAAGCAATATAAATACAGTGAGTAAATAATCCTATTGCTGTGGCTTAGAAATATATTTTCGATATTCTGATTAAAATACATTATATGGCGAGAGACTTGGGTGCGCAATGGTGTTGTACTGTAAACTTATGGTATACAAGAAAATATTGATTGTGTGATGCTACATCGTTCCTGCGTGATTAAATATTGTTTATATTGCTTAGTAATAACCTCTACAG